>CM073761.1:117919533-118274533 GCA_037127475.1 Arma custos | reverse complement strand
CTCGCCCCTACTAGTCGCTGTTCCTTCCGCTGCTCTCGTCCACTGCTACCTGGTTCTTCCTCCTCCATTTCCGATACACCCGATGACTCTGTTGTCTCATCTGCTGATCCAACTCTACGGCTCCGTCCAGTGTCCCTCCTCAACCTCTGCATATTCACCTCCATTGGTTCACCTCGGTCTACTTCTCTTTGCTTTATATAGGGGCAATGTTGTGCCATGTGCCCCTTGCTGTTGCACTCGAAGCACCTTGTGCGAGGGCATTGGGCCATCAGATGACCCGTCCTGCCGCACTCGTGGCACCTTCTATCTTCCCTTCTTCCACTCCTCTTATCTGTCCCCGGTCGCCTGTCTCTCGCGAACGGCCTCTCCTTCCTATACTTCTCGGGTTCCCTTCTCCCAGCTTCTAGTCTTGGCCGGTTCCGATGTATCTCGGGTCTACAATGTGAATATAATACATAATTCGGTCTCCTCCTTTCAGGAAATGATTATGCTCCTCGACTTCACTATCAAACCTCTCGAGCTTGCTTATTTCTCTCCTCAGATCCCGCCCTTTGTTCTTCCTAAGCTTTATGCGCTCTAAATCATTCGCTTCTCCTGCAGCTATGTCAGCACGTGCTAATGCCAACGTAGTTGTCAGCAACAACGGGAAACTAGGATTTATTTCTGAAATTGATTCCTGTGCTTCTATTGGAGGTTGTGTTGCTGGTTGTGGTTGAGGTTGTGCGTCCATCGTGAGCACGGCTGGTCTCAGGATATTGTTTCCTTCAGGCATTATTACCTTTTTCGTGATCACAATAAAGGTGCTGAACAGAGAGAAGAAAAAAAAAATCGTTAACCTCGATTTCTTTTCACAAGTTCCCGGGTTTCGGCACCACTTAAGTGTCGTGACACGGATAGTAATAAAAAAAAAGATTAAAAGGAACGAAATAAAACACACTATTAGACTTCTAAAACGATACTGATTTATTCTGTCTCATAATCCTGCTTTTATATCTTTTGTAGCGTTTATATTTACAATTATGGTATTAACAATAATACTGTCCTTGTTACACTTGTAAGTCATATATATATATATATATATATATATGTGTATTATTGGCAGAGTTATTGTTCAACCATTATTTCTTTCATCAATGCACTCATTTACAGAACTTGACCTGATTTCCAAGATTTTATATTTTCAATAAATATTTGAATAAATTTTCTTGCTACTTCGAATCAGAATGTGCAATAAAGATGAAGAGATGAATTCAAGAAACTTCTGTATCCCATAAAGGAAGATATCCATTAGAATAGATTAAACAAATGGTAGCCAACCAGAAGAGGAAAATGAGAACGATTCAGTTCTCCCTGACTGTATTATTATCTAATCAATTCTAGATCATAAGGGCAAGGTGCCTGGATAATTAATAATATAATATCTCAGCAGAATTTCTGGAGTCACAAGGTCCACAACTAACAGTAGAAATTACTTGACTAAGGGAAATATATGGATCTCAGATGCAATGCCATAAGAGCAAACCTATCATGGTACCAATTTTTAAAAAGAGAGGCAATTCAAATCAATGCAACATCTTTAGGGAAACCAGCTTATTAAATATGGAATATATAGTGTTCTCAATTGACAACACTTGAGATGGGAAGAAAAAACATTGGTTTCCTGTTTAATGAGAATAAGCCTAAACATCCACCAGAAGAAAAGATACATTTTGTGGGACCACCTCAAAATAAATTTTATTCTGTTTAGGCTGGATACAAATCAGCACTGTTATAGTCTTGAGGTTATTAAGGTACAGCTAAACACCCTCAACCACACTAAACTATGTGTATTAGTATATAAGTTAAACTTTATTTTTATTAATTAATTAATTAATTTATTTATACTAACTTAATTAATATGCAAATAAATTTTACCGTGAATTTCAGATACTCTTCAGGTATCCTTTTTGTGTAATCATAATTTTGTTTTTTATATTTTTACAGATGTCCCTCTTAACTTATCCAAAAATGCTGGGTGAATTTCTTCTCTTCTACGGATATATTTTATGACTTAAGTGTTCCTAAATTGCAACATCTTCTTTGCTATTTTGTTATCTTCTAAACTCTGCAAACATTGTTTTATTTCATTTGTAAGTATTAATTTTTTTTCATAAAATATCTTATATTTATATTATCACTGAATAGTTTTTAATAATTACATTTATATTTATAGCAACCTGCATGTAGTTATTTTTCCTCAAAAACTTCTAGCTCCTTATCACAATCTACAATCCATTTTTTCTTTCATTTCAATGATTAAGGAAATCAGAAGATTTAAATTAATAATCATGAAGATTATTAATTTTATAGTGACCTGTATGAATTCATGTTAGAACTACATTCTCTATTAAAAGAAGAGTTTAACTATTGTAGCAGCTGAGACTTAAGAGTCAACTAAGAGGGGAATTGGAGTACATAGCTAAGTAGGCAAGGCACTGGACAAGGGGTATAGGTTTTTGTAAAAAAGAAACAAAAAAGAAATTATTATCAGTTATTCCGATTAGTATAAGTTCAATTAAAACTGTCTTGATGCCCTACCTCTATTCACCATTGATGCACACTCCTTCAAAAATCCTTCGCAATGTTCACCTTTCCAAACATAAGAGGGTTTGCTCTGGAGCCTTTGGGACTGCCCCGGTTTCGGAGTCATATGTCAGAACTGGCTTAAGGTTTTATACAGGCGAAACTTTGTGTCTCTTGTGATGCTATGGAAATGCTTAAGCAAACCAAAGCAACTTTTGTTAGCAGCTAGGACTAAAAGCTTTTTGTCTTTATCTGCATTAACTTGTGTGGCAAGATGTAAAAAATCATTGTCTCACTCTAAAGTCTACACTACAATTACAATTTCTGAAGGGTGATCTTCTATTTCCTGTGTATTCATCTTCATATATGTAAGTATTTGTAACTGATTTATTTATTCTGTAAAGAATGCAAGGAATGTTACAATATAATTGGTAAATTAACCTCTAAAGAATAATTAAATTACACGTTATTGAAATACAACTTTCTGATAAAACATTCACAATATTACGAGTTCAATCTTGTCCAGTGAAACCTCTCTCTTAGATAATCAAACACTCATGGCGGGCGATTGTCGTCATCGATATGTAGATATCGATGTATAACATATGGAATTTACACCTCCCCCTCTCAGGTCACTTTTGGTGAAATGAGTATAAAGTGACAATTTGCTGCTGTGGAAAATATTTGATATTTTCTTCTTTTTGCCACAGCCGACTTCATACATTGTCAATGAAATTCTTCTCAAAATCGGAAAAGTTCCTATCCTGACTTTGTCCATTTTCCGCCAGTTGATCTTGCTTCCATTTTTAACGTACACCATATCCCCTATTTGAAAATCATGTTCTCTTCTTTGCTTATCCACTCTAGATTTGTTAGTTGCGAAACTCTTCATTGAATTGTGAAATGCTTCTTCTTGATCTGTGGCCAAATTTCTGATATTTTCATTATCTACCGGGCTAATGATGGATCGAATCCCAAACAATAAATATTCCGGCTCAAATCGAGTAGAACTGTGAATGGTCCTATTATAATCTCGTTTACACTCTTCCGCTATTTTTGACCAAGTTCTTGTATCTCCACTATTGATTTTACATCTAATTCTGTTGACTAGCGTTTGGTTCAGTCTCTCATTGAGGCCATTAGATTGTGGACAGTCGATAGAAGTAAATACAAGTGTGATATTCATGGTTTCCAAGTACCGTTTAAGTTCTTCCGAATTCTACCCAGTATATTGGATAATTTTAATTTTATTTTTTTGTGCAATAGGATCGATTAGCTTAATAAAATCTTTAGCACATTGGCCGGTAGTGGTAGAAATCCACGCATATCGACTAATATGATCTACTAATATGTGCATAAATTTTTTTTGAGATATATTGCAACCAAAACCACCTACCAAGTCAATAGACATGATTTTGTACAGTTCCAATGCCAAACTCTTTGAGACCAAGAGTTGTATGTTGAACGTCTTGGTGGTGGGGTGCTGTCTCATGTTTGGAGCCTGTTTGGGCTGTTGATCGTTGGGATGTATTGCACCTTTTTCTTCGAGATGCGATTCACATAACCCCTTTTTGATTTTGGTGTCTTGATAATGCCTGAATAGGCGAAACGTCGACTGGTAAGTAGGTGTATTTTTTGAAACATAAGGCTTTGCATTGTGGTTTTTCCCAATTGCATTATAATAAATAATAGTGTTTCTTTTTGAGTTTTTGGCTCTATTTTAGTGATATATATATATATATATATATTTATATATAATATAATATTTAGATCTTGAGTTTCAGTCTTTTATTTCTTTATTAATTTCTCAGGCGACGTTTCGAGACTAGGTTAGTCTCATATTCATCATGTTATTTTTATAAATTATGAATTGATTAAATTTGCATAACACGAGCTAAGACCCTGAACATCTGATTTTTTGTTTACTATATATTTATTACTATATTTCTCTATAGTTATCATCTCCTTTATATTCCGTTTGAAACTATTTTTCTCTTGGTGTATTATTTTAGGTTTATCAAATTTAAAGGTATGTTGTGTATTTCTAAAATGTGTAGTGAGAGCTGTTTGATCTGGTTTATTGGGTTTTTTTTATTATTGAATCACAACTATATTTGTGTTGGTACACTCTACGTTTTAAGTATTGTTCCGATGTTCCGAAATAGGATATACCGCATTTATCTTCACATTGTATTTCGTACACAACATTTGATTTTAGCTCTAATTTATCCGAATCTTTGGTTTTTGTAAATAGTCTTGACACAGTGGCTGTGTTTTTGAAAGTAATTGCGGAGTCTTTTTTACTTTTATTACCGGTGAGTGTTTTTGCTAGTCTTTCTGAAAGTGTTGGTATATAAGGTAATGTATAGTATTTTTTAGGATTTGTTTCATTTAGGTTGTTTTGGTTAGAAAGTGTTTTTGTTGTTTTTAATAAATTGCGAAGGAGGCTGTGCGGATAACCATTCATTAATAAGAGGTCCACTACGTTGTTTTCGGCTGTTTTTTTGTGTATTGGGGATGATAATATAAATATATATATATATACACACACATACATACAGGGTGTCCCGAATTTAAATGGCAAAACTTCAGGAACTTATAGGGGACCGAAAAACTAAGACAAAAAGTCCTTTAGAGATTTGCTTGTTTTTGCTTAGTTTTAGAGAAAATCGCAAAAAGAGAAACAAAACAAAAATGTTACAGGTAACGATTATCACCTTTCAAAGTTCGTCAGGCTAGGCAGTGAGATATGTAAACACTTAATGTTATCCTTTACATTCTTTTATTTGTTTACATTTTGGCTACCTTCTAGGATTATAATTCCTAAATCAGTCTTCAGTCAGTTCCTCAGATATTTTTGTGTGAATAGCATCAGCCACAATACCGCATACATATTCTAATGTTGAATACGCTGATATGATTTTTGTGTATGGTTTCTGTAACGGTAATGCTTTAGAAGAGGTGCGGGAGTATGTGTGCCGATTTCCAAATCGAATAGTGCTTAATCGACGAGTCGTTTCGTTAACTTTTAATAGACCACGAGAGACTGGGTCATTCTTAATACGTAATGAAGGCGACCAATTCCAGGCAGCAGTAAGAGCAGATTATCGGAGAGGAAATTGTGCCCAATGCCCCTTCGATAACAATCCTGAGACTAGCATCCGAAGAGCATCTGCTGCATTAGCAATATCGCGGCAAGCAATATGGCGAATTTTGAAAGGTGATAATCGCTACCCATACCATCTTCAAAAAGTTCAGAATTTATTACCTCAAGATTATGTCAAGAGATTTAATTTTAGTAACGGGTTTCTTGAAAAAATTCGCGATGATAATTTATTTCCATTAAAAATTATATGGACCAATGAAGCTACCTTTACAAGAGGAGGAATTGTTAGTCACAGAAATTATCATGTATGGGCTTTTGAAAATCCTAGAGGTATTAGAGAGAATAGGTTTCAGCATGAATTTTCTATTAACGTTTGGCTTGGAATTTGGAACGGATTACTGGTGGGACCACATTTTTTACCTGGAAGATTGAATGGTCATCACATTTACACATTTTTTGGAGAACGACTTTTCTAATTATTTAGATGACATTCCCTTACAACAGCGGATTGAAATGTGGTTCGAACTCGATGGATGTCCAGCTCATTATAGCAGAGTTGCTCGAGCTTGGCTGGATATAAATTATCCACAACGATGGATTGGACATGGAGGAGTAGTACCTTGGCCACCCAGATCACCTGATATGACACCCAGGGTTTTCTTCGTATGGGGAACCTTGAAGCAGAAAGTTTGTTCGGTGTCAATCAACTCAAGAGAGCAATTAAGAGACCGAATCATAGATGCAGTGTACAAAATATCATCAGAACAATGTTTAGCTGCAATTTATCAAGTGAGTGCTAGATGTAATGCTTGCATTGGTGCAAGAGGACAACATTTTGAGCAATATTTACATTAAAAAGAACATAACTATTTTCTATAACTCGTTTACATAATATAAGTGTAAATAAATAAGTATAAAAATGAAAACTTTTTTTTTTTTTTTTTTTTGCGATTTTCTCTAAAACTAAGCAAAAACGAGCAAATCTCTAAAGGACTTTTTGTCATAGTTTTTCGGTCTCCTATAAGTTTCTGAAGTTTTGCCATTTAAATTTAGGACACTCCCATATCCGTCTATTTCCCAAATCCGTCACCATCTTGGTCCCGTACCCTGACGGATGATCGAGGTTCTACTGTAATATGGTCTGATCTTGTCTCGTAGATGTGCAACGCCAATGTGACCATAATAGTTGTAGATTCTTTCGATTAGTTTATAACCAAATGAGACCGACATAAATATTCGAGATCTACCACGTAACTTTTTGAAAGTTATGTTGTTCCGTTTTTTCAGTGTTAGTAGCGAATTTAAGTTCCTCGGCATTTTCTTTTTGATCTGTAATGATTTCACTTAACTCTATCAAATTTACTGCCTGAATTGCATCTTCGTTATCAAAATATTCCAAAACTGGTTGTCGTGATAGTTAATCTGCCATGATATTTTCTTTACCTTTTTTATATATGATAGTAAAGTTAAACTGAGACAAATAGTGAACTAAATCACCGAGCAGTTCATCTGTCCTAGCTTTCGTTTTCAGGTTTTCCAGAGGCTTATGATCACTGCAAACTGTAAATCTTCTTCCAATGACGTAATACTGCCAATATTTGATAGCATCTTTTATCGCTTTGCACTCTAGATGTATGATGTTCATTTTTTTCTCTCTTTCTGACAATTTTCTTGAAAAGTAGGCCACGGGATGCAAAACTCCATCAGCTTGCGGTTGTTTCAAAGTCACACCTATCCCTTTGTAACTGGCATCAGTTTCAATGTATAATTCCTTATGTATGTCATATATTGCTAAAATTGGAGAGGAGCATAAATAGTCCTTGATCAAATTGAATGAATTTTCGCATTCATCTGTCCACTTAAATTCAACATTTTTATGCAAAAGGTTATGTAATGGTTCAAATTTTTGGGCGCTGTTTTCAATATACTTCAAATAAAAGTTTATTGTTCCTAACACACTTCTTATACCCGATTTATCCTTGGGGCGTTTCAGATTCCTTATAGCCATCAAATTTTCTTGTGCAGGAGATATTCCATTCTCTTGAATAACATGACCAAGGTATTTTACCCTAGTAGCAGCAAATGTACATTTCTCTAATTTCAGTTTGAATCCTTCTTCATGCATAACTCTCAGCAGTCGTATTATATGATGAATATGTTCTTGCCATGTTTTAGAAAAAATTAATATATCATCTATGTAGTTAATGCAACATTCATCGTTTCGCCTTAAAATGTTTGACAAAATCCTTTGAAAAATAGCCGGAGCGTTTTTAAGGCCAAAAGGAAGAAACTTGAACCTAAATTTCCCGAACTTTGTTACAAATGACGTTTTATCTCTATCTTGATGTTTTAGCGGGATGCACCAAAATGCCGAGTTGATGTCAACGACCGAAAAATACATGCAATTCGATACTTTGTCAATGACATCATTTATCGTAGGAAAAGGGTAGCATTCCGGAACAACTAGCTGATTCAACTTTCTGAAGTCTATGCATAGTCTTGTCCTGCAGCCTTCTTCTTTTTTGTACACGAGCGTATCAGGTGATGCAAATGGCGAATCTGATTCTTCAATGAGGGATGCTTCCAACAACTTCTTAACTTGGTTCTTTATTTCGTTTTCACTTTTCCAACATCAAATTTATCATTTGCAAAACTATGTTTATAATTCTGTATTAAATCTTTAACTTGTATCTTGTGAGATTTATCAAGAATATGTTCCAAGTTTATTACGTCTTTGTATTCTTGAAATCCGACTTCCATTGTATCGTACTTTTTATCTTCTGGATTTATTATCTTCTCAGAAACATCATCTTGATTCTCCTCTATCTTCTTAGAAACATTTTCTTCAATATCATCTTCCACCTCTTTAGAAACATCTTCTTCAATATCATCTAAGTAAACCAGTTTGTTGGGTTCAAGTCTTTGTAATATGTTTAACTTTTCATCTTATACAAGTCTAAACTTGGTTATTGCATCTAGACCTAAAAGTAGATCGAGAAAACTTATTGTTCTTTATTACATTAGTATCAAGGTTATTTACTTCGATACCTATTTTCAATTTAATGTTTGCCTGGGCTGAGCAGAAATTCAACCCATTAATGGTTTGTAATACACTTTTATGTTTTAGTAAGTTTAATTTTAAAACACCTGCAATTCTATGATGTATCAAGCTTATATTTGACCCACTATCATAACCTGCTTTTTCTTTTAGTTTGTTGTCAAGAAGTACATTTCTTTTTATCAAAGGGTTGAATATATCTGGGCTTTCTGGTTTAAATCTTTTTCTACAGTAATATTCATGCTATTACCATTTCTGTCTTCATGCAAATTTACTTGCCTTCTTGATGCATACAAATTCTTATTTCTGCATTCTGATACTGGGTGATAACGGTTTGGCCAACCTAAGGGTTCGCACAAGGAGCAAGGTTTCTTCAGTGAGTCTTCTTTCCTGAGTGAGTCAAATGGTCGTTTCTTCATATCTTCTATCTTCTCCTTTTTTTTCTTGAAAGTTTCTTCTACTCCTCTTGATTCATATTGTTTCTTATTAAAAGTTTCTTCTATTCCTCTTAATTTGTTGCAGAGTTCATCAACCGTTCCAATCTTCTGTCTATCCAGTTTGTTTTGGATCTCGAGAGGCAATCCAACCACTATCATGTTTATCCGTGTTGTTTCGTTGCTGTTACTTTCAACCCCTAAACCTAGTTTTTCTTTTGCCAAAGCGTAGTCAATTAAGAAACCTCCGAGAAATTTATAATTATATGCTTTTCTTACCTTCGTCCATCCTTTATCTTCAAATACAGTATAAGAAATGAGTCTTTCCCTTTTACCCAATTTTCTAGTCCAATTTTCTTAATGTTTGACTCATACCAATCCTTAGAAGAACCAGTCACAAAGAAACGAAGAATCTCAAATCATTTTTGAAGCCGTTGTGACTTTGTGTCTATCTCATTCTTCTTCAAAACTTTGTATCCATTCCACTGAATTTTGTGTTCTGTCGAATTTTCCGAAAATGAATTTTGTTTCCACTTGTACAGTTTTACTTCATTATGATTTAGTTTCAATTCTAATTCTTTAATCCTCTTTAACAAAATTTTTTCAGTTTCCATCTGCTCAAGATTTTCAGTGAGACTAATAGTTGGATAGACTATTTCTTCTTACTGCATATTCTTGTAGCACAAATTCTCTTCTTCATCGAAATATTCCCTTTTTAAGTCTTCATCTACCTTCAGACTGATCTTGCGATATCCATTTAACGGTTTTATTGCTGAAATTGCTCTCTTAGTAGTTGTCTTTAAACATAAAATTTGATGTACCTTTAGATCGTGATGTTCAATTGGTAAGGCGTACCAAACTAGCTTATCCTCCGATAATCCAGCTAACACGTATTCATTTTCATCTATCCGTTCGATATGTACAAGTAGTTTCTTTCCGGCTTCCATTCTATTCCTCAAGTTCCAATATTATGTAATTTAATTTGTAAGTCTTTTTTACTGATTTATTTATTCTGTAAATAATACAAGGAATGTTACAATATAATTGGTAAATTAACAATAGAATCAAACAATATTCATACCTGTAAAGAATAATTAAATTACACGTTATTGAAATGCAACTTTCTGATAAAACATTTACAATATTACGAGTTCAATATTGTTGTGTGTCCAGTGAAACCTCTCTCTTAGATAACCACACATGGCGGGCGATTGTCGTCATCGATATGTAGATATCGATGTATAACGTATGGAATTTACATATATTTATTTTTTTCTTCATTAATGTCAAATACAAATATGTTTATTAAAACTCTGCAAATAAGCCTCTTAGTTAAGGAGCAAAAGTGGGATCTACTATTCAAAAGTTGTCATAAAAGCTTTTATGGTACAACTTCAGAATAGTGTTGAGTTATCAGTTCACAGTGATATAATAATAATTTTAAATGATATCTAATGAAATCAGTAATCATTTGTAGGAATCAGATTTTTAAAAAATATTTTGTAATTCCTTAACCGTTTACTGACCATTGTTCCCATTTGGGAACATAGATTTCAGAATTTTTTAACAATATTTCTGCTTTATCAAATACATTATCAATTTAATTACAATTAAATAAAACATTAAATTGTATGAAAATATTTTTTCTTTTCAAAAAGAGTGACCGAAATCGACTCCATAAATTTTTGAAATCGTAGTTTTTTTGTAGCAATCGGTCATTTTTTTCTCATTTTCCCGCTAAGTTTTTTAAAACTATGATTATGAATCCATTAATTTGTATATATTATTATTAATGTATCACAAACAATTTAAAACTAAATTTATCACAATAAGTTGATTTCGTAAATTGTTATCGGTCGTCTAACTGTGCTGTTCCCTGAAGTTGGTGATGCAGAGGAAATTTCTGACTCTTGTCCTTCTGCGAAAAAGAAAAAAAGCACTACTCAACCTAAAAAACTTCCAAAGAAAAATAAATTTGTAATTCCTAAAAGGGGTTCAAAACAGTGATATTCATTCTATTCCTAACGAACCTCTTGAAAATATAAATGACATATTCCCGTATCCTGCTAATTCAGAGCCAATCGATTTATTTCTTGAATATATATCGAAAGAATATATGCAACATCTAGCTAAAATGACAATGCTCTATGCTACACAGCATGTAGCTGAAATTGAGATTGATTGGAAAGAAGTCGCCCAATTTTTCGGACTGTTATTACTTAGTGGTTATCACCATCCCCCTGAGGAAAATTTGTACTAGTCTACCGCCGAAGATACCAATACATCACTTGTTTCTTGGGTGATGTCAAGGACAAGGTTCAAGGAACCAAAAATATATTTTCATATTGTTGATAACAGTAAATTGAAACCACAAGATAAGCTAGGAAAAATCCAGCCCATATATGACCATATGAATCAACAATTGATAAAATTCGGTAATTTTCACAATACCTTGAGTATCGACGAGGCCATGGTCCCATATTATGG
Source organism: Arma custos (assembly GCA_037127475.1). Classification (NCBI taxonomy): domain Eukaryota; kingdom Metazoa; phylum Arthropoda; class Insecta; order Hemiptera; family Pentatomidae; genus Arma; species Arma custos. The sequence continues at coordinate 118,262,886 of CM073761.1, read as the reverse complement.
ACACCATTCATGCAAGATGTTTATAAGAGGAAAACTGATTCAGTTTGGGTTCAAGATAAGGATGTTGTGCTCGTCCAATGGATACCCATATAAAATGGAAATTTATTCTGGCAAGAAAACAGGAGTGCAAGAACCTCTAGGATTTAGTTTAACTCATTTGAATTTTAGAAGAGAGGTATCAAATTACTAAAGATGATGCCAAGGAAAATTGGCCCCAAAACAGGACCAAAACCTATAATTCCCATGAACCGGAGAAAATCTGATAACCATTATTTGGTGGAAGCTGCCCAGGGAAGATGTGCCCTCTGCTCATCCAATGCGAGGAATGTCAGGAACGGTTGCACCTGCATTGTTTCCCGAAATACCATGGAATAGGCCTAAAGGATTGATTTTGTGTTTTGAAAAATAATTTTATTTGTAAATTTATTGAGAAACATGAAAACATGTTTTTTTCTTTACTTTTTTTCCCTTCAATATTTCTGTATTGATTAGACTTCCCAACAAGCCATTGTTCCCAATTGGTAACATTAAAAAAAAAAATGTACAAAAACAATTTTTTTTTGTAATGATCAATAAAATGTTTAAATATAAAAATAAGGAAGGGAATACTAAGAAAAAAAATTAAAAAATTCAATGGGAACCGAGTTTGGCCTTTAAAGGGTTAATTGTGAATTCAATCTATAAATGTATGCTAAGTAACTTAAATATATTTAAGTACTAACTCGAAAGTAGAGTCACATTGTTAGTTGAAGTTGCTACACTTGTTCTCCCATCCGTCATAGCCCTTCACTATCGTCATTTAAATCCTTGCTTTTCCAACATCTCCTAGCTCCCCAAAAAGATGCTCTATAAGGAGGTTAGTCATTTGCTTAGATAGTAATGTATAGAAATTCATTGTGCTATTTATTTCTTTTAATTTTGTCTTTTAAGAAGCTGTACATCATGTAAAGAATTTATCGCATGCTAGCTCATGCATTTAACAAAATCTATGTATTTATCAATTCTCTTTAATTGCTTAATATCTTGTCAAGATTTGTACTGTTTATTTACTTATTATTATTTTTGTTTAAATATTTCTTTTTAAATTGTTTTTTGTCATTTTTTACACGCTTGATGATTTGTAACACTTAGCCTTCTGACCAGATAAACATTATGAGATGAAAATAGTTGACTAATAAACATTATTAATTATTAAGACTGATAAACATTATGTTTCTTTTTCTGTTCATATTTGTTATTCTAAGGGACATAGTCCCAGAATAAAGTTACTTTTCTATTCTATTATACCTATCACTTTTTATAAGTTGTATGGATGAAAACATGTAAAAACCAAAACCACTAATGAAGATAACCTTGGGAGAACTTATTGAAGTTACGAAATCTCAGATTTTTAAAAAATATTGTGCTATAACTCTTTAATAGTAAATTCAATCTAAAAATTAGTGGTGTAGTAATCTTTATCAAATGAATACCAAAATATAATAATTTGGCTATCTTCTGTTTTTTAAACCATGGTTTAAAGTGGTTGTTTTTTCTAATTTTGTAAATAACTGAAACATTAGTACTATATCTACAGATTTGGCTTGGAGATTTCTAAGAATGAGTTCTTAAGAGTACTATATGAGACAGATAAATTTTGTAAACCATCACAATCTGCTTCTACTGAGTATCAAACTTTTAAATTAGGCCCAATTTATACTTGTGATTGTTAATCTCCCAATATGGATGATTAGCATATTAGCTTAGTACAGATAACATTTTCAATTTTAAAAAGTGGATTAATTTAGGTTTTCAGGTTAGGTATTTTACCTAGCGGGGGCACAGGGCTGGGAGAGGACAGGGTATGATCGAGGACACATAGGGAAACTAGGTGAAGAAATAAACCCCATAACATTTATCTATCATATACGCTAGTATATTGAAATAAAAATTACATTCAGATAATAATTACATAAAAATTATATACATAAAACTAATAATTTCCAAATAAAACTCGATCCATCATCTATAGCAATAATGATATCCATCATCTATAACAATAATCTGATGCACTAATAATAATTACAACTTAAACATTCACCCTCAGTACTCATTATCTCATAACCATTAATAAAAACAATAATTTATTATAAAACATTTTCCATAATTCCATATGCACCAATGAGAATTACAACTCAAATATCCACAATCTGTAATCCTTATTTCATAACCGCTAATAAAAATTATAATTTTATTATAAAACATTTTCTATAATTCCATATGCACCAATGACAATTACAACTCAAATATCCACAATCTGTAATCCTTATTTCATAACCGCTAATAAAAATTATAATTTTATTATAAAACATTTTCTATAATTCCATATGTTACACTTGTTAAAAGTTTATGAGTTTTTATTTATCAAACTTAATAGCATTTATAAATGTATATTCAATCTGTTGAGACACTTTCTCATGTTCACTCTGATTTAACGTGTTTGAAATTATATTCTACTTATTAAACCTACAAAGTGTTTCAAGAGTCACTCATAAGTGGAATGCGAGTGCCTTAAGTATTACCTCCATCATTGTAGTAGGAGTGATTCTTATTGCACCTGTTATCATTCATTAGAATTACCTTTCTAGCTTCTCCAGTTAAATTTGAATCTGCTCAGTTTCACTATGCATTGGTGCTACAACCTGCAAGTGATTCTTGGCCTCTTCTAACATCAATTGCCATGCTCTTCTGTCACTGGCTGTTGTTATCCAGCAGCTCACTCCTGCTTTCATAGCATCATTTGGTATGCAATCCATCCTTCTTAGTCTTGGCCTACTGACCTCTCAATGTCCCTGTATTTGCTTCGTCCTCATCATCCTAGGGCTAGCATTTATTTGCATTCTAGCAACATGATCTGCCCACCAAAGAGGATTTAATTTTATTACTGTATTGATTATAAATATATTGTTGAGTAGGTCATAAATTTCTTAATTTGTTCTTTTTTACTATTCCCCTCTAATATTGGTTGTATTACTTAAAAAGTTATAAAGTACTTTCCTTTCAAAATTTTGTAACTTTTTATTTATAATCAAGCCTAAAAAATTAGCTGCTGCAGGGCCAGGAATGATTGTTGCAAACAATCAGTAGAGCGACCTATTATGTCAAAGTCATCTGGGGAAGTGAAGAGTTGTACTGGATGATCAAATTTCGTATGATTAGTCTGAATCCTAGAGTTTCTTACGTTGTTTTCGAGGACAAGGTTAATAAGGATCAGAAATTCCAGAGCATCTCCTTATCTGACTCCTCTTTCTGAAGAAACGCTGTAATCAACACTTTCATGTATCACTTGTCTCAGGATCAGTCTTGTACCAATCAGAGGGCATAGATTCCTCTACCTAAACTAACACGCTTATATTATGGAGTCTCTTTATCAATTGTTGTCCACTACATTTTTATGTTCAAATGGCGGTCCGTCAAGGCCTGTTGCTTTCTTGTTCTTCAGCCAGTTAATTGCATCAACGACATCCTCTTCACCTGATGGTACAAAATTTTCTTTGTCTTGATATGTCTGGGTCAGTTGTAAAGATCCTGTCGTCCATTTAGAATGTTCTAGAAGATTCTTCACCATTCAGAAAGAGATACCTTTTTGTCAGTGATCTGATTCCCTTTAGAATCCATGCATATGGAGGATATTTGTTTAAAAGGTTTTCTAATCCTGTTAGCTGTTTGGTAGATCCAGGTGTAAATAACAGGTTTTCTGTTACCTCCTTACACCTCCAAATTCTCCAACCTAGATTTTTTAATATTCTTTTTTTCTTTTGTGTAGCAGCTCTTCTCTCCTTATATCTCTATACTTATCTACTGTTTTCCTTGTACTATGCCTATTAATCATTCGCCAGAATTTTTTTATTGGTAGTTACACAGCACTCATTGACAACAATGAGACTTTATTTTTCTTTCTGCTGGTCTTAACATTTCCTCAGCAGTGTTTTTACACAATAAACACATGTTTACTATTCTTCTTCTGTACTATTAATGTTGGTAAATATCTGATTATTTATTTGCTGGTTTAAGATCTTTGCGTTGAACAGCTGAATATCAGGTCTTTTAAGCTTATGAATCTTAAAACACTTTGGTTTACAGTTATATTTTGAATTTCATTTAGTAATCCTTTAGATGATAATAGTGAGAAAGTAATCGGTAATACTACAGGAAGGTGGCAGAAATAGAAATAGGAAGGAGAGTTGAGATACCACAAGTAGATTGTGTGTGCACTACAGCTTGGTTATACTGTCTAGATGGGATTGAATGCTATTGTCTTAATGTCTCTAACTTCAGTTTATTTATTTTACTAAAATAGAGCTAAAAACTCATAAAAGAACACTATTATTTATTATAATGCAATTGGGAAAAACCACAATGCAAAGCCTTATGTTTCAAAAAATACACCTACTTACCAGTCGACGTTTCACCTATTCAGGCATTATCAAGACACCAAAATCAAAATCGTTACATCGTTGGGATGTATTGCACCTTTTTCTTCGAGATGCGATTCACATAACCCCCTTTTTGATTTTGGTGTCTTGATAATGCCTGAATAGGCGAAACGTCGACTGGTAAGTAGGTGTATTTTTTGAAACATAAGGCTTTGCATTGTGGTTTTTCCCAATTGCATTATAATTTTATTTATTTTAGTTTTTTTAGAGCTTAAGGTATCAAAAACATATTTTTACTGCTTATATGTTCAATTTGATCTCCTGCCAGCTGGATACATTTCTGAAAATCTTTGTTTATTGTGACTGTGTTTTTCCAAGCCATATTGTTACTTTTACATGAATATATGAACGATCACGTGTTCTAAAAAATCAGTTTTATTGTTTTACTTAAAATAATGAAACAAAGTATGCAATTGACCATTTATGTCAGCAATTATAATACTTTACTTTATTATAATAGCAATTAATTATACCATTTTTTCTATAATGTTTAACAATCTAAATGTATTTATAGTTAAATTATATTTTTAGGGTACAGGTTTTCAACATAAGAAATAATTCTGAAATCTGAGTTTCTTCTCATTTTCTAGTGGCAGCAAATTACTTTTAAACACTGAAGTCTTTAGTAATAAGTGAATATTATTGTTTTCTATATATGACAAACTATAATGCAATAGTTGTAATATATCATCTGTAGTCATTTACTTGTTCTTATTGTTATAGCATTGATTATTATTATTATTATTATTATTACTATTATTATCGTAATATGACAACTGCATTTAGTCACATTTATAGTATTTTATTTTATTTTATTTTGTAAAAGACTGTAAATACTTTAGGATTATTTGTGATTAACAAAGATATTAATGTAATATGTATTATTTTTATATGTGTAAATATTATTTATTTTTTATAACAATTAGGGAGAATATTAACATTTGTTAAAAGTATATAACCAGACCTTTTCATTTAAAAATGATATAATATTAATATTTAAAAAGTATTACCATTCTCTTCAGTTTAACAGTTCATATTTGATTCTTATTTTTTTCTAATATTTTAAAACTATATTTATTTATGGTTGCATGTGAGTGTGTTTGCTTGTATGCATGAGGTTTAAAGGAATGTAATGAATGAATTCAAAATTTATTTGTGTAGTGTATATTTGATTTCTGAAATCACCAGCCCTTTAGTTCATAATTGGTAAGAATGTTTTCTAAAAGTATTTTATTTATTTATTTTTTACATTATTTTATTTTAATCTGTAAGTTTTTCTTTCTTCCTTATTTATTTATTTTATTTTTGTCACTTTTGACCAAGTTACTCATTCTTGATCAGAAACCAAAGGCCAATCATTTGGACATTTTTGTTTTTGAATTGAGTAAAATGAACAAGCAGCAAGTGCTATGTTGATAAAATTATGCTCAAAGAACAGTATTGTTTTTCTATCTAGTAGTAAGTGTACCAAAGTTGTGGTCATGTTTTACTCATGAGAATTCTCTGTTGTATACGTTGTTTGGAAAAGCTAAAGCTATTTCATTATTTTAATTATTAAATCATTTTAAATTAATTTATAATTATTTTTGTTTATAATGATAATTATCAGACATTCTAAGCACAGTTCAGCCAGCTTATGTACAATTATTTGGTCTCAAGTAATTTTTTATGACAGTGTAAGGTTTTGGTAATTATTTCATACTATTAGTAATAATTTTTGTCTGCCTGCTTTGTAATATTCAATATAACTTAAAAGTGATATAAACCAAATTTATTTAATTAACATCATACAATATTAAGGCATTAATAGTTGATATTGCTATCAATAACAGTTCTTTGTTTAATGAAATAATTTAAAACTCTCTATTTGTTTAAATTATGAAAGCTATAACTACAGCATCCTCTATTAATAATTAAATCATTTGCTGGTATTTTCCTTGTATCTTCCTTGTAATTATAATAAAATCATCTGTAAGTTGTGTATTTAATTACATGTTTATCCATTACTTTCTAGTGCAAAGTATCATATTTTTCTCAGTTTTAGCATACCAGAAATAAAAATTGTTTCTGTGTGTGTGTGTGTGTGTGTGTGTGTGTGTGTGTGTGTGTGTGTGTGTGTGTGTGTGGTGCGTGTATATCAAGTTGGACTTATCAAGATTAAGTACAGTTATTCCCAAGTTTATAATATTTGAGTTACTTGCATTTCATATTAATGTGTAATATGTAAATGTTTGCATAAATTTCATTATAATCGAGGATAAAATCATCTAAATTGTATGATCTACACTTAATTTCTTAGCATAATTGGTACCTCAATAACTGTTGAATGTTATACAATGTTATCTAATATTACAATTTTAGAAAATTGTAATTTCCTGATATTAATGTATTATATCTGTTGAAAATTAAATTTGTTTACATTTAGTATCAATGAAAATCGTTATAGGCAGAAAGGGCTATCACTGTTTACATTCTTTCAATGATTATATTGCTTGTATGTATAATCAATATGGTGTATAAAAAAAAAATAACCGTTTTTCAACTAAATATTTGTATTATTATTTCTTTGATATAAAATTTAATTAATACTCAAAGTATGGTCCATTGTTATCTATTGTCATTAGCCAATTGATTGTTCCCACGCTGATACCTTGGGATGGCTGTCAAAGAACTCTTGGACTGGAGTTTCAACTTACACAAAATTATCAAATTTTTTCCCTTGAAGAAAGTGGGCCATGGATCAAAACAAGTAGTGATCCATTAGTGGGAGGTCTGGACTGTATGGTGGATGAGGCAGGAGTTTGAACCCATGAAGGTCTTTATTCTATTCTTTGGTTCGAGGGGAAATGTGAGGATGAGCATTATCTTGGAATGAAACATCTTTTGGGTTGATCAAAGCAGGATAATGTTCTGGCAGCTTTGTGTACAATCTTTCCAGTTGCAGTAGAGTTCAGAATTCATAGAGCATCCATCAGGAACAAATTTGTGAAGAATAACACCTTCAAAATTCCAAAAAATGCAAAGCATCGATTTTTTTTTTCTAATTGGCCTCTTGCAGCAATTGGAAAAGTAGTTTGACCATTATCTAGCCATTGCTCACGATTCAAATTTCACCAGTAAACCCACTTTTTATCATAGGTGACATTCTACCCGTAAAATCTCACATCAGAAGGGTTTTTCTATAAATTTTCTCAAATTTCTGGGAGAGGGAGAGATACTAGATTGATATTTGAACATAATCTTAGTATATTTCAATAACTCTTGGTTACCTCATTGGGTTCATTATCATATTAGGTGGGCTCTATTTTACAATCTGTACCAAACTCTAGAAATCTTGAACCTGCAAACCTATCATACCAGCAGGTAATATGGTAAGTTGGCTCATCACCATTGTGACAGATTCTGTACATCAGTAACTGTGAGCCAAAGATTGCACATTTGTTTGTTAAGTTTATTAAAAAGTTACTCGTAATATCAAGTGGGGTCTCTGGAAGACCTGATTTTTTTCTGACATCAGCTACGATGATATCCATCTAATAGTCATTACTTATAATGCCCAGAGAAAGGGACTGTAGAAAAGTAATAGCACTAATTTTTGAACTCTCAAAATGTATATTTTTATTTATTTTGAAAATAACTCACTTTAGTGAACAACAAACATGCTCTAAGATCAAACCATGAAAATGAGCAACCCAATGAATGCATATATTTCCGTGAACATGTATGCAACATTAACCTACTGCCTTTTTCTCCCTTCGTTTTTCCATTGAATTTGGAAGTTTCGTTCGCTCTTATTTTACTAGGATTGTGACAATATCAAGAGAAAGGAATAATAAAGAAAGTCTTCATTTTTATCAACATTTGAGGGAGCACCTTGAGCATACATATTATATTGGATGCTCTAGACCTTCGAACAAATGGTTGTTTTGACCAAAAAGTTTCATCCTTAGAGAAAAAAAATCACTTACATCATCGAATTCCTCAGTAACATCATTGGAGTCAAGTGTTATTTCGTCATCCTCCTCTTCTATTCCGCAGTCTTTTTCAATTTCTGAACACTCAGATAAAACTTTATCTTCAGCCTGAAAATTTTCTTTGGGGAGCATTTCTTCTAGTGCAGCTCTTGCATTTTCAATAATATTGAGGGTATGCTCAGACAATACACTATACTATCTTTCCGCACTCTTCAAACGACTAGAATGGACTGAAGGAAAGGGAAAATAATCCTGTCTCGAAGAAAGAATTCATAGCTTCTGAACAAATGGTGCGAAAGTGAGAGAATTGCAACGAAAGAACACCAAAGCTTGAACGACTTACAGAAAACGTTTCCACAGCTGCCGTCGGTAATTGGCAACCACACGGGCAAACTGGTACTGTAACTGGTAACATTCTTCTAGGAAATTATATAAATAGCATGAAAAGGCACAGTCTGTGCATTCGGCGATCTGAAATAAGGCTAACAGTAACTACTAGGTGGGGTCGCTTCGGGACCACGCCACGTTTTTTGGAAAAAATTAATCCATAGTGATTTATTTTGTGAATAAAATTCGTTAGGACTCAACTCTTCGTGTTACAGATAGTCTAAGGATAAATTTCCTAGACCCTAGGGAGCATAAGTTGTTTTTTTTACTTAGGGTGGATCAAAAACATGAGCTGTGGGCTCGTTGGAGACCCAACCCGGTATTAGGAGGGTTAAAGTGACCACATCCATTTGAAGCAAGACTAAGCTTCTTTTATCACAAAGTCTTTTAGGAACACATTTGTTTGTTGCTGTCATTTGTCCTGGCTGTGTCGTTTTGATTTTTCAACATATAATATTAAGCGATACTTTTTGTGTGACTTAGCCATATTCATATATTCTGGTGTATCATTGTTTTGTTTTTTACTCCAAAACCTTGCTCCTGAGGGTAATGCTGTGAATGATCCATCCGTATATTAGTCGATCCTAATATTTGGTCTATGCTGCATTAAGTCGCTATTTTAATAGAATATGTAATATATATGTACTCTAAAATTTGAATATCAGAGCTAAGTGCATGAGAAGCATCCTATGTTCTTGTAGCATTTTTCTTAACTTCCAGTGACCTTACACCAATCCATCGGAAAGCCTATTGATGTTTTTGCAAAGGCCTTATAAAACATTCGGAAACTTACCTTATAATATCCTTAATTAGAATTGTCACGAGCATATCCTTTTTTGTAGAATGCCGCATTATTCAAAATTTTCAGCAGAGAATCAACTGATCAATATACCAATATTGATATATGCCTTTCAGTGGGCGTCCTCCAGGCCTAACCCTCAGTTTGGAGTATTCTAGTTCCGTATTGAGAGCCTTTTCCTATATTATGGTGGTGATCCATCTGGTGGCTAATAGTTCTATATTCCTTTTAAGTAGTGTCTTATCAATGACTGTAGGGAGTTCTGTCAAAGGCAACTTCTATATGGGGAAAAAATCCTATCATGGTCTCTTTTTGATTCAATAAATTTTCAATCCTTGAGATCATAGAGCATGCATGTGATGTAATGATGTTCTGAGCCTTTATATTGCTCCTTTTATGGGTAATTCGTGCTGCTGCTAAATCTCTGAAAAAGGCAGCACCCCAAGTTTCCTTTTATATACAATGCAGGCTCTGGGATTCATTGGTTCACCAATAATGCTAAACACAGTCATGTCCAATAGTTTTGCCTTAACATTAAACAGTCAAGATTCTTGAATTAAAATAATACCAATACCCTCATGGAGTGCTGCAGCCTCTTACTTATTGTGGTAGCACTCCAGATACCACAATGAAAAGATGCAGATTAATCTGCCGCAGATTATGTAGTTGCTATTCATAGATCTTCATGGGATGGCCTTCGAGCGGATCCCGCTGCAAAGCTTCTCCTTCAGTTGGCCTCACCCACCAAGAGGCATTGTTGCCAAGAAGTTGATGGTTGATGTTGTTAGACTTGTAGCACCCAACCTTTTCTGGGCAGGTGTTTGGCATCAACTTCCTTCTTAGTTATTACATAATATATATTTATGGTTCTATAGACCAAACTGCTAAGGGCTTAGCCTATTTGTATATTATGTCCTCCAATATTTTCATGCAGGATTCAGAGATTCTGACAATGAATAAGAATCCCCACTTCTTTTCTACTTTTCTTTAAGGTTCTGAAGACATCAATTGCATATGTTAGTAATTTCCTTGTTCTGCGCCATAAGTCACTTAAGAGTATCTTGGGTCATATTTCTACCTGGAATGATATCCCGATTTTGTTTAATCATTCTCTACATTTAATATTCTCAGTAGTAATGCTAGGCATAATCTTTGAGAATCAGGTTTATGCGAATACATTCCCACATTATAGGATACACCCATTTCGTTGCTAATCATAGCTAATGGCAATAAGTAGAGGATCATTACCTGCCGCGCCGATCTTATCTAGATTGTTTATGATAAGCTCTTTTAAAACTTACTATTTTGCCGAAAATCGCTTGATATTATTGCAACCCTCTGCCCCCTTGCAATCCTTGTTTAATTTTTAGTTTTATCTTGACCCTCTACAGTTCTTTTTGCAGAGGTTTCCGTCGAGAGATGTTTTTTTTAGGATCCCCGGTGAGAGCCCTCATTAGTCATAATTGAACTGTTATTTTCATTTTTTAGAATCTACGATGGATTTTCCATAGGATGCCAACCAAATAGTGGAAAAGAATTGCTTTTTAGGCGATCATAGCAGTAAAATCGAAATAAACCGTTAAAAGAAATATGTTTCAACTGCAAGGTTAGGTTGATTTGAAGAGGTTGGAATGCAAAGAATTACATAATTTTTGTTGTTTTTTTTGAGAAGAAAATGGTCCGAGCTGAGCACAAAATAAATTATCAAGTAGAAAGAACCTTTCTCTTTTACCACATTGTAATAAAGTAATTATTAGCAACCAGTTTGAATTAGTATACTAGCAGGGTTATTTTTAATATATGGAAATTCATTTCCATCTCTTCATGAGCTATTATATAATTTTTATTTGAAGAGAAAAGATATGCCCCAGGCCGGGATTCGAACCCGAGTCCTCTGTCTCTCCGTGACAGTGCTCTACAAGTTGAGCTACCGGAGCTTTGCCAGCCGGGGACAAATCTGTTCTCTTACTTGATCCCATGTCCCCGTGTTCTCGCAATATTTGCGATGTATTCACGAGAACGAATTTTCTTTGAACATTCCTTAATTTTAGAATCTTGTTGACTTAGGTCATATTACTATTTTTAATTTTTTGTTAATTGTTTTAATTTTAAGAAAGAGAGATTTTAAGAGAGGTTAAGATACAGAGGACCCGGGTTCGAATCCCCACCGGGGACATATCTTTTCTCTTCAAAAAAATAAAATAGTTAAAAATTTAAACAATTAACAAAAAATTATAAATATTAATATGACTAAATCAACAAGATCCTAAAATTAAATAATGTTCAAGAAACATTCGCTCTCGTGTATGCATCGCAAATATTGAGAGAACACGGGGACATGGGATCAGATAAGAGAACTGATTTGTCCCCGGCTGGCAAGCGACTCCGGTAGCTCAACTGGCAGAGCGGTAGCTCACGGAGAGACAGAGGACTCGGGTTCGAATCCCGGCCGGAGGCATATCTTTTCTCAAATAAAAACAGTTAAAAATTAAAAGAATTTAAAAAAATATATATAATTTATATTTCCAACCAATAATTACTCAACATTTAGTTTATTTTGCTTATTATTTTTATTCTGGTTTTTGATATTGTGACCCAGTTTTGGAGCTTTGTACAGAGGTTCATACCGATTTTCCATTTAAATTTCATATTGGTTGCTTGGGATAAAATATTGTGAAAATTCTGTACATGTATTATTTTTAAGTCTTTGACACCTACTATTACTATAGGTATAGTTAAATCATTTCACAATTGTTAGTAGGTATGACATTATTTATTTTTTACTATATATTAGATAGCTTAATTGCCTAAGAGAATCCGAATGTATTTAAAAAAATCTATGGTGAATGATGGATTGTTATATCACTCACACTACTCCGTATAACTTAAGCGTTCCTCAATTATTCTTAGGATGCAGTACCCGAAATCTTCAACATGCCTCCAATTGATCTGGTTGATAAGCGAAACCAATTTTATCACCTAGAAATAGAAAAGCGGGTTGATCACTACTTTACGGCCACAAGAGAAGAGAGACGTCATATTGGGAAAGGGCTACCTTAGATCATTTTTCTTATCATTAAAAAGATTTAAATATAAATAGCGCCAATCCACTATCTGCAAATCAGCTTTTGAAACATCTCATTGTAGGCTTGTGGAAACCAAAACTATAACTGCAAATAATAACGTTTTATAACTTTTAAAATGTTGCCAGCGTGAAATAGTTTCCCCTCACAAAATTAATAATTTTGATAAATGATTATATTGTACCAACAACGCCCTCTAAATTAATTCCCCTCGATGATTAAGTTATATACTGACGAAATGTACACATCAAGAACAAATTGTGTCAATGCCTTTGGTAGGGTCCAGTTACAACAGGCTCTATTAGCCAACGCCGAGGTTCCTACATCCTTTCACCGGTTATTCGAGTTTAGACAATGTGGACGGCACTATACCTATTACTTCTGGTAAGTAATTAACTGTTAATGTTCCTATTTATCATTTTATTTTTAAACTAATTAAGCTTATTTATATGGTTAGTACCTTTTAGACGATTTTTGTATAATTATTTACACTATAAGTTTTTTTTGGAAGATTCCAAATCAATAGCATCTAGAGTGAAAGTTATCGTTTCAAAATTTTGCTCCACGTAGTTGATTTTTTGATTCTTATAGATACTAAGTTTTGCGAACTTAGACATGCTTGTAGTTAACATAAAGTATTGAGGTTTTTGTCTAGAAATTCTCCGTTGTTAAAGTGATTACAACTTTTCTTTATATTGAATTTAATTCCCATTTTATACATACTATCCTTGTTAATATAAGACATTTTATTTTTTCCTGTATAATAATAAAAACAATAATTAATGCCTATCAATGATAAAAAATATATTTATTACCACTAGTAATTGTTCATTTGAGGTTTTATTGGAGAAAAGTAACAGGTAAATAAGTGAGAGAACCCAAATTCCTTATTCGTTTTGTATAATCTTAAATAAAAATTAATCAAAAAATTTATATTTCCTAATAATTACTCAATTGAATTAAAAAAAAGTAATAATAAGTTCAATATGCCCGTGTATTTAACGAGAGTAATTAAATTAACAACGAGTGTTTACAGGTTTTGAGTAGTAATGGAATTTCTTTATACTTCAAATTAAGTAGAATCTATGGAAATCAGAATCAATTCAACCAACACCGCTCTTTTTGGTGTTGAATGGAAAGAAAATACTTTGTTGTTAGAAACTCATTAAAATTTATTGTTTTGAAGTGTATTAGTGCGACAAAAAAAAAAAAAAAAAAAAAGAAGCTTTAGTGGTTTGATCCATATATTTTTTACTTTACTAATGTAGCCGTTTCTTGAATATTCCAATCATGCTGAATTTCAGCTTTTTCAAATCTTTCTTCCAATTTGATTTGTCATTTAGTGACGGGTTTGTGGCTTTACACTTTACACACAACAGAGAACCGCCCTCTAGCCTCTTGTACTAAGAAAAACAATAAATATTGCTAGCCGTAAAGGTCTCGTCACACACCTCTGGCTTTACGTCCCAGTTTTGTCCTAAAATACTATGTCTTTCTATGGAACTGCGAAAATAGAAAATTCTCTTGTTGAATGAATGGAATGGAATACAATATACATGTCATGAAGTAGAATGCGGAGAGAGAACTTTAGGATGATTTTAATTTTAAATTGGTTAGAAGATTCAATTGCGTGTTGTGCAACACGTCGCATAGTATGTTGTTCCTTTAGTATTGGTTATATTTACTTGGTTTTTGAATTCTGAAGGTATTTAAAATTTCCATGAACTGTAATTATTGTTCTAACGATGCTTATTTAATCCTTTTGTTATTATAAAATGATACAGATGATGAACATCGAAACGTTTTGTATATAGTGAAATTGGCGAAGTCCGAAATATCTATTTACAGTGGCTAACCGTGAAATTGATATACCCTCAGAAAATAAGAAAAACTTAAATTGTTACAGGAAACAGAACCAGAAACTATTCAACGAATGTATTTATAAATTTGAACATGTACAAACAATAAAATTAAAAATATTGCAATTTGATTATTTAAAAAAAATTAATAATTAATTTCACCTCACTTCTAATTTACTGGCTTACCTGAGCGTTTGGATAGTTCCGTGGCACTCAACTTCGGATTTTTTTTTTATTTCTCTGTAAATCAATGAACCCAATCACAATTTTTTTCCCTTTTATTTTTTTCTGCCGGTGGTTTTTCTTTTTGAATCTCTGGATAGTTTAACGTTTTTAAAAAAAATAATTTCGGCTATTTGATTAAGAGATTTCCCGTCATTAAAATATCTGACCAATTCACGTTCTTTAAATGTTTCGTGCACTCCGATTATCGAAAAATAATTCAAATATGGGGCAGAATTTGTGGAACTGATAACGAATAACGAGGTTCTAAATGGAACATAGGACTATGTGACTCCGATTTAAAATCTTCACGACACACACCTTTGTATTTTTTGTCTTAGGGTGATAATCTGTCGCGATTTTTCAACGTTTTGAATATCTATCTATAGTTTTCAACATATAGAACCATTTGAAATCAAAATATCTGATTTTTCAATTTTGTAACATACAACCTTGTAACACTAAGGTAGCGAAATATTGGGGAAAACGAAGGTGTATCATTTTCATTGTAAGATTTGTAATCATAAGCAAATGTTTTGTTTTAATTTGCTTATACACAAATAAAATATTTCTAGGATTAGTCATTAACAACAAATCCTTTTTTAATATTCAAAT
Organism: Arma custos; assembly: GCA_037127475.1. Classification (NCBI taxonomy): domain Eukaryota; kingdom Metazoa; phylum Arthropoda; class Insecta; order Hemiptera; family Pentatomidae; genus Arma; species Arma custos. The sequence goes on along the minus strand of CM073761.1, from coordinate 118,247,472 downwards.
ATAAGTTGATCTATTTATTTATTCAAATATTCCAATCAACATCCTAGAGTAGCACTGTTCATGGATTTAGTACATAAAGGCTGAATAAAATTTCGTTCAATAAATTACCGTTGATCATCCCGGACGGATTCCACACTGATTACCAATTACTTCTTCTGCCATTGCCTGTACTCTTTTTAAAAGCAGTATGGCTAGCTCCTTGTAGATTGTGCTTAGTATTGTTATTCCTCGGTAGTTCCGGCAGTCCAGCTAGTAGCCCTTCTTGTGAATTGGTATTATAATGGCTGTGTAATATTTTTCAGACATTTGTTCCTTTTCCTACATTTTTATTATCAGATAATAAATATCACGGCTCAATATATCTTCACCACATTATACCATCGATTCCTGGAGCTTTGTTATCTTTTAAGTTTATGATAACTTCCTCTACTTCTTTTGGGTCCAGAGGTTCTAGTTCTGTATTAATTTCCGCTTTATTGTGCCCATTAACTATTATTTCTTCGGGATCGGGGTTAAGCAGTTTCTCCATATGTCAGTTATTTCTCTTTATCCGCAAAGCAGTGAGCCATCCTTGTCTTTGCAGAAACTTAGTCGAGGCTGGAATCCTCTCCTTAACGATTTGATTTTATTGTAGAAGCCTCTGGTATTTTTGCCTTCGAAGTCCTCAATCATTATTTTTATGTCATCCGGTTGTTTTTGCCTTTTCTTCTTCCTGCACAATTTCTTGGTCGCTTCCCTCTTTAGTTTACAGTCCTCTACCGATTGCCTAGTTCTTTTCTGTATCATTTTTACGTAAGCCTTCTTATTTTTATCTTCTGTAGAGCTTTGGCATTCTTCATCTAACCAGTGGCATTTTCTATCATTTCCTCTTTCTCCTATTGTTTCTTCTGCAGCCTTTATGATAGCAGTCCTAATGCGATCCCATTAAATTTGTACAGATTCTTATTCTAATTCTCTGCTCCCAGGCATTCCTCTACTTTCTTTTTGTAATTGGATCTCAGGTATTTTTAGTGAGGTAGTATTATATTTTTTATTGCATTTAGCATTTTTCCCATTCGTTTTGTAGCCAACCTCTTCTTGTGCTTCACCCCTACCAAGAAATGGTCACTGGGCCCTTTGGCTCCTCTGTAGATCCTCACGTCTTCGTTGTCACTCTGATGCCTACTGTCGATCATAACGTGATCGATTTGATTTTTTTCTTGCCATCTGGAGATGTCTAAGTTTGTATATGTATAATCTTGTGTTGGAAGGTGCTTACTATTTTCATATTTTTGCCAGTTGCAAAATCTACCATTCTGAAACCATTGTCACTAGTTACTTTTGTAACTACTAAATTTTCCTACAGATCTTCCTATATTTTCTTTTCCAATTTTACAAGACAATTTTGACATCGTATTTGGGGATTTCTGTCTAACAGTTCATAAAATTCTTCTTTTTCTCCATTTGGTGCAATAACCCTGATTATGGACATATTGAAGAATCTTCCTTTCAACCGAACGTCGTACATCCTTTCATTTATTGTTTCGTAACATAATACTTCGTATTTTAGTTATTTTCACCGTGAAACCTGTCCCGACGATATTCTTGGCATATCCACTATTTATTAGAATGTATTTGTTTAATGCTACCATGGTAGGCTCTTTCCGCCACCTGATCTCCTATAATGCCAGTATTAGTCATCCCAGAATAGTCATCAGCGGCGGGAAATCGTTCAATCAGAAGATAGATGCAACGCCTCAAAGAAGTTACAAGTAACGACTACATGCTCGGCGGTTTCCCGTACTCCCGCAACTAGGGCATAGAGAATCGATGTTTGTTTCATTTTCGGCTCTAAAACCCCCAAACCTCATTATCTTGTGTCGGAAGTGATTTCGCAGCAGGAGGTAGAGGGGTATATTGTGTCTTTGAGGAGGTAGATTGATACACGCTCAAATTTAGAATAACACTCAATTTATTAAACATTATTGATATGTGTTCACATTATAATATATATAAACATAAGCACTCGGTGCTCTAACGCGGTAAAAATACTCTAACTGTGAGGTTACTTTTGGTTATCTTAATACTAGAAATCACCAGTCTCCCTCACTAATTAAGATTATAATGAATTGAAAATTTAATACAATTGAAGGGTTTGCAGCAACAAAGAGTTAACTCCAGTTTTTATAATTTTTGAAAATAAAAAAAAATTGTTCAAAAATAGAGAATGTATTTAAAGCGCTTTTGACTTCGTCCAATTATGTGTCTCCTACCACTACATGTTTTGGCCAAATTCCATTGAGAAATTCGTCAAATTCTCAATTCTAGAGTCAATTTTATTCTGGAGTTAACTCCTTTTTGGCCCAAATAATTAAAAATTTCCTTCTTTTTAAAGTAAGGAAGCATTGAATAAGGACAATTTTCAGGAAATGAACAATTTATTTCAAGAAATGAACAAAGTAACAAAAAATAAGAATGCAAAACTACTAATGATGCGTCGGTGATTTCTTCAGGATCCTCGACATCATCATTCGAATTTAAACCATCGTAGAACCACATCTCGTTGTGACCAACATACTTCTCAGCGAGTTCCTTCACCTTTTTTATTTTAGCAGGTTTCAAGGTTAGAGGACCACTGTACGCCTGTTGTAGACTTTCGAGGGCCAGCGATGTCTCATTTCTGGTGTCACGGATTTGTACGCTATGGGCTGTACCTGTATGCTTACAGTAAAGCTGCAACTGATGGTTCCTTGTTTAACAGCCTTCACATCATAAATGAAAACTCTGTATTTAGTTATGGCGTACTTATCTTTCAAGCCTTAACAATTAGGTTTTATAATGTAAGGAGCTTTCAAAAAACTACCGCGGAAAGTTTATTGCGATCACTCGCCGGTAAGGAGGTGGAGATCATTGAGGAAATGGTACAGGACGGATATCCTTGGATTAAGTGAAGTAAAAAGGAAAGGAGTAGGAGAAATTAAAATGAACAAAGGCCACAGCCTGATATACTCTGGAGTTCCACTAGGAAACCGAGCTGTAGAAGGAGTAGGTATTATATTGAAAGATGAATTGTACAGGAAAGTTGTGGAATGGGAAGCAGTAAGTCCGCGCATAATCGCAACTCATATAAATCTGAGGATTGGGAACTGGGCTTTAATACAAGTTTATGCCCCGACAAACGATAAATCCTAGATAAAGAGCTATTTTATAGCGACCTTGAACGAGCCATTACCAAAGCTAGGAACATCACTAGAAGCATAGTGATCATGGGAGATCTCAATGCTAGAACAGGTAAGGTAACTTAAGAGCACATGGAGTGATGTGACCGCACGGTGGAGAATACATTAAAAATGAAAGCGGGCAGAGACTTATTAAGTTTTGTATTGAAAATGATTTACTGCTGGGGAACTTATTCTTCCCGCATAAGCTGGTCCATAAAATTACCTTTTCAGCCGCGGAGAGAAATGTCAACAGCATCATAGACTATTAATAATATAATATAACTAGCTTTTGCCCGCGACTTCGTCAGCGTTATTTTTAAATAGAAATCTATGTTGAGTTTAAACGGAGAGTGAATTTTTAATTCCATAAATAAACTCTTTATTATAAACAATGATTTAGAGCCATTAGAGTCATTTGAAAGCATCCGTTATATTTCTGAGAATTCGATAGAAAATGACGTGATTCTGGCGTTTCACCAAGAACCAAAGAATGTAATGGCTCTGGTGGTAAGGGCAATGGTGGTAATTTAACCTTGCCACTGAGACAGCACAATCCAGATGTTTCTCCAGCAAACTTCAATGCCCCGCAATGGTTGCACACAACCTCCATTGGGCCAATTTGAACGGAAGGATGCGAGCTGTAGTCAATTGTGCAATCGTAATGAAATGCTACTCGATTCAAATCAACACTTGAAGAACTTCTTACGCGTTTATTTCGATTTTCACGTTGTTGAGTTGTTTGATTTGCTCGACGATTTCTCATTGTTAACTGAGCCGTTTCATTCGCCATCTGTCTTTCTTCTTGTGCTTGTGATGCACGAAGTCAGGCTATACTAACACGGCTCTGTTCTCGTGCGATTTCTTGTTCATCCTTATTCAATTGATTGGTCATATTCCGAACTGTGAATAACACTAAAGAATGAATGTCACAAAAGCAATTAAGGAATTATCGATACATAAATAATTAAATATTAAATAAATAAATATAAATGTCATAACCTCACAAATAAACATCGATGAAAACATATGCTCAAATGTCATAACCTAACAAAATAAGCATTTTCGCTGGCTACTTACCGTTTAAAAATAGAATTCCACATCAAAATCATAAATCAGAATGAAATGAACAGCGAATTCGAATTGATTTTCAAAGTAACCCACGTAAAAATTAATTTCACAATCAGAAATTAACGTTTGGAATGATTGTCGATATGTATTACTCTTCTAAAAGCGAGTTCAATATTTGCTGTATAATGTATAGCTAGGAACTAATGTATTAGCTAATTTGAATTATTAAACATATACCTAATAAGAATTCAAAATTTCATCATAATGAAAGAGATGGATATGGTAAATCAATTAAAGATCTATTAATAATTTTAAATAAAGGATGTGTTTTTCGTATATTATTACTGTTAACTGGGGAGTTATATTGAAAATTTTAATTAATATTATGCAATAACTAAGAACATAACCATTCACAATGTGTACTTCATCAAACTGATAAAGTTTCAAAATCATGTATTCGATGCAATATTTGAAACCACAATTATTGTAAATAATAAATAAATAATTATTATTACTGTTAACTGGGCAGTTATATTGAAAATTTTAATTAATCTTATGCATTAACAAAGAACATAACCATTCACAATGTGCTCTTCATCAAACTGATAAATCGTTAAAAAAAAAAGAATTAAATCCAATATTTGAAACTACAACGCAATAACAAAGAGCTTAACCATTCAGAATGTGCACTTCATTAAACTGATAAATTGTTTCAAATCAATCTATTAAATGCAATGCAATAAAAAAGAACGTAACCATTCACAATGTGTACTTCATCAAACTGATAAATCGTTTCAAATCAATATATTAAATGCAATATTTGAAAATTCAATGCAATAAAAAATAACATAACCATTCACAGTGTGTATATGTACTTCATCAAACTGATAAAGTTTCAAAATAATGTATTCAATGCAATATTTGAAACCACAATTATTGTAAATAATAAATAAATAATTATTATTACTGTTAACTGGGCAGTTATATTGAAAATTTTAATTAATCTTGTGCATTAAGAAAGAACATAACCATTCACAATGTTCACTTCATCAAACTGATAAATCGTTTCAAATCAATCTATTAAATGCAATATTTGAAAATTCAATGCAATAAAAAAGAACATAACCATTCACAATGTGCACTTCTTCAAACTGATAAATCATTTCAAAACAATGTATTAAATGCAATATTTGAAAGTAATATTATTGTAAATAATATACCACACACAATTATCAAACAGAATAGTATTCGATGAAAAGACTGCTAATGAATCAGCTGTCAAAAGTTGATGCTTTAGTTCACAAATGTGTTAAGTGCAAATTTTTCTAAAATGGGTTTTGTTATATAAATAATTTTGTAAAGTTGTGAACAGGAAGTCATAGATCATATGTTGATATAAAACTAATAGAGAAGCTGTGAAGGTTACAAAAATATATTATATTTATATATATATATATATATATATATATATATATATATATATATATATATATATATATATATATATAACTCAAGAACGCCTCGACCGATTTCGATTTTTCTTGGATATTCTTCTTTTTTGGCAATGACCAGTCAGTCCTAAATGGTTCGAATAATCGAAATCGGTTCAGGCGTTCTTGAGTTATTAGATCAGTAACTAACGCCACTCTCTTTTATACATATATATAGATATCTACAGCCGAAACATAAGAAGGTATTTTAAAAAAAAAAACCTGTACCACTACAACCTGTGAAGGGTCTGGGGTTCAGTTCATGGTAGAGACTGTACGGTTTCATGGACAGAACCGTTGCAAGGAGGTGACTTGGTCACGCTCAACCGCCAGATTTTCCCCCCTTATTTTGGGTACCCTATTTTTATAATATCTTACAGAGGCTGGGTGAGCCCCAGGATATGATCCATACCCGGATGCAAACAGGCTAAATAAAAGTACTGCCTTGCCGCGGGGTTCAAACCAGGATTTCCGGCATGGCAACTCAGTGCTCTACCACTGAGCCACTCCGCTCCCTTAAGAAGGTATTTTACAGACGTAAAAATAATCAGAGGTGCAGAAATAGGAAACGACCACAGGCTCTTGATTACTGATACCCGAGTGCTCAAGGAAAGACAGCAGAAGATAAAAGCCTATTCGAGGATTGAAGTAGAGAAGTTGCAGGATCCGCAAAAGGGAGATGAGTACGAAGCAGAGCTAAGGAATCGGGTCCAGGAAGTGGACGCAAATACTAGCCTCAACATGATATCGATTCAAATAAAGGATAGCATTCTGCAAGGAACTACTATGGTGTGCGGAGTGAAAAAGATTTGTACGAAAAGTAAACGTACATCATGGTGGAGCGAAGAACTGAGGGTGCAATTCATGGAAAAGAAAATAGCTTGGGAGGAATACTGTCGGAACAAAACTCCAGAGAAATGGCATACATAAGTGTTGGCTCGAAACAAGACAAAAAAAGCAGCAAGTGCGAAACAGAAATCTTGGGCGGAATTCGGAAGGAAGTTGGATCAGGATCATCGGGAAAACATCCGGATTTTCTGGAAAAAAATTAAAGCTCTAAAAGGACGAAAATGCAAAGCAGTGAGAAGGAAGAGTGGTTACAGAAGACAAAGATATATTGGAGGTCTGGAGGCAGTATTACATGAGCAAGTTTAGTAATGATGATCGTCGTTCTACAAACCGAAATGGAAACTGGAATGAGGAAGAGTACGACGAGATGATTGAGGAAGAGGAAGGAAGAGCTATACTCAAAATGAAAACAGGAAATGCGCCAGGGCGGGATGTTATTGTAGCTGAATTAATAAAGAATGGTGGCCCTGAGCTAGTGCGAGTATTACAAGTACTTTTCCAGAAAGCCTGGGACGAAAAAAGGATTCCAACGGATTGGGGATGTAATATTATAATACCAATTTAAAAGAAAGGATGTCAGGCAGAATGCTCTAACTACCAACCCATATGCTTCTCATCTATTGTATACAAACTATACACATCCATCTTGGAGGGTCGCTTAAGGCCACTAGTTGAACTCCTAATAGGAGAAGAGCAAGCCGGTTTTCGATCCGGGCGCCATACGCATGACCACATTTTCTCAATAGGAAATATATTACAGAAATCCTGGGATCTCGATAAGAACATGTATTCGGCTTTCCTTGACCTCAAATCTGCCTTTGATTTGGTTCCACGAGATAAAATATGGGAAGCTCTCAGAGCGAATTTAAAATTTAGGTTAAATCTATATACCACAAGCCCAAAGGAAGAGTCAGGCTGAAAGGGCTAGAATCAAAGTGTTTCAATATTGCAAAGGGGGTCAAAAAAGGAGACAACCTAAGCACTTTGTTATTCTTGCTGTTCATGGATGATTTTTCATCCCATTTGTAAGAGGAGAACGGACAGAAAATTCCTTGGAGACCGAGTTCATAATGAAAGGATTCATCAGGAACTGGAGATAGCCCCATTGAAACAGCTCCTGGAAACTCGACAGCTGAAGTGGTTGGTCATGCTATAAGGATGGACTACCACAGAATATGTCCCAGATGGCAGAAGACGGGTCCCCCCCCTAGGATGTCCTATCTCAACCCTTCTGTAGGACAAGGGAAAGGACCTCCGACAGGCCAGGAACCTAGCTAGAAATAGGGAAGAATGGAATTCCTGGCTGGATGCTCCTCTACGCTGAAAGGCACTAAGAGGGAAGCTGAAGAAGAAGATACTACTTCAGGATGAATTCAACAAGCTCAAATTAAAACAGTAATTGATATCTATAAGGCAAATAGTTCCTGCTATATCTAACTTTTCTTATTAAGCGACTCATTCAAAATACAAACAAGAAAAATTACTCAAAGATTAAAAACAATGGTAGCAAATTAAAATAGAGGAATAAGGACAATTACAAATGTACTCTATGAAAGTGAAGATAATTGAAAAATACTGGAATTTTTTTATTTATTAAAAATAAGGACAAAAACCAATTGGAGGGAATAAAATAACAGATTGCTACTTCCCTATTATTAAAAAGTTGTTTTTAGCTATAACATACAAGAAAAAGAATTTTTTTGTTTTAGATTTTTGGAATAGTATAAAAAGTTATCACATTGTTTTGTAATAATATCTTTATACCACCATCACATTTTTTATAATTTAAAAAAGTGAAATGCAAGCCACTTTCTAGTGGCATTCTCTGGTAGCGATGACCTAGTGCATAAACATCTATATATATATACACTAAATATGCTTTCTCTATTTATGTAAATTTTTAAAATTGTATACAGTTAGGAAATAAAATTTCCAATGGATGCAATTATCGTCAATATCAAAACCATTCCCAAAAATTTGAACAAATATAGTTCAAAAAAGGTAGTCTGATTGGCTTAATATGAAAAACCATGTAATTGAAAATGCAATATTACGTACCATTAATGCAATATTACGCTCAAAACATATAAGCTGGTTGTAGAATGAATAGTTCGGGATAATTTTTTTAAGATATTTTAGTGATACTCATTTTCTTTCAAAACAATGGACAGTTTAAGGTACAGTTTGTAACAAAAATGGACAAGTAAAAATTATTTATGTTCTTGATGAACTGAAAACATAAGAAATATGTTTTTTTAATTTTCAGCAGTTTTATTGGTAGTGAAAACTTTCAATAGAAAAAATGACGAGTGGTACTTAACTTCATAGACAATTAATTAATCAATTAAATTGGGGCACATAATAAAATACATAATGAGAGGATGGAAACATGCCTAAAATATTCCCACACAGATCCTTTTGTGAGACTTGGTTATTTCTTTTGAAAATTTGAATTCTAATTTTGTCATCTAATATTTTTATTGATCTATTAAGAAGGGAAAGTATTTCACTTACCTTCATTTATAGGCAAGTGAAAGTAAAAAATTAACAATATATAACATAAATACATACTCTATATATATATATATATATATATATATATATATAAACACACACACACACCCAATTTGTAATAAAAAAGGGTTATTATAAATTTTTGAAGTGTTACTACTATTAAATCATTAAAATTATAATATCTTAAGACTCATGAAAAAAAAAAAAATAATATGCTATTTTTAGTACTAAATTTATATGATTTAAACCAGTTTTTGAAAGTTAATTTTTATGTTTTTCAATTTCAGTTTTGTATGCCACCAGTAAACTGTGGAGTAGTCAATGTCCTTCTTGAATCACTGGTAGGCACTACAACATTACATGAAAAAACTAATTGGAAATTTGATCCACAACAAGCCATGAGATTGAATAGAGATTTTGAGGAAGAACATGGTCATCATTCAGCTGTACTGATAGAAAAATTAGGGTTAGGAATAGATGGATACCAGAAAGAAAGATTGCAACAACAAAAACTAAGAGATAAAAATGTTTCTATAACAGGTTATAATTCACCAGTAGAGATGTATATAAAAAGATAGTGTACTTGAGTTGTGCATTAATTTTGGCAGAATTTACAAGATCATTCTTTTATTGTTAAAAAAATTTAGAATAAAATGAATTTTAACCTTATAATGAAAGCAAGGAATAGAACAGCATAAAGGTTTGTAAAATATAATAACAGAAAATGTATAATGAAAAAAGAAAACAAACAATTTATTATGAAATATATAACAAGATTAATAACTATAAATAAAATAACAATATCACAGATATTGCTGCTGCTTTTTTTTATCAACACTATTGTCTGGATTAACAGTTCCTGAAAGCAAAAAGATAAAGATTATAAATTATCATAACAAACTTTAGAATAATTACAAATTAGGTGATATTAGTAGTAAAGATAATTTATTTTTAAAGAATGATTTGAACTATTCATTCTAATTTATTATAAAGCAATTAGCTGAAGTGTTGAAAATAACTTTAAAATGGAACGTGATATGCTCAGTAGGGGAGTTGAATGAAATTATGTAACATTACTTCCATTCTGAACATTTTGTTCACTGTATATTTGTTATATAGACTGGCCTAAGTTATATCCTCTGTTTGAGTATATGAAAATTAATACACCATTAATAGAAATATAAAATAAAATAATACCAGTTTTAAAAAAATAAAACATAGGTAACAGAAGTTTTTGATTATTGGTTCCTATAACTTTTTATTATTATTTTTTATTATCTATTAAAGATAAGAAATAATGCTAATCATAAATTGTTTCAGTATAATTTTTAATATAAGAGTAACAAAAATATACAACACAAATAATTTATAACAGCTTTACAGCAACACATCTTACAAAGAATTAAACAAGAAGTAATAAAACCATTCAATAGATTAAACAAAAGTAAAATATGGATGAGTTTAAAATCTTAAACTTAATTACTTCATGGATGTTCTATATTTTCTTTTTTTTTACACCATACCTTTTAATGACACTTTTTCTTTTGGAGTCATTTGCAACTTTGTTTTGCGAGCTTGAAATGCTTCCAGGGTAACCTTCATTAGGTTGCCATCTTCAAAAGAAATAAATGTGATTAAAATTTAAATTTGAAGGGGTGAGCAAATACAAAAAATTATCATACATACATAAATACAATCATTTTAAAGTTCAAACTTGAAAATATTTACTATTAATAGAAAAGGCCTATGTGATTGCAATGACTTTCACTTTCGAGATTCACAAAAATAAATTTTAAAATTTTACTGTACCATTCTTATTTATGCTAGCAGCAACTTGATCGAGATCTATACCAGGAGCAGAATGAAAACAGTCATTATCTCTATAGCTCCTTTGAGGGTCTAAAATAGAAAACAATTGCATGTTATAGCAAACTTCTATTAATAAAAGCTTATGCAAACAATATGATTCTAGTCAAATAAATGAGGATCAGTAAATTATTATTAAAAAATCTTATAATCAAAGTAAATCTTACAATTCAAATTTGATAAATGCAGATATTTAAAGGGTGATAATCAAAATTTTTATCATAAGTAACAATAAATAAAGTTGTTACAAAAAGTTTTAAAAAAAGAAATATAAAGTTCTTATAAAAATTTCTTATAAAATAAAAAGTATTCTTGAATTATAATTCAACAATAGAAATTATTTAACATACGCTATATATTAATGATTCAACTTTCCGAAAAGCTTGTATGTGTCAGATACGCAGTGGAAATATTTGTTCAATTTTCTTAGATTCTTGCAGGTCTTGGAATTTCACCTCTTATATACCATCTTCATTCAAACAACCCTACTACAGTATTGAATGCAAATTCCTAGAGTAAACATTAAGGTAGAAACACGTGTTTTGTATCTTAGGAATAGCGAATCTTATTGTATCTTAGCGTTCATTCATGTAAGTTGTTTTAATATTTAATTTTAAATTATTTGTTGTAAAATTTGTAATTCATTGGTAATTAAACTAACATACAAGTTGAATTTACAAATGATTGAAGCTATCATTGAAAGTAGACTGACTTGTTTGGACACTAAAAACATTTTAAATTTCAATAAGGCTTTGGACCTGGAAGTTATGCTAAATGGTATAAGTTATATCAACGATGAGATTAACCAACTGCTTTACAAAAGATAGAGATACTTCATAAAACTAGTTGTTTAGTATAATTTTGTACAGTTTACTTTTTTAAATTGTAATTTTGTATTATTTTCTGAATTACTTCAGAAGCTGTGATACATAAATTACGGAAAAGCAACAAAAAAAACAAACAAAAAACTGAGATAAAAAATAACATTTTTATTTTTAAATAAACTTTAATTTTAATTTTAATAAACCCATGGACCACTAACATTAATAAATCCTATATAGGATCAGTGAAAGAAGAAATATGACTGACCGAGAAGCGAGCCAAGATAACCGAGATGGTTAAGGCGCCACCAGGGAGAGGTGGGAGTCCCGGGTCCTGGTCATATCTTTTTTTTTCAAATAAAATATTTAAAAAACTATATCAGATAAAAATAAAATAAATTATAAAAGTATAATATAATTTATGTTTACCTGGAGTAAAAAAAGGTTTCTCTTGACTAAAGGCAGGGGCATCAACACACCTTTGTTGAGAAATTCCACTTTTGCTCGGTCGATTAGGCAAACAACCTGATATATCAGTGTGGTTGCTAGAAACTGTCAATCCAGAATTTCTGGCACCATGAGTTGGTACATTATATTGAAGAACATTTTTTCTATTCGGCATTGGATATTTAATTTCACTAGGAGACACCATTAGAGAAGATCCATCTTTATTAAACGGAACCTCAAATGTATTGAGATCACGACAAACATCAGTTTCATCAACGGATTCAATTGTTACAGAAGAAACTTTAGTTTTAGACACATCAAACTCATTGTTTAAAGTCCTTGAACAATCTTTGTTTTCAGCCTTAAGGAGTAATGAAGGAGGCTTAGATCTATTGACAAAATATTCTTTGCTAGTCTTACGTTTATTATAAGTAACATGCACTCTGTCTCGTTCAACCCAGGGACCATGTTCAAGATCATTCATATCATCGCTATGAAATAAACGATCATTAAAAAAGGAATTAGAAAGATAGCCCCCAAAAGTGGGATCGTCAACTAAAAAACTGTTGGAATGTACAAAATCTTCATGGTTACCACTGACTTGCCTTGGTCTAACATCTTCTCTATGAGGATTAATGGAGCTATAAGAATCTTTTTGAAAATTAAGGGTAGGAAGTGAAAGTTCATTTTTTGAAGGTACTTCTAAAGGTTTTCCATGTATTTTTTTTTGGACATTCATTTGCTTCAAATGATTCGTTCTTAAATACGATGAATTTTGGTAGTTTATATGAGAAGAATCTGAACTTTCTGAACGGGAACTAGAGGTTAACAATTTTAATCCATATGGGGGACAATCTAGCTTTGAAACAGGTTTAGAATTTTTTTCTGAGGTGAAACTATTAAGAGTCAAAACATTACCTTCAGAACTTGTGTTATTGGTTACATGTATTTTGGACTGGTCTCGAGGAACATTGCTGCAAATACTTTTCCTGACATTATGGAATGAATGTAATGATCTTTTAGGTACTTCATTAATTTTTCGATGAAATGGCTCTTTCAAGGATGAATTTGGTTTAGCAACGCTTTGTTTCAGAGATAAAGAGCTGTTTTCAGCATGCCGTCTAGAAAAATGAAGATTTGGCTCTTTATGATTATCTACAGAAACAGAAAAATTCAGTAAATGAGAATAGTGGGTGTTACTACGTTCATCTGAATTTCCTCGAGGATTCTGATCTATTGCATTAGATTCATGAGAAGAATTTTTAGGATTGCACAACATAGGTTCATTCCTTTTAACAACATTAATTTGCGTGTTTGATCTTAACAATTTACATTTTTGTTTGACTGTTTCATCAGAAAATGGCACTAAATTAATTCCCGAATTAATATTATTTGAATGTACTTTCTGACGCAGATCGAGAGAAGTGAGGCTCCGTAAACATGGTCTCCGTTCCTGAATATTGATAAAATCATACTTATTTAGTTTTTTAGAAGCATTTTTCTTTCTTTGCTCTTGAAAATTATCAATTTCTAATTTAGTTAAATCATACAGAGCATACTCTGTCTCCAGAACAAGCTCATCAAAATTTGATTCTAAACTTGATCTTCTTTTGGTTTCAGTAGGACTACTTGGACAAAAAGTCAGGTTGCTTTTATCACAACTACTCACTACCTTAAGAGATTTACTCCTTTTAATGCTTGCAGAACATTTAGGAGCCAATGTTTCTAATTGAGGTACACGCAAAATCCCTTTAGATGGAATAGGTTTATTATTTTCCATTTTGATCTGATTATCATACCCCTTTTTACTTGATTTTTCTACAGTAATTTTATGAAGAGGCCTATTATTATTTTTTTTCTTGTCATTTAGCTGGCTGATAGTAAGGTAGTTTTTATTGTTGGATAGAGAATAAATAGCTCTCTGTTGAGCAGTCAAATTTTCAACATCTTTTTCATGTTTTGAAGAAAATATAGTCAAATTTCTTTTACAAGGTAATGGTGGAGGTTTAATTTCCTTTTCCTTTTTGTTATCATGTTTTTCTGCAAATAAATGTATACTATTAAAATCAAAATATAATACAAAAAGAAAGAAGTATAATTTAATTATCCCAAAGCCACTTCAGAATTTATTAAAATAAATGCAATAGTTTAAATCAATATCCACAAAGGTGTATATTTACCTTCTGAGCTGCAGGTCGAAACATATTCTATGCAGTCATATGTATTTTCTTCATCTTTAATAACTAACAGACCATTTGGATCAACATTTTCATAAGGGTGAGAATCTATCATACATAACTGTTCTTTAAAAAGTTCCCTTACTGCTTGGTGGACAAGTACATATTGCTCTTTTGTCTGAACCATAGCTATCCTCTGTTTTCTCATATCTCTTATCAGTCCAAGAAGGCTAAAATCACTTGTCAATTTCTGGAAAAATAAAATAATTTATTATTTGCAGAAACTAATAAGGAATAAACATGCAATTCGCTAGTTTGATGATTAATTATAATATCAATGATGACTTTTTTTTTTTACATCTTAGAAGAAGATCTAATGAACCACAGTGGTACCTTTTTCTTTTCTCAGAATATGTGTTTCTAAAGTTTGTGAAAAAAAAGAAGAGAATACAGAATTCACTAAATGCTAAAAGAGGTATACCATGGGTAAAAATAAATATATACAAATCAGCATTATGTAATAAAAAAAAAATTGACATTTGTAATGATTTGTATTTATTTAAAATAGGTCTGATCAAACAGGGAAGCAATGACAAAAAAAATACATATCTTCCCTTAAATTTCTGTTAGGACTGCATAAAATCACCTGTTGAGGGGTCACTGAATAGTATAAAGATTTATGTATAACTTCATACCTTTAGGGATAATGGTGAAAAACAATTTGATATTATAGCCAAATTTAGGTTTTAGGTTAATGTAACTGTTTCCAGAAGATTCTTCAGACAATATTTTCTCATAACAAGTTATTTCTATGCTGCAGTTATAACAGGGATATTCAATTTGACTTTAAATATTTAACACTAAATGTTTAAACACAATAGTAGAACCGATTTATAAATACTTTTTTTTTTTTTTTAATTTATTTATTGATATCTACAACTGTATTACAATAATACAACAATTAAATAGGCTAAGTGATATATAATGACAAGTAGAGAAACTACCCACTGGTAGTACTCAAATCAAAGTTCAAGTAAGGAGGTCACGTGGCCATCTTCTTTTCAGACGCCTCGGAGGATTATCGGGAATTGAAGAGGAAGCTAGGTTTGAAACTAGAGGGTTTGAGTGGTATTGAATTTATAAATACAAATAAAGATGAATTGCATACCCCTGTTCTCAGGAGACCCCAAACGTAGTCTATTGCACAAATTGTACCAGTACGCCCACATCCAGCAGAACAATGAACTAAAACAGGTAGTGTTTCTGATGCTTGTGTATCTCTTACAAGTCTGACCATATCTAAAAGAGGTTGTACAACAGAAGGTACACCATGGTCAGGCCAAGCCACATAATGTAACTGACAAACAGTTCGCTCTTCTGTAAATAAATCACTTTTGAAAGAGAATATAAGATAATAACATTGATATCATTACAGGAATTTAAAGTAATTAGATAAAACCAGATACTAAATATTACCTATAACTGACTGACAGTTGGTATATTTGAGACGCATAGTTCTGACCGAGAAGTCAGGGCAGACTGTACTTGATTTAAGGAGCTTGACACTTATCATTCCAAACTGTTTCTCTTCTCCATCATCAACCCAGTACTTCTCACATTTTGCCTAGAAAACTAACTATTAGTAAATTACCGATATTATTAATTAATCAATAATTACATCTGTGAAAAACTCCTTAGAAATTCGAGCTCTGTTTAGTTTAAAAAAATATTTAAATTAAAGGAGTTTGGTTGGTAGAATGCTCAACACACAAAAATGAAAACAAAATTATTAATTATGAGTTGACATATCGGTCTAAGTTTTAGATCATCATTCTTAGTCATTATTAAAAGTTAACAACAGAAACAAAAAAAAATGTATGTAAAAGGAAAATATGTTAATTTATAATTTAAATAATAACTGTTAAACTGATGAGAAAATATTATCATGAATTTAAAAAGTATATAGTAAAGCATAGAGAATATTTAGTATAATGCCTGTTATTACAAAGATTAAGGAAATTACTGGCTAAGAGAATTTTTTTAAAATATTGGTTTCATGAAGATTGGAATTGAGTAGGGTAAGACATTATTATTGATTATTATTATGATTATATACGTAGGGAAAGGCACGATTTTTAGCTATATTGCTATTTTGGTAGAAAGTTTATAGTATTATAAAGTTAAAGTATTTTAAAGATTAGTGGGGCCAAAAATTTAAATCAATATTAATTAGATTTTGAAGTAATTATTTACAATAATGTTATATAAATTAAGAAATCCTAGTATTGCATATGAAAAATGTGAACCACATAGAAGTACCTATAATCATAATGTTTACTGGAAACCTAAAACATTTAAGATATTCCCCACCTTTCATTTCAAATAATATTAAGTACTTTTTAAATTCTGTTCCAACAACACAGGCTTATGTGAATTAAAACCAAAACGGGTTTTGACATTTCTATGATGTAATTTTAAGTTTATATTGTTCATAGACTGTTTTGATTAATTTATTTGATGAATGGTAAAGAAAAGAAACCTACATTATATACATGAGATGAGAGTCTAAACTCATGGAGGAGAAGGACCAATAAGGAATGGCTCACAGAAACTGGTCAGGTGATATCTCGGGATATGAAAGCAAGAAAGTTTAGATGGGCAGGGCATGTAGCTTGAAGTAATCCATCAGGACACCTCTACACAACTAGCAATGCCACATCAGTTGGTAAGAGACCATGTGGGAGGCCAAAGACCAGATGGATGGATAGGGTCAACAAAGATGCTGCGGAGCTACATGTAGCAGATTGGAAATCAGCGGTCCAGGACAGACAGAGGTGGAGAAGGCTGATAAACGTGGCCAAAGATCTACAAGGTCTGTAGAGCCAACTGAGAAAAAATGTATATGTAAAATGATCCAATTTTCATTGCCCCTAATCGTTCATTTCAAAAAAGGTTAGATTTTGTTCCAACAGTGATATATAGATTAAAACTCAGTCCATTAAATTTTTCACTGCTAAATCAAGTGAAACTGAAGTATATGGTTTCTTTTTCTTTTGGTATAAAGTCCTATGATTAGTTCTGTAGGGATGTCATGAAATATATCATATATAGATAAAATATGTTTTTATTTTTATACTTTTATCAATTTCTTAATAAATTGCGTCCTGGGTGAGGTTCACCTTCAACATTAATATTTCCCGAACAAAAGCAACAAACCAATTATGGCCTATTGCTCACTCAAGCACTCAACACTAAGCAAACATCACCACAAAGCCTGTGCTGCTTTTTTTTCTCTTTTTGGCAGTAAAATAAAGAGAAAATGACCTTCCAGGATTTCCATTTTGGCTAAAACTTATAGCTATGTAAACTAATAATGCAACTTTTATACCTAGAATTTCCTTCAATATTAAAAAAAGGTATTAAGCAAGGTGAAAAGCCATGTCACTTATTTGTTATAACATTTATAGACAAAATTCTCAAGATCTTCGAGAGATCTCCCAATTATAGGAGCCTTTGAATAATCTGCCGATAACAGAAATGGTAATAGCAAAATCTAAAGATAACCCACAGAAAGCAGTAGCAGACTAGACTAGGAGGAATAAATCCAGAGCAAGACGGAGAGAAATGGAGCAAAACCTAAATTAATGTAAATTAGGAGGAATAGAAAAATATTAGAAAACATCTGCAATGAAATTATTATTGAAGCCATTAATTCCAACCATATCTAGATACTCTTACAAACAGAATGCCTAGAAGGATGATAACCTAGCAATAAGAGAGTACAACATTAGTGAACCCCCCATTCTGAAGACAAAAATATTGAATCTTGCTAAATAACTAAAATAAACAACTTTGACTGGTGAAACTTGGTACTAAATTTGAGCACAGACAAGCATGGAAGGATCTCTTATGCCTTGTAATCAGACAGTACTACACTGATGAACCACATATCCCAGGCAATAAGCCCCTCTTCAACCTACTACAGGCAATTCATTCCAGAAGTAGGGCCAGTAAACTACACCTTATGACTAAACCATAAAAAGGTAATATATATATATATATATATATATATATATATATATATATATATATATATATATATATATATATATATATATGAAGTGATATCATCAAAGAAAGTGAACAAAAGTACAAGCATAAATGATTGTCCAAGAAAATCATTGGTCTGTTTATTACTTGAATTTTGACATAATGAACATATGGTCAGATGTGCTAAATAAGAATAGATAATGAAAACCTGTAAGGGTACTTTTCCATTAGTCGGGCGCAAGCAAAAAATCACCAAATGATGTTGAATTCCACCAAAGTTCTTACAACCATCAGGGGAAAGTTCGTTTGGGGCCATGTGCTCTATTCTATGAATTCATTTAAAACAAAGCACGTTTTACTTTTATTTTTCAGTCTTAATTTTTCTAAAAAAATATATGAAAATTTGGGATTTAGCTAGAACTGAAAAAGATGCAGTCACTTTTTTTCAAGAGAAAGGTATGTTGGTAAAGAATGCAACATGCGATCAGAATCATGAAATGAAACTGTCTTTTTGTGATGGAGTACAGCGCAATCTTTCATCATGCAGCACAAAGAAGAGCATTCGCAATGGTACATTGTTCGAATCGTCCAGATTGAGTTTTCTAACATCTTTGAGATTTATTTACTGCTGGAGCGAAGAGATGTCATCAGTCAAATGGTGTAAAAAACAACTGGATATGAATCATAATAAAGTTGTAGATTGGAACAACTACTTAAAAGAAGTTTGTGTAGAAGTATTAGCAGGACGTAAGAAAAAAAAAAATCGGTGGTCCTGAAAAAATAGTTGAGATGGACGAGAGCTTACAACTAAACTAACCAATCTACAACTTTATTATGATTCATATCCAGTTGTTTTTTACACCATCTGACTGATGACATCTCTTCGCTCCAGCAGTAAATAAATCTCAAAGATGTTAGAAAACTCAATCTGGACGATTCGAACTATGTACCATTGCGAATGCTCTTCTTTTTGCTGCATGATGAATGATTGCACCGCCAATGTACTCCATTACAAAAATACAGTTTCATTTCATGATTCTGATCGCATGTTGCATTCTTTGGCAATACAGCTTTCTCTTGAAAATAAGATACAACATATTTTTCAGTTATAGCTGAATCTCAAATTTTCATTTTTTTTTTCTTTTACAAAAATTAAGAAGAAAAAAAGGAAAATGTAGTTTGTTTTGAATTAATTCAGAGAATAGAACACATGACCCCAAACATTTGTGCCCGGCTAACGGCGAAGTACTCCTGTAAGACAATTCCAGAATATTCAAATGATTGTATTTAAAAAAATAGTTAATTTATTAATATATGAAAACTATGATATTCTATCTTGAAGTTAGAAGTTCTAGGATTGAGTTTAGGAGTTTCTAATAATTTATGATCACATGCAAATAAGGATATCTGAATGCTCTTTAGAGTAAAAAAAAAAAAAAACTGTATTTTTCATTGAGCATAAGAGAATTTATGCACAGTGAATAGCATTGTTAGGAAACAATAGGTCTCTCTTACCCCAAATTTCCCTTATTTGGGGCAAGTAAGACTCAATGTGGTTCTCACTTGCCTCAGATTTTATTGCATAGAAACCTATGGAAGTGAGTAGGTATTAACCTTTAAGACGAGATGTATGAGTATAACTCAAAAAGAAGTGTTTCAAGTTGACTCCGAATTTGTACAAGTGAACAACTTACCCCATCCATTCAAGGACAACTTTCTAGGTGTTTCATTTATTTTATTACATTGCCTAGACTCATACACTATTCCATATACTTAAATAATTTGAGAAGTTTTTTGTTTTTCTTATCGTTTACTTAAATCACTGTAAGTATGTTACTATTTTCATCATTTCATTCTACTATAGTACTTCAACTATATTAAAAACATTGATATGTAATGATTTTCACTTAATACACTAAATTATATTTTGAGAACTTTAGTTTTTCTCCTGGTAACTATAGAAAACATAGTATTGGAAAGCTGTCATTGTAAGAAGTATTTTCTCTTGCTCTAACTTAATCAACAATGCTGCAAGTTTGTTTCTCTTAAGTAGGTCCAACTTGCTCGAAGTGATAGGTGAAGTGGGACTTATGTTCTATTTTAGGAGTCGATTTTTTTTTTTTTCTACAATGTGCGAAGTCAATAATAAATTATTAGAATTCTCAAGGCCTCTCCAATCCAGAACAATTAAACTACAAAGTCGAACTTTTGGGTAGCAATTACCCCACCTGACCTAATAATAACACTAGACAACAAAATTAAACTTTTTTTTTTGTGTCTGGGTTGAAAGTGATTGTGTTTGCTTGGTTAGACCTTAACATTGAGAAAAATGAACAGGGTTCCTTAAAATATTTGCTTTTGAAGTCAGGAGTATGCTTTTAGTATATTTTTAATAGATATAAACGTCTAAATATTCATATTGTAATCAATTCAAATTGTAACACAAATGCAATATTTTCCTGCCCATAATGGGCAAAATACTTGAAAAACTCATTCTGAAACGTCTTCATCCTATCATAAAATCCAATCAAATAATCCCAGATCACCAATTTGGTTTCCGAACATCACACTCCACTATCCAGCAATGCCATCGTGTGGTGGACGTTGTCTCATCCGCATTAGAGCGCGGAATGTACCCATGATGCTGCGCGGGAGCTTTTCTCGATGTAGAGCAGGCTTTTGATCGAGTCTGGCATCCAGGACTGTTGTACAAACTCCGTAAATTCTTACCTTCTACTTACTTCCTTATTATCAGTTCCTACCTCAGTAATAGAGCCTTTAAAGTAAACCATAATTTTTCCTACTCTTCCCTCTTTACCCAGTCTGCCGGAGTTCCTCAAGGTAGTAGTATCATGGGTCCCATCCAATACACGATATATACAGCTGACATCCCAACCCATCCAAGGACTGTCCTCACTACATACACTGATGACACATGTGTGTTATCAGTAAATAATGATCCATTCGTTGCATCCCAAACTCTTCAATACCATATCTCAAACCTTCAAGAATGGTGTCAAAATTGGAGAATTAAAATTAATCCTAACAAATCCCATCAAATTACCTTCACCCTTCGTCGTAAACCTACAAATTCCTGCCCTACTGTATCCTTTAATAATATTCCTCTGAGCCCTGTCGAAAAGGTGCGTTACCTAGGACTCCATCTGGACAAACGTCTCACTTGGAATCCTCATACAAGACTGAAAAGACAAGAAACTGCTCGTCGTTTTCGCCTACTTTAACATTTACTGGACAAACGCTCTAAGCTCCCAATTAATTACAAAAGACTCATTTAGTTGAGCTTTGGGGCTCTACTAAACCATCCAATTCATCTCGTATCCAATCCTTGCAATCCAAAATCCTTCGTAAAATCCTCAATGCTCCTTATTATGTCACAAACAAACTCATCCATCATGATCTTAATATCCCATATGTTACTGATTTGGCCCAAACTAGATACCTATCCTTCCATGACAAGCTCCATACACACTTGAATCCGCTAGTCTCTCAACTTGCTTCCCATACTATTCCTGATAACCCTCCGAGGCGTCTGAAAAGAAGATGGCCTCGAGACCATCTACCATAGAACTTTTTGGAGTGCTACCGATGGGTAGTTTCTCCACAAGTGCTTTTCAAGTCATATTGTACATATAGTAGATTTACTTATTGTAATGTTATTATAGTTGTAAATATCAATAAATTAAATTAAAAAAAAAATACAATATTTCAAACACAAAACACTTTAAACTTCTTGTATTCAAAACAAAATAAACTCAGATAATACCTTAAATAAAGGACAATGTTCACTTTAAAAATATAAACAAGACTTAGACCGTTGTTGAAAAATTCACCAGCAATGCGCTCTAAATTGCCCTTTTAATATTAAATAAAAGAAAAATTATTTATTTAATTACTGATCCCCTTTTAATTTTTCGGCCAATGAGAAAGTAGTAGAATAATCAGCTGCCAGGGAAAATGGGATGACGTTACAACCATATTATTTAACAACCGTATCAAGAATAATTCAGGATTCCAAATTAGAGTAAACAAGCTCCCCGCCATAAAAGCAAACATTCTTCAATAGTAAGGTCATTTTCCACTCTATTTTGGTATAATATGATGAAAAATTACAGTCCTTGACCAGATACATAAAACGAGTTGTATAGTGTAATTATATCATTATTAATTATTATGTGTGATTTGATAAATTATTACAGACACATGTACATATATATATATTCATAAATATTATATAATTTTCATAAATATATATATATATATATATAAAAAAATTATTAAATATAAGTAACATCTTAATATATTTACTTTTCCAGCTTCTTCTTCATTACATGCCATGACGATCACTTGTACCTCACATTGAACAACCATCCTCCAAAAATCATTTACAGTACTGGGTAAAGGTCCTTGACTGGCTATGTATGCAGGAGAACCACTTGCACCCTTGATGAAGTTTGCATTAATATAGTCACTTCCTGGTATACCAGCATATTCATTAAGCACAACACGGCTCACATCAACTGCATAAAGTATAAAACATAAATATAATCACAAACTACTATAATACTAAAACACAATTACATAAATTTAACCCTAGATTGCTAGCGTGATTCGAAAGGACTCATTGGAGGTACAGTAAAGCCCCCAGTATTGAGGGAGTGGGGGGAACAGCCTAAGGCCCCCCACTATTCCTCAAGAAAAATAAAAATATATTGTTATTTAAGTTGATATGTATTACTATACCACTCTCTAAAATAATAATTGAAAGTCAATAACTTTATAATGAGTAAGAGTTAATCACGCTACTAACCCCACTACAAAAGTTAACGCTACCAATCTACGGTTAATAAAAGTTAAGATGGATATGATAATTTAGTTTCTGAAGTCAATAAGAAAAAAAATTGAATCTTGCTAAATAACTAAAGTAAATAAATTTTATAGGTTAAACTTAGTATCTAAACAGATTGAAATACCAGGCTTTACTAAATATAGGCAGGTTAAGTACTGAATAAATGGCTAAAGTAGCTTTTGAAAGTTGTTCAAATATGATGGCTTCTCAGTATGTATGATGTTTTGGATATGGTATGAGGCCTACTACATATATTAGTACCCTGTCATTAATATCGACCAGCCTTCAGACCTAGATGTGTCCTGCAGACTCTATGGCACCGGTCCGCTTTCTGTTGGCTTCTAATTGGAACTTTCATTGGTCCTCAGCATCATATTTTCATTTGTTGTGTTTATATATAATTTTTTTCCTTAAATTCTTTTAGTTTTATATCACAATCGACTAACCATAAGGCCCATATTTTAATTTTATAATTAATTCATCCAGTAATTCACTCTTTTCTTACAGCATCTTACCTTCATATCCTGAGAATCCCTCAATTACCACTCCCCTATATCTAGTCTCCTGATCTCCTGTCACGTTGATTCCTAATCCTAACCTGGCCATTTCGATGGATTCCCACAATATTTCACTCACAACTTTTAACACATCATTGCAGTCTCTGAAACATAGCTTAAACCAAATATTCCTACCACGTCCATCACCCTACCTGACTATATGTTTTTCCGCTATAACCGGACTGGTAAAGGCGTAGGCCTTTGTGTCTATCAAACCCTAAAACCCTGAATCCTCTCCTCCATCTGATGTCCCTCATATTGAATTCCTTTTCACTGAAATATCCTGTAGTGGACATCCGCTCCTATACGTAGTGGCATACCACCCTCCTCTAGTGCCTTTTGACTCTACCTTTAAGCCTATCCTTTACAAGTACATTCCTTTCTATAACCACATCATTATTTCTGGCGATTTCAATAACAACCTCCTGCCTCAATCCAATGGTACCCTTTACCTGATAAATCTCTTCTACTCCCTAAATCTCTCCATTGTTACTTTTTTTCCTACCCATCATATTTATCGATCAGATACATGGTTAGATCTATACATCAATTCTCCTCAGAAACTACATTCCTCCTCCCAATTGCCAGTTCCGTTTCTTTCCTCTCACGACCTAATCCAAATTTCATATAATATCTAAACTCCAAAGATACAACCTAAAACACTAATCTTTTGCAACTTGGATGCTATCACTCGTGAAAGCATACAAGTTGTCCTACTATTGATTCTATGGTTGACATACTTACTTCCTATCTTATTAGTATCCTGAAGCTCCTCTTAAAACTTTAACCTTCTGTCGATTGCTTGCTCCTTGGATATGTCAAAAAGTAAAAGATCTGCAAAGGAAGCGAGATGCAACCTGCAGACGGTTTAGACAGACAAGACTGACTGATGATTATCAAGTGTCTAGGGCTTTCCACAAATCAACACAATCTACAATAAGGCAGGCAAAATCCAAATACTTTCATGATGCCTTTTCCATAGCTTCCAATCCTAAATCTAAGTGGCAAATCCTTCGGAAACTCTCACTTTGTAATCCCCTTCCCAGTTATATTTCCGGTTTCAGCTGATGAATTAAACGAATATCTCCACAAACTGCTTCTCCCCATTTTTCAATGGTACCATCATTCAACCACAACTTTTATTTCTCCGATATTTCACCCACTGTCCTTATTTCCTCCCAAATGAAATCCCACTCTAACTCCTTAGGTTTAGACGGGATTCCCGCCAAACTGTTAAAAATATGCATCCCCGAAATCCTACATATATAATTTTTCCCTACAAAATGCAGTTTTCCCTTCCTCCTGAAAAAAAAGTAATAGTTCATCCCATAAACAAAACTCCCAATCCTTCAAAACCAAAAGACTTCCACCCTATCTCTATACTCTCTAACCTTTCTAAACCTCTCGAAAGAATAGTTCAAACCCAAATTTCCTGGAACAGTCTAAACTCCTCGATCCACCTTAATCAGGCTTCCCTCCAGGTCTCTCCACACAATCTGCCCTTGTTAAAATTACCACTGACATACATAACGACATGGACGAAAAAAAAACTAACAGTACTGATACTACTCAAATTTTCTGAAGCTTTTGATTCGCTGAACCATTCCATCCTTCTCAGTAAATTACAATCTCTTTCCTTTTCCAACCGTTCCATACTCTGGTTCCAAGATTTCCTCTCGGATAGGACTCAAGCAGACTCCATCCCGAATCAAACCCTATCCTCTTTCATTCTGCTAAACACAGGAATAGCACAAGGTTCTAGTATTTCCCTACTTCTTTTCAACTGTTTCATTAATGACCTCCTTAAATCAATCCACCACTGTTTGCACCATCTATATGCCGTCAACTCCCAAATCTATTTGTCATTTCCTCCCTCTGAGATATTAGCGGCATTTCCCAATATCCAGGGTAACCTAGATAGGATTAGTGCCTGGGCTCACCTGGATAAACTGAAGTCAACTGCGAAAAATCAGGCCATTCGAATTGGTTCCAATACCTTTATTAAATCCACCTACTCCCCCCATTTAATCTTAAATGATCAACCTATTAATTTCTGTTCCTCTGTTAAAAACTCAGTATCATTTTTGACCAATCCCTTTCTTGGAAACCCCACATCACCCAAATTCCCCATTTGGGCATCGCAAAATTTTCCCATTGATAAATAAGCTCCCTAAAGTTATTCCATTATTTCCAGCATCCTCTAACACTACCTATGGGTCATTCCATATGAACTCAAATAAAATAAACACAGCTAAAATAAAAATTTTACCTCACCATCTCAAAGTTTAATGAAATTTGGTATACTGATACACCCCATATAGACAAAGAAAAATACCAAATTTCAACTTGATATCTCAACTGATTTCAAAATTACGCCTCGTTAAAGTTTTCAAAAAATGCTCAAAATCGACCCGTTTGCGAAACTTAGAACTGCTCTAGCACCTCTCAGAATCAAGCTAGAATGATGAGAGAGGTGTTGTGCAGCATTGTTCAAGCCCTTTCCAAAAATGTATAACACTACAGGGGTCATAATAAAACATTTTTTACAAATTTCAAAATCAAAAATTAAATTTTGGATTTTTCAAAATGCGCCCCTTTTAAAAAATTCTCAAATAGCCCTTGTATAGTGGTTAATTGATAGTATAGGTTTCATAATGGGTTCTTACAGAAAAATGCATTTTAAAACAGCCTTGTTGATTTAATCAAAAATTGTAGCTAGGTGAAATTTAAAATAATTTCATTAAAATCTGAGATGGTGAGGTAAAAGTTTTATTTTAACTGTGTTGAGTTGATATGGAATTACCCATAGGTAGTGTTAGAAGATGCTGGGAATAATGGAATAACTTTAGGGAGCTTATTTATCGATGGGAAATTTTAGCGATGCCCAAATGGGGAATTTGGGAGATGTGGGGTTTCCAAGAAAGGGATTAGTCAAAAATGATACTGAGGTTTTTAACAGAAGAACAGAAAGTAATAGGTTGATCATTTAAGATTAAATGGGAGGAAGTAGATGGATTTAATAAAGGTATTGGAACCAATTAGAATGGCCTGATTTTTCGCAGTTGACTTCAGTTTATTCAGGTGAGCCCAGGCACTAATCCTGTCTAGGTCACCCTGTATATTGGGAAATGCCGCAAATATCTCAGAGGGAGGAAATGACAAATAGATTTGGGAGTTGATGGCATATAGATGGTGCGAACAGTGGTGGATTGATTTAGGGAGGTCATTAATGAAACAGTTGAAAAGAAGTAGGGAAATACTAGAACCTTGTGCTACTCATGTCTATAGGGGGTGTATCAGTATACCTAATTTCATTAAAATCTGAGCTGGTGAGGTAAAATGACAGTGTTGATTTGACATGGAATGACTACTATCCTTTAGCTCCTCATTACTTCTGTAATTCTAAAGGGACCTGGTCCCAGAATAAAATTATTTTTCAATTCTATATGTGGTGAACCTTCGTTTTTGCAGACCCGATCACTATTTCTTTATTCACAAAATGCTTTGGTTCCAAACCAAACTCATCTTTACACAACATAAGCTAATATTTATATAAAAATGTTTGAAAAATAAAAATTATATTCAACTTAGTGAATGAGGATAGCTGAACAATAACAATGGATACCAAATTTGAGCACAGACAAGCTTGGAAGGATGACTGCCTAGTATTAAGAGAGTACTACACTGGCGAACCCCAAATCCAAATTGGTAAACCCCTCATCAACCTAATACAGGCAATTCATTTCGGATATAGAGCCAGCCCACCTCATCAATCTTTGCCAAAAAAGGCAAACTAAAATTATGTAAATATACATTTTGTATTAATGGAAACAATCAATATATCAAATATATATATCAGAGTGACACTTTCCAAAGTTTTTTTCATGCTAAAAACATTATAAATTTCACATTAAACTTTATTGGAATTCCTTTATAATTTTTTCAAAGATAACTGAAGATATATTTTAGACAAACAAAAAGTCAATATTTAAATTTAAAATGGATATGCATGTAATTTGAAGAATTGTATGAGGCTTGATAATAAATAACCTGTGGATGATATACATGTGGTCAAACCTTTACTTTTCCAGACTGGACCACTATATCTTTATTCACAAAAACCTTGTGTTCCATAAAAAGCTCATTTCAATTGAACTTATCTCTTTACAATTTTAGCTATTTATATAAGAATGCAAGAAAAATAACAATGCTTTGTTGATGCAGTTGTCATAATGCTATACAGTAAAACCTCTACTAACGGACACCCCTAAATAGCGGTCACTCCCCATTACCGGACGATTTTTTTTGCACCAACATTTTAATACAATTTTTAAGGCATTTTAACCTCTGTTTAACGAAACCTCTCATTAACGGTCACGGACAGGCTGTGTTGGTTAGAAATCGATTAAAAAAACCTCTAAAAGACGGACAGTATGACTTTATCCCTTTCCCCTTTCTCGGAAACAATTAGTTGTTTCCGGTCTAAGGAAACAGGGACAGTTGTGTTTACTTTTGAGTAAAGGTTTTCCACATAAATACTTTTTTTTTATTCTCGGACTTGCTTTATTAAAATTTAGTTCCGTTCTAACTCTCGTTGCAGGCGGCTGAAAATGTCTCCCTCACGTAAGAAACTCACTTTAGAACAAAAAATAAATGTAATCGACTTCTATGACCTTGAAAAGTTAAGGGTACGTGCGCTAGCGGAAAGACTCAATATCGGTAGAACACAAGTTTCGGGAACACTCAAAAACCGTGCGATGTTTTTTTTTATTCTACTTACCTTTTAAACACATGGGAAATTGAATAAGAGAGAATTAATTTGTACAAATACATATTTATAAAAAAATAAAACCTCCCTTTAAAGGACACCTCTAAATAACGGACAAACATATTTGCACCAGGGCTGTCCGTTAATTCGAGGTTTTACTGTATTTGACATTTTAAAAAAAATTAAAAATGTTTGATATAACTTTTTATGAAAACTTTAACGCTAGGAATAATAAGTAAAAAGACTCTAATTATATCAACTTTAAAAAGGTGCTCCTAACTCTTTTCGTTTGGAAGATGATAACAAGAAATATGCTTTACAATACATTGAGCACTGAATGAAAAATTCAGAGAATTCTTTGGATTTTTAATATTTAAGTAGGGACATTTTTTTAATACCACATTAGGGAAACACCTTCCTTATGGCTAACATACTGATATTCCTTATGGCTTCATGACATACTTTATTATTTTAACAACTTCACTGTAGGAGGAAAACCTACCTATTAAACAGTTAATTAATCCTGCTGTCGACCCCCCCTTCTATATTGTTCAAAAAAAAAAAATTAAATGCTACTTAATAAAACAAGGTATTTTTAATGTATTCAATATTAGATGATCTTTTTTTATTAGTATTTCACCAACCTAGTTTTACTCTATATGCGTGTGTGTTTGTGTGTGTGTGTGTGTGTGTTCGTGTGTGTGTACGGGTATATATAAACAGAAAAAAAAGTATATATATATGCGCTGTGAATGTCATAAAATATTTTGTATATTTTTTAGGGAATTAATTTTATTTTCCAAATAAAATTCCAGATTTTAGTAGTTTTAGTTTCTTTACCATATCTAATGACCCATGAGGGACTGGCCTAGTGGTATTCGGGAGGCACATGGCAGACAAGAATGTGATATACACCTGCCTAAAAGGCATATTTTCCTGCTAAAGTGTTAATATTAACAAAATACCAATGACTCAGCAAAATCCATTATTTTATGTCCTATAACTTCACTACATAGTTTGCTATAGAAATCACAATTATTAATAAAATTAAATATTATAAAATATGGAATCATACACATGTCAACTCTTAAGCGGCCAATGTTCCGCTAAAGGATTAAATTTTTTGGAAAATTTAAACATGTTTTTTTTAACAGCAAAATTCATTCAGTATTTTTTATTTGCCTATATAAAATCAAAGCCTGACTATTTATATATGTTGGTTTATGTATTTTATGACACTATTTTCAATAGTATTAGTTAAATATATAACAATGGGCAACCAAGGAGATTTTCAACAATCGTTTCAATGAAATCTATCAACCTTAAATAATGGGCTACCGCTAATTTTAATGGTAAAATATTTTTTTAAACAAGAAATGTTTGACTTTGAAAATTTTCTGTTTGAATTTTGCACCAAAACGGTTAGTTTTGATAAGACATAATGTGACGTCATCAGGCTTTTGTCAGTTTATCTCGCATCATTGTCGTCAGTTTTCTTTGTAATTTTTGAAATGTTTGCAGCTTAAATCTATAATATTAGTAAATATTTGACACCCTGTCCTGGGCCCAAGTGACAAATATTTACAATGATGCTCCAAAATAAATTTAAGTTGGCTCAAGTAAACTAATCAAAGACCCTTGTTAGTTTGGACACCACTAATGGACCCTGTGCTTTTCAGTTTAAAATATATTTCATAATACAAAGTTAACAGAGAGAAAAAAACACAAATAGTGTTATAAAAACTTACCTGATAGCTTTTATGCCTTGCATTTTGCATCCGAAATAGTTAAGAATTGTTACTGACTAAGTCTATTAACATAACAAAATCCAGTTTTGGCAGATTTCTGGAGTCAGCTTTCAAAAAACCCATAGGTAAATCCATGATTCTAAGGCCACGTATACAATATGTTCACGAATCAACAGAGCTCCCTCTTAACTGTCCAAAGCCTAGTGTGATGTTTATGTCACAGTAGAAAGAAGCCCGGGTTTTCCGGAGTCTCTTTGATTATTGTTAAGGGTGAATTACCATTGCATCTACCTGCAAGGGGCTCTGACAAGTCAGTTTAGTGCAAATTTTTAAAATTATTGGAGGCGTGATTTGTGAACATGGCCGAACAGGGAGTGACCCGCGATGTTCTGGCGAATCTTGATGGAACATTTCGTCCAAGATAGTGGCAGTCTATATTTTAATTATTTATTTGACAAAAAACTACAGAAGACCTCGTTTTTGACGAGCTAACTTGTATGAATAGAGAGACAAACGCGAGTTCTTCTTAAGTAAAATAATTAATGCAGATCAGTACTACTTTATATGGGCATTTATTGTAATTGTAAAATTTGTATAACAAAGGGGTGTGTTTTTGTAAAATTTTAATAATTTTCAAGTTTTGAGGAATAAACAATGAGACAATAAAAAAAGCATATCAAATCCGAAGGCTTCTATTCTTTTTTAATGAATAAAAAGATGCCAATAATAGCAAAAATTGACTCTTTACTTGAAATAAGTTAATTTAATTAATAAGCAACTGTTTTATTTCTTAATATGAACACAATATTCAATATGAAATTGCAAAAATATCACATGAATTTCTTATCACATAAATGCCAACAAGCCTGATGACGTCACCAAGCCAAAATGAAGCGTTTTAAAGTTTTCATTTCACCCATAAAATTTTTCATAATCTGAATGCGATTTTTTTGGCAAACGTTTCAATACACTGTGGACTAGTGTGGACCTAACCCCCCCAGCCCTGAAGAAGACCTACAAAGTAGGTCGAAACGTTGGCTAATCAATAATGTTTTTCTCTAATTCTAGAAGAAATTCATTGACCTCTACCCGAACCACTTTCTTCCACATATATTATCAAGGTCAACAATTATCATTCAAAATAAAATAAATATTTTTGTGAAAGTTACATTATGGTGAATCTAAAAATTCTTTTATTTTTAATTTTAAAAAAAATCTTGGTTGTCCATTTATAAAAACATTTCTTTGCATTACCTCCTTTATTTTATAATTGATAAATGGTATATAAAAATGAAAAATATAATCATTATTAGCCAATATTCCTAATTGGATACATACCCAAAAATCTTACTAAAACTTTGGTTTATTAGTACTGATAATCATAATGTTTTATATGAAAAATTAGAAAGCCAAAATTATACAATTTCAAACTTGAATTAGTTATGAAATCTGGTCATCAAATATTAATAAGACTAGGTAAAAATAAAGACAGAATAATACTCACAAGGTAAAATATCTTTATATCTATTCTTCTTACGATTAACTTCTTTCTCACCTTCCAAACAAGAATATTCTTTGAGACACTTGACATTTTCACTGAATATTTTCAAGTCCTGTAAATTATAGTTCCAATAGTTACAATTGCATATTATTAAATTTACAATAAACTATAAATGGCTTTAGGAATAAAAATGAGCAAAGTATTTTAAAATAAGGTAGCGAAATTGAAGAAAGAATTTTTTTAGAAAAAGTACATATAAATTAGTATGATTATTATATGAGGTGGATGAAAGAAACACAAACAGCAGTTTTACTTTATCCTTAAAGAGTAAGATATTTTTAATTTCTACGACGTTTGTAGAAGCATTTTATTTTAAATCAATTAAACAATAGAACTAATCATAGTTCAGCATGTTAAAATTAATTGTTAGAAATCCAATTACAATAGATGATTTTCAAATTTTATTTTTTGGAATTTCTTATGTCAAGAAGAATGTTAAAAGCTTATTTAATTTCATCACAAGATTCATATTTTCTCTCATATTATAACGTCATTATTATTTTAGAATTTAGTTTTCCAAACTGAATATATGGTATCAGTTTCGCAGGTTGTCGCTTTAAGTTAAGGCACAAGCATTAACTTTTTATAAATTTACTTTTTTATATTCCCGGAAATAAAAATAATCATGAGTTTATTGTGAAAAAAGAGATTAATTAAAGTAAATGTTAATATTTCAGTAATCATTCCATCAATAAATGAATGTTTCAACAAACGTTTCGAAGTATAGATGATGATACATCCAGTCAGTAATAAAACTATTTTTATTTTTATAATAATATTAAAAAGGAAACATATGAAAAGTTAAAATTTAAGACAACCTTAAAAGCGACAATCTGTGGAACTGACAGAGAAACTTTCTACCTAGACTATACAACACGTATAATAAATGTGTAAAAAAATAGATATTGAACTATTACCATAATTAGCACACCAATAACCAGAAATTTTAATTTATTTACGGAAAGCCTTATTCAGCATTCAATATTTTCAAAACTACCAGAGAATATTTTTTATAAAATAAACTGAATTTCCAAAACTTTTAGCTATAATTTGCCATGAGTTTCATTCCACTTAATCCCATT
Organism: Arma custos; assembly: GCA_037127475.1. NCBI lineage: Eukaryota > Metazoa > Arthropoda > Insecta > Hemiptera > Pentatomidae > Arma > Arma custos. Next base: position 118,214,407 of record CM073761.1, on the reverse strand, counting down.
AACCACTATGCAATGAAATAGCAGATAATAATGATAATTATAAGTTTTTTTCTTACATTTACATTCTTTCCTAAAAATCCTGGATTGAGTAATCCACACTTAGTAGGGATTTTTCTCAAACGTAAGTTAAGATAGAAAAAGGTACTAGAAATATATTCATTACTATATTAATGACTCCTAGTAAAGATAATAAAAGTAGTACCTAAAAAAAACAAAAACAAATTTTGACAATTTCGGACAGAAAAAAAGGAGGTTCAATAACAAAACAAGAATAGATCAACTAATGAATCTCACAGCTTAAAACTATTGATGATAAGAAAGTACTAATAATATTATTATTATTAATTTAGATCCATGTATGCAACATGAATATAGAGTAAATAATATCTTTTTTTTTTTTTTTACTCAAAATAGAAATATAAAAGGAGTAATTATCATGTAAGATATAAAATTTAATAAATACATATCACAAAGTTAATATTCCTTCCTAAGATAATTTCCTATTTTAAGTTCACTCTCATAATTAATAATTGGACTATAAACAGGTTTGGTTTTAAAAGAATAATTAATTTAATATTAATTGATCTTTTATAAGAGATTGGTCAATACAGCTATCCTAAAAGTGTAATATTGGGGATGGTACATTAATTAGACATAAAATACCTGAAATTCAGCTTCATAACTTTTCTCAGGACAACTTTGAGATTCTAAGTTTTCAATATGATTTAAAAAATTTCGTAACACTACACGCAAGGGTACTCTATCTTGGTCTTTCATTTCATTCCAGATTAATCACATTCAAAAATTTCATACTCAGTCTTATATGAAATTTAACTTAGTTTTTTAACACACAAGAAGGGAATGCACAGAAAACACTTGTTGAATCGATCAACCAAGCCAAAGATAATTACATTTGAAATAAGCATATAAAAAGATTTGTGCATAGAGGTAGTAAAGTTAGAAACTAATGTTCAACCCCTAACACTATTACGTTTACCATTTTAAAATTGTATGAAAAATACGTTATTGGTATAATATTTCGGGGCAAAACTTTGATTTTTTTACAACCATCACGGTAAACAATAATTAGTTAAGGTCAAAACTTTATCAGGCGAGAACAGAACGGCAGACTATTTTGGATAATGGTAGGGAAAAATTGATCCGCGAAAAACAAACTCGAGTGGATAAAGTAAATAACAGAGCGGTGGTCTATAAGAAGGGCCCATTAGCACTGGGGACGATAGTCTACGACGATAGTGTGTATAGAACCTCTAAAATAAAACGGCCGCGAGTTATGAGGGCCCCTACAAAATCGTAACAATTAGGGAAAATAATTTGTTCACCATCAGGGATGTGAATTACCCATATAGCTTACGTACAGTCCACTTGGAAGAGCTTCGTGTACCTCAAATACTGTCTAAGCTCATACTGAAAGGCAGCGCTCAGCAGTAGTACATTTTTATTAATTTTCTTTTATTATGTATTTTTTTTCATTTATTATGTAGGAGTTCCTCCAAATGAAGGAACTGGAGGGAGAGAGTTAGCTGCAGATGTAATGTTGACCTTAATTAGAATGTAATTTAGAATAAATGCTCAATTACTTATTATTTCGTTTTTGTTCGAGATATTATTAGAATTAGTTAGTTGAAAACATCTGTTACTAAAATATAGACGTATTATCAAGTAAAGTGCTTTATTTTCAGTCTAATTGTAACTTATATATATTTATATTTGTATCAGCATCTAGCTTATGTTCGTATTTCTAAGGGTGTTTATAATAATCTTTACAAGACATAATTGTTATTATTTAAAACTATGTCAATATTAATAATTTTCTTATCTTTAAAGTTAATATGATAAGCCCATAAGATGTTAACATCTAACAAACAGAGAACTCAGTTCATAACTCGAGTGATCGTGAGATTCAGAAGCTACTCAGGTATCTTTATTATCATTGATGAAAGATATTCGCCATGGTGAACCTAGGCTTTATTTGTTACCTGTGAAAACTTTAATAGGCGTATGTTTATCGATTCCCAATCAGAGATGAGGATCGACCTCACACCACGTTCACTAATGGTGTAGCTGCTTTCCAATGCCATATAAAGAAGATTATCGATATTGAGCAGCTGCAGGAGACTCGCTTATCTTGATGACGTAAGGGTCTGTCGGAAGACTCAGGTAGAACACAACATCAATTTAAAGAGTATGGTAAGAAAAAAGAGGAAAAGAGCATGGTAGCGGTAAAGAAGTACACGTTAACAATTGATGAGGAAAAATCGTCGTTTTCCAATCGTGAAATTCATTATCTTGGATATGTTATTGGAAATGGAGCTTTGCGCCCGGATCCTGAGCGTCTTATACCTCTGCGAGAACTAGCGATCCCCAAGGACATGCTGTCCCTTCGTCGGACCTTAGGGACGTTCTCGTACTACTCAAATTTTATCCCCAAGTTTTCAGATAAAATTAAATTCTTTAAGGATCGAATTTTTCCTTTCAGATCTGAAGTTGACAAAATCTTCGAATCAAAAAAGATGTATATAGAAAACGCTATCCACAATCGATCCCTCAGCTATGTTCATAGTAGAAACCAATGCATTGGGCCACGCACTCGCTGCAACCTTATTTCAGAATGGCCGCCCTGTCGCATTTTTCTCCAGAACAATCTCACCTTCGGGGGAACGTCATTCTGCTGTGGAGAAAGAAGCTCATGCTATTATCGAAGCCGTAAGGAAGGGGGAGCATTGCCTTCAAGGGCCGTCGCTTAAGACTGATAACGGACCAAAGATCTGTCTCCTGTAAGTTCGGTACCACTTACCAAGCAAGTTGAAGAATGAAAAGATCCAAATTATAGGAATTAGTTGAAGCTAAAACTGTCCTGTCTCACCTATGAAATTGTCTACAGGCCTCGAAAGTTGAACGAAGCCGCCGATGCTTTTTCTCCTACTTGCTCTACCATAGTGGCCATACATGATGCATCATTGGGGAAACTCGCTAAACTACATGAGATGCCGTGTCGTCCCGGAGATATTCGCTTTTACCACTGGGTGAGAAGTAAAAACGGGTTAGAAGAGATTGGGAAGGTTATTTCATCAAGTAGGATCTGTTCAGAAGTGAAGCCGCGCTTTTCCAGTCCTTCATTCGGTTGAATTTAGATTTCAAGGGACCACTTTCTTCAAATTTGAGGAATAGATATCTTCTAATTGTCGTGGATGAATTATCTCGGTTTCCCTTTGCGTACCCTTGACAAGACTTATCCCCAGCCATAATCATTGCTAAACTGAAAGAAACATTCTATGTGTTAGGAACTCCGAGATACATACATTTCGACAGGGGACATCATTTCCATCTCAAGAATTAAACATTTTCTAGAATCTCTTGGTATTGCGGACAACACCGTACAATCCTATGGGTAATGGTCAAGCAGAAAGATACGCTGGGATCATTTGGAAGACAATCCAGTTTGCTTTAAGATCTCACCGGATGTACATAAGATGCGTTGAGCTCGAGACGCTCCTTGCTACGTACATCAACAAATACCGCATCACACCACACGAGCATATGTTCAATCGTGTTCACCGCCCAAGTCATGGTACATCAATTCCGACTTCAGGACCCGTCCTAATGAAGAATCTCGTAAGGCACATGAAGTATGAGCTCTTAGTTTATGAAGTCACCTTAAGCCGCAAATACACTTGAGCATTCGTTTGGCCTGATTTGCTAAGATGAGTACAAGGCGAGCCGAACGGATCCGCACTGCTCAGCCTGAGCCGAGAGTTGCGGTACTTCAAAGTGTGCACCCATTCGTTTCGAGCTCGGTGGCTACGGGGAAAAACGGTTCCCCGAATGGCCGAACAAACATCCCCTCTACTCTTAACTCCCCCTTTTTAAGCCGACTATATGCAATTGAGTTATGATGAAAGCTTTTTTGTATAATTCTTTTCTTTTTTATTGTATACGTGATTCTATAAAGATACGTTTAAAGTTGTCCAAGTTTTGAAGTTTGAGACTGGTCTGTTTGGTACAGCATATTACTTTTGTGAATTGTAACAAATTATTTAGAAAAAAAAAAAAAAAAAAAAAAAATATATATATATATATATATATATATATATATATATATATATATATATATATATAACTTAAGTACTTCGCTAAGCAAAACATTTAAAAAAAGACAAAGTCGGGAAATGAACAACTCACTTGAAGGCTGGTTAAACACTGATTTATTCAAGTTACAATCCTCTATTTATAGTATTTACAATGTTGACATTCACTGTTTAGGATTAGTGTCTATACTGGTATATGTCCTATCTTAACTACCCCCTGCCAGTTTACGAACACCCTCGTAAACTCAAAAACAAAACAAAAACATAGTAATAACATTACATACAAAAAGAAAATTAAATACAATATTCTCAGATCAATAAAGCTATCACTTACAAAAACTAAAAGAAAAGAAAACTTACACTATGTACAAGAACTCACTTAGCACTTTAACTTAAGATCATTATCACTCTACTGACCTACTTTAACAAACACCTAAAAATACAAAATAATAATAATACTAAAAAAAAAGAAATACAAACAACGGTAATAATACATTTTTATAGTCTAGTTTCCCCAGCTGGAATTTTCAGCTGCTCAATATGTACCGTTCTACGTTTTCCGGGCTCCGTCAGACTCTGAATGGTGACCAGATTGTGCTCCCTAATCGCAATCACTTTGAATGGCCCCTCGTACCTGAGTACCTCCTTTGCGCGATTTGACACAATCTTTCTGTACACAATATTGCCTATCCTAAGAGTTCCCATGATATCCTTCACACCAAAATTATCCCTGGCTACTCTCTTACTCTTTTCCGAGACCATTCGTGCAAGCGCTTTTCCCCATATTCGGTCGAGTTTTATTCTATTCGCGACTAGTCGTTCCGTCATGGTGTCATCTACGACCGTACCGTTCCCGTCCCTACGTCGAGCCTGTAAACCAAAGAGGACCTCGAAAGGGGAGAATCCCGTTCCCATGGGGATTGAGTGGTTGTACGCCGCAACAGCCCGAGGCATCGCCGCATCAGCCTCCAACCCTTTATCCGCATGGAACACACGAAGATGTTCGCCCAGAGTACTATGGAGCCGCTAAATCCCTCCCCTACTTTTGGGATGCCCGGGTGTATTCCAGTGTCGACACCGCAATTTTTCATGTCCTTCCGCAGTTGGGCATTGTCGAACTCTCTACCACTGTCCGAGGAAATCGAATCTGGTATCCCGTAAAATTGGAACCATGTTCGGAGGGCGTCACCGACTGCGGCCGCTGACTTCTCTTTCACCGGATGGGCCATGGCTATTTTGCTGAATATGCCCAGATAGTTACCCACTTAAAGTCCCTCCACGTAAAGGTGTCAATTTGAAGATCCGTTAGCGGCGCTATAGGCGTAAACATCTCCACTTGCAACCCTACCGGGGGATGGCGATCATACTTTGCGACATGGCAAAAGACACAGTCCCTCACAATCTCTTCGACCGTTTTCCTCATCCCCACCCAGTAGTACCTCCGTTTCAATGCTGCTACAGTTTCATTAACCGATGATTAGTCTTCCCCTGGTGGTAAGCTAACGTGACCTCTTTTTGGTGATCGGTATTCCCGATCGTATCCACCATAAGGCGACACCGAACAAACGACCTATCCATACCTATCTTCTCTAGTCGCCACAAATTCTTGATTTTCTCCCAAACCGTCGCGTTCCCTACATGGAGATAGTGGGTCGCCCCTACCTTTGAAGCGTCTTTCAGAACTTGGCATATCTGTTCTTCCTTGACTCCAGGTTGAGACCAGATAATAACAATATGATGCCTCTCATATCTGGAAAATTCCATTTTCAGTAACCCTGTGGTCCGTGTCTTTGTTTATCGTTTTTTTTGTTTTTTTTCCTCTCCCCCTTCCTGCCATCACTGGCATACAGGGTTTCGGCAGTGGTGGGTTAATACGTTGGGTTTACGCACGCCCACCACTGCCAAAAAGCAACTCTTTATTCAAACAATTCTTATTATACATACTCGGTGGGGGGTTTGTATAATTACGGAATGTATTTTTATATATTTTAATTTAAAATATAAAATTTTCCTGTGGTGCTGCCCAGTGCACGGATGTGCACCTTACTGATGGGGCAGCACTTTTTAAGCCTCCTGGCCGGTCTGCTTCCGTCCGGGTGCCGTCCAGCCCTCCTGGTCCGCCGCATCCGTCCGGTCCGCGTCCGGCCAGTCTGCATCAGTCCGGTCCTCCATCTCCTCCGGGGGGGCCTCCTCGTCTCGCTCCCCGTCTGGCTCCTTATCCGGTGGCTCACCGAGGGGCCGGGTGCTGCCAAGGGTGAAGTGTGCAGGCCCGACCACGTCCTTCCACCCGTAGACGAACTCCCTAAAGAAGGGATAGCTCGATTCTTCCATCAACCGGGGGAAGTCGTCCTCGGCGAGGGTGTATATCCCGGTCTTCACCGACAACCTGGAACGGTGTCTCTCCATCGCGATGCAGGAAACATGTTCCGCTGTCTCGGGGACTCCACAGGCGGGATGAGGATGAGGTCCAGGGGCATCGCTCCCGCCAGCACCTGCACCGCCTCGTGCAACATCGTTCTGTACGCCTTCGTGACTCGCAGCAGGGCCAGTCTCAGGATGGTCGCCAGTCTCCTCTTCTGCAGCTGCGTGAGGTTTCGGCTCCACGCCGGGGATGCATACCTCAGGATACCCAAGACCACGCCTTTGTAAATGGTCGTCGTTGCCGGGTACCTGAGGCCCCAGAATACACCCCCTATTCTTGATAATCCATTGAGTGATAGGGTCACCCTATCCTTCAGTTATCCCAGGTGAGGAGTGGCGTCGAAGTTTCTCCTAAACTTCACGCCTTGGTACGTCACCTCCTCACCTAGCCTGACCCTCTCACCTTCTATGTCCATTATGATAGGATGAGCCCTGTCAGTGGAGCCTCTGAGAAGCATGGCCTGGGTCTTGGCAGCAGCCATGCTCAGTTTCCTCCTCGCACACCATTCTGCAACGAGCCTGGCGCACCTTTCTGCTTCTGTCTTCAGTCTGGCCCTGCTGTTTTCAGCCACGACGACTGCCAGGTCGTCGACGTAGGCCGTGGCAAGGAACCCTTCACCTTCTAGCTCCCCCAGCAACTGATCGAACACCAACTTCCACAGGGCCGGCCCAAGAACCGACCCTTGTGGGCATCCTCTCTCGATCTTCTCCTCGACCTCGTAGTAGTTCCCTCTAATCCTCACACTCCTGTCGCTGAGATAAATACTTACGAGGGAGTACAGGTTACTGGGGGTGTCGAGCTGCTGCAGCCGCTGGAGTACGCAGGGCCACCGCACACTGTCGAAGGCAGAGGATATGTCAAACAGTACGAGCATGACATACTTCTCCGCCATCTCTTCAACGTCCCTGCGCACTCTCAACAGTGCGTCTGTGGTTCCTTGCCACGGGTCGAGCCGAACTGCCGTGGATTGCTTGCTGCTGTTAGGACCGGTCTCAGGCTGTTAACCATCAGGCTCTCCACGACCTTACTGACGAGCGGGAGGAGGCATATCGGCCTATACGCCTTAGGATCCTTCTTATCCTTTCCTCCTTCCTTGTAGATGAGTCTCAAGTCCGCGATCCTCGAGAAGCACCCCTGATCCAGACACTCGTTGAAGACGTCCAAAAGGTCGTCCTCAATGAGGGGGGCGCTTTTCCTCAGGATCGCGGCATCTATTCCGTCAAGTCGTGGCGCTCTGCCGATCCTTTGCCTATCCACGGCAAGGCGAAGGTCCCATAAGTACCATGGCGGACAATTATCGGTACCCGGAGGGCACACCGTGGTGCGTCTCACCGTCCTATCTTCGTCAGTATCCTGGGATGGATCGTCCCTGGGGTACGTATAATCCACGTACATCTTAGCCGTCTCCTCCAGGGTGGTTGCCTGGGCATCTCCCACTCTGAGAGCCGCCATCATAGTTAGCGGCTTCACCTTCCCCAGTGCCACCCTGTTCTTCCATATTATCTGTCGCGTCTTGTCATTGATCACCTCATCCACCTCCTCCATGTCCGTCAGTCTCTCGTCTTGTGAATCCTCCTGTTCGGGAGATTTCCCGTTGTCCCGGCGGTCTGTTTCTCGCTCTCCTTCCCCATCTGGCGTCCATTCACGTACGAACCTCCGGAGCTCCCCGGACGGTTCCCCTTCTCCTGAATCGATCGCGTTGATGTAGGGCACGAGATAGCAAATCCGCCACCACATTATCCTTTCCCGGCTTGTATGTTATCTCGATATTGTACTGGCTCAGGATCTCCTTCCAACGCGTCACCCTAGTCGACGATTCCTTCAAATTCACCACCCACAGAAGTGGCCGGTGATCGGTATGAACTTTGAACCTCTTACCGAAAATATAGGGCCGGAAGTGTTGGACTGCCCATATAATCCCTAATAACTCTCTTTCCAGCGCGCTGTACCGGGTCTCTGCCTCTGTAAGCCTCCTGCTTGCGTATGCCACAGGCCGCTCTCCCTGATCATACTCCTGCGACAAAACCGCCCCCAGTGCATATTCACTAGCGTCGGTGGTGATCGCAAACGGTTTCGAAAAATTCGGGAGTACGAGGACTGGTTCTGTTTGTAACCAACGCATGCATTTCCTAATGTTCTCCTCGATCTCTGGGGTAATCCGAACTGTGCGCCCCTTTCTTAACAATTCATTCAGAGGAACCAGATGTTCAGCCATCTCTGGGACAAATCTACGATAATAAGTTCCGAGTAATCTCCTGATTCCCTTGATATCAGTCGGCATCGCCATTTTCCCAATGGCTTCCACCTTCTTACCGTCAGGCCGAACCCATTCCTCCGATATCGAATGCCCTAGGAAATTGATCTGCTTTAGCCCCAATATTGATTTTTCCTCTGACAATTTCAATCCAAATTGACGGATTCTGTCAAAGACTCGCCTCAAGTTCTCGATATGACCTAACTCCGTCTTACTAAAAACCAGGAGGTCGTCCATATAGACCTGGCACATATTTTCATCTAAGCCCCTCAAGAACTCGTCCATCAGTCTCTGAAAAGTTATTGGCGCACTTTTCAAAACAAACGGCATACGGTTAAATTCGTAATGCCCCCTCTCAAACGTAAACGCTGTTTTACATTGGTCCCTGGGATGAATTCGAATCTGGTGGTACCCTGATTTCAAATCCAACGTACTGAACACTGTTGCTCCGCCCAATCTGTCCAAAATGTCTTCTAGTCTGGGAATAGGGTATTTCCCATCCAACGTATTGTCGTTGAGTTGTCGGAAATCCATTACCACCCTGTAGCGCTCCCTAGTATCCCCGTCAACAGGTTTTTTCTTAACCGCACATAGAGGACAGTTAAAGGGCGACGTGCTATCGACGATAATTCCTTGCCGTTGGAGTTCCGCGATCTCCGCCCTAATGTGTTCCCGTAGCACCTGTGGGTACCTCCGCTCCTTCACGTAAGTACTCTTCTCTGTCTTCAAATGAATTTCGTGAAAAATCTCCCCCGTCACACTCAGGGGATCCCCCTCGCGAAAAAAAAATCCGCATATTCCTCCTTTATGCCCGTTCTCCAATCCTTGCCCTGGGTGATTGCACCGACGCACCGCACATCCCTTTTCGTGCTTTCCATCGTTTTATATACCCGCCTTCCTATTCTAATCACCCATTGACCCCCCTACATTACGGAGTTTCGCCCCTAATTTTCCGAGCACATCACACCCCAAAATTCCCCCATATTCACGCGGCATGTTCTCTACCACATGCAGATTGCATTGCTATTCCACCCTTTTTGCCCCATTTACCTAACACCAGGTCAAATTCCTCCTCCACCGTACAGGGACTACCCGAAGTGACCAACTTACATAAGCACGTCCTAATTTCTGGTTCACTCTTTCCTTTAAATATAGTTTGCAAACTATCTCTACCTATTAGAGTACACGAACTCCCTGTATCCACAAGACACCTCCACCCCTTGCAAAACTCGATAATAGGCAACCGCTCACACTGCTTTATGATGGTATTTACACAAAAATGGTTGCCTCTCTGCTCACACCTTCCTCATTCTCTACTCACCTCCTCGATTCTCCTCCCTGCACTCCGTTGTCTACTTATTCCTCCAGGGGTTCCTCTGCCACCAGGCTCGCTGCCCTCTGTCTCGAATCCTGAAGCTTCGGAAGATCTAGACGAATCGGATAGCCTTCTGCTTCTCCTCCATATTCTCTGCGCATTTACCTCCATCGGCTCTCCACGATCATGGTTTCTCCGCCTTATGTATGGGCATTGTCTCGCCATGTGTCCCTCGCTGTGGCATTCAAAACAGCGCGTGCGTGGGCACTGGGCCATCAGATGCACTGTCTTCCCACATTCGTGGCACTTTCTATCGTCCTTTCTCCCATTCCTTTTATCTCCGAACGGCTTTTTCTCTCTAGGTATTCTGTCTCTCCTGCTAAAGTCTCCATCCCTTCTTCTCTCCCGGTCTGGTCTTGGTCGATTTCTTCCTACATCATTCTGGCGATATGACACCTTACACCATCTTGGTTCGAAAACTTCTCCATCCTCTTCAGCGCGGGCACTCACATCCACCATCTCCTGGGCGCATTCCATGAATGACTTTTCTCTGGGTAACCCGTCTTTCTTTCCGGTATCCCTAGCTAATTGCACCTTCAAGACTGTGGTCATCAACAGCATCTTCGTTTCGACCGCACCAGTATCCATTACCTCGCGTAACTTCTCATTTATCTTGTTCAGCCTCACCAGCATTCCTGCAGCATACTGACCATTTGCCTGATTTTGACGTTTCACATCCCGAAACATCTGTAGCATGTCTTCTTCTGGGGCCCATCGCCCCCCTCCATACGCTTTTTTTAGCCTTTCTTTTATCACCTGCCATGCGGTATCCTCATCTGCTTGGTTCAGATTTAAAACGCTCCTTCTGACCCGTCGTGCTAAGGCTACCCGTAGTCTTTTGGCATCTGTTTCCTCTAAAAAACCTGCTTTGACCTGGGACTGGATACTGTTCATAATGCCATCTCCGCCCTTGAGGAAATGATTCAATTCGCCTATATCACCGTTAAACTTTTCTAGGTCTGATATTTCCCTTCTTAAATCCTGCGCATTTGCCTTTCTCGACTTCATTTTTCCAGCTCGTTTGTTTCCGGCGCGATTCTATTTGCTTCCTGCGCAGCTAAGTCTGTCCGCGCCATTGCTAGGGTTGTTGACGGTAATGGCGGGAACTCGGGATTCATTGGTTCTGCCTGTGCAGGCTCCAAAGTTAACGTGGTAGGTCTAAGGATTTCCCTTTCACCATTCGTAATGGCATTATTAGTTTTTCAAAGTTTAAAGAACACACACAAAAAAAAAATGAAATTACGTAAAAAAAATAGCTCTGTAACGAGATCACAATAGTTTCTAGTGCCCTTGAAGGAGAGAGAGAAAAAAAAAAAAAAAGAAAATATTCTTACTACACTGCTAAAACGTTTTCCCGGGTTTCGGCACCACTTAAGTACTTCGCTAAGCAAAACATAAAAAAAAAAAGACCAAGTCGGGAAATAAACAACTCACTTGAAGGCTGGTTAAACACTGATTTATTCAAGTTACAATCCTCTATTTATATACAATGTTGACATTCACTGTTTAGGATTAGTTTCTATACTGGTATATGTCCTATCTTAACTTATATATATATATATAAATATATATACACAGTTGAGTAGTGAACTCGAACGTGCACGCGACATAGATATTGCGCAACGTTTTTAAAACATTAAAAAAAAAAGGAAATTGCTTTTTTCTTCTTTTTTTTAATGATGTTATGTATGTAAATATAGGAGAAACTGGCAACTAGAAGTTTTCTGTTCATCATGGTTGACAGGGCTCAGGGCAGACTGGATTCCGTGTTCGGCGTTCGGGCCTCTACCTTCCCGGCTCAGTGCTCACGTGGTGCATGGACGTGCAGGGGAAGCTTCCCCCTCCCCGGAGGACTGCACGCTCATTGAATGCTCAAGTGTATACGCGGCTTTACTGGAGGAGAGGGAGCGGAGTGGCTCAGTGGTAGAGCACTGAGTTGCCATGTCGGAAATCCTGGTTCAAATCCCGCTGCGGGCATGACTTTTATTTAGTCTGTTTGCAGCCGGAGATGGATCACATAGGATCTTCCTGGGGCTCACCCAGCCTCTATAAAATATTATAAAAATAGGGTACCCAAACAAGGGGGGGGGGAATTTGGCGGTTGAGCGTGACCTAGGACAAGTCACCTCCTTGCAGAACCTTTGTCCATGAAACAGTCCAGTCTTTACCATGTACTGTACCCTAGACCCGTTCACGGCTTGTAGTGACAGGTTTTTGTTGTTATTTTTTACTGGAGGAGTTTGGAATACGGCCATGTTCGTCTCCCTGATGGACGAGAGACCACTAGCTCAACCCGTGACCTGACACCGTTGGGTAGTAAAGTTTACAGAGATCCTTTTCCTGAGGATTCAACACAACCGACTTGAGACTCCATCCCCTCTCCACCAGACTCTGTAAATCGTGCTCAGGACTTGGAATAGAATCATTGCAATCAAGATATTCCTCCTACAGCTGTAGACCATCCAGTTTGAGGTTCTCAAACGAGATCACCTCCCCAGCAAACTTCAACTCTGCGCCAACCTCTAATTTGAATGATTACATCACTTACTAGAGTGGGGGTGATTGTAGTAAATCATGTTATTGTATTTGTATCTCATATGTTCGATTTACAACCTTCTCAGTTTATGTTACTTTATATCAGTTGTTTAGAATCCATGCAATGTAGTTTGTATATATGTGAAATTGTGTTCAAGAAAACCATTGAAGAGGCATTTCTTTCTTTTTAAGTTATTAAATAGATAACATTAAAAACAAAAAATAATTCATTTTAAAAGTCTTAAATTTATAAACCGTTTTCATTCTGAAACCTTCTGCAAGAATTCGAAATCGGCCAAATATTATTAATGACTTATTTTTTTCATAATATTTAGCTGGGTGTCTGTTTGGTGTCTAAGTGATATTTGGAACTCTACACCCCTAATATTGTAAAGTATCAGCGAATAAAGGATAGTAAAAGGGCGTGAGTCTAGGTTAAGGCAAACATGTTGTTACCACGAGGCAACATCTATGCAGTTTAAGCATTAGGAAAAGTGGATGACAGACGCGGAATTTTACTATTCAAATAAACCAAGAGTTCTTTATTGCCTTAGAGGGTATACAAGAAGTCCCTAAGATAACAAGGACATATGTGGACAAAAGCCGAGATAGAAAGTGCGCAGGCGATTAATGTGTCGTGTCAACGTGGTATTAGCGAGGGTGGTCTGACCAAATCTGTTAAGCAAATTTCTAAGGACAATTTACATTGATCTGGACCAAAATGTTCTTAAATAACAAAATATGAAAAGTCAGAAGAAGCAGAACGAGTATCTTAATATCTGATATTACGCTGAAGGAAGGGAAAGAAGAATTACGTGACACCGAGGGCAAAAGCCCGAGCAATATAATGTAGTAGGGGGTCGTCATGGAACCCTGAAATCTGGCCGTATCAAAAAAAGAATATAGTTCCTTTTTATAAGAATATAGTTAGTATAAGAGGGAGAAACATAAGAATATTCTTACCACTAAGGAAAGGGTCTTAGAAAGCTTCTGCACAGTTTTAATTAAAAAACGGGGGAATGAAAAGGAAAACCCCACCATCCGCAGACATAAGATTTGGTGAGGGAGCGTACCACGGGCACAGAGAGGAGGAAGTGAATGCTGTTCTCCTAGAAGAGAATAGGCGTGTAAGCCTGTTGAACATGCCGCGACACCAGAAGGTTAATTCTAGGAACGAGTTTATAGTGGAAGTCAACGAAGAATCCGTGGGAATGCAGTACAGATTGACAGAGGACAAAGTGAAAAGGTTTGAAAAGTATGATTGGGAGAAGCTGAATGCCTGCTGCTAACGGACTTACGTCACCATGGGTAGTATGTGATATTTTCTTAGCGTAGAACTAAGGATTGGATGATTCCTATATCAATATGTCGATTATGAGTTTCTCATTATTTTCAAACAATGCTTAGACAGAGAACACTTTTCGGGATCATTTGTGACATACTGAAGAAGGCAAGACAAAGTAAGACCAATGGTGTATATACCTTCTCTCATATATCAATACGGTCCTGGAATGTGTAAATTACAAACTTACAAGCTTAAGCCCTATTCGAGGAGAGCCCTCCACAACAATTTAGGTCAACAGGAGGAAGTAGAAAGCTTATGAGACGATCAAAAATAGTTTAGCGACCAGGGATGCCGAAGTGAAGGTGAAGTAGGCTTTGCTGATATTATTTTGTGTTTTGCCTTCAACAGTTTTGAATGTCCCCAGCAACAGGGGAATGGAGATCGCAAGGTGTCTGGAGGCTTCTACGAGGTTGTAAAAAGAAGACTATGGCAGAAACGAAGAAGGTTTACAAGAGACGGCAATGATTAAAATGTCTTTTATTATCTTTAATGATTGATTCCCGTTTCATTTTTGTCTTGAATCATCTAATTTTGTTTACAATACTTGAACGGTAAGTACTGACTTTCAATACAGCTAAAGGAATCCACAATTGGTTTTGGAAAATCTTGATTTTTTGTGTCGTTATGAATTATACATAGTATAAATATAAATACATACACATATTTTTTTTTTTTGCCTAATTTACATTAAAATTTTTAATGCTTAAAGATATTAAACGAACATGTAGGCCTCGGTATAAATAGCTTCAGTTACATTTCTTTACTTTCTTCGGAAAATTTACAAATTTTTTGCCTAAAAGCAATAGGAAAATGTGGTCCTCTAAATCAGCTTATTTCAAAATGGACCGGCCCTTTGCGTCAATGATATCCCTGAAATTGGCCTTCCAAGACTTCGCTTCTTCCTTGACACCTAATTTCTACAGAGCGGGGATAGAAATGCTTGTTTCTCTTTGGGAGAAGTGTATTTAAAGTGAAGGATCCTATTTTGATTAATAAAAAAATATTGTTTAAAACAATATTAAGCATTGTTTAATAATTTGTTTGCTAATAATTTAAATTTACACCTTCACTGACGTTTCATATGTTACAACCCAGTAGGAACACAGCGTGGACCTGATAATGATGAGGTGGAAAAACCACTTCTATGAACTATTGAACAAGGAACAAGGCCGAGCTGTCCAGACGGATCCTACGGATCCCAGACGGATATCTAAAATAAATCAAGGTGACGAGATTGAACCCCCTGATGAGGATGAGGTGATTGATGCAATTGAGAAAATTAGAAACTATAATATTCTTGCAATTGATAACTTGTCGAATGCAGAATTGAGAACTTTTTAAGGATGGAGGTAGAAATCTAGTAAATAGCGTCCATCTCTACCTGAGGTAGATGAGATAAAATGAGAAGAGCGGTCATTTTAGATTGAACATGCAAATGAATTTAGAATAACTATTATCGTCCCTAGTTATCTTCTCACTTCTTGTTGGTGTGCAAGTGGCTTTGTTTTACCGTATAAATTTTCTTTGGGAACATCTTAATGGAATTATTACAAATGATAAAATCATGGTAGACCTCTTCTTTAAGAACTGGCACTAGCAACGGGGACATTTCTTTTAATCGATGGAGTGAATATTTGTGTGGGACTCCTAAATCATCGAAATTTGTGTAACATTATTTAGGCCAGAATGGACCTTCTTCGGAGACTCATAAGAACTAAATAGGTGCCTTCTTGGTACAATAATTATATCAATTGACTCTGTTTAAAAATATGTGTGTCGATATTGTTTCCAAAATGCTGGCAACTTCTTTCAATTTATAGATAAAGTTCAAGGATTAAAAATTAAAGACAGTTTCACGGTTTCACACAGTTTCATTTGGCTTTGTTTGTTTTTGGAATAAGAATAATGAGAGGATTTTTTTTTAGGTTTAACAAAAACTTTTTTTATTTTACAAACACTTTCGACGCACAACCCGAGTATTGCCATCTACCTATAAATATAGTCCGTCCCATGTCGAGATGGCAGCATATGTTTTGAATAGGGAGTTCTGTCTCTCTGACAAAGGTCGTGATAGATCTGTCCTTTTTCTGACGTTGTCGCTATATTTTAACTTCGTCCAATCTATTCTGGAAAAATTCAGTAGGGTACAATATTTAATGCTCTATTGTATCTTGAGAAACCATCCTCGATCAACAAATCCTCGATCGGAATACATTTTTTTTTCTTGGATGGAAATGCTTGTTTCTCTCGTCACTATGGCCTTGTTTTTATAAATGTTGCTGTGAAAATTTGTTTAATGATAGCCGGCGTTATCTATACTCTTAAAAACTTAAAAGAAATAAAAATGAATGTTGTGCGACTCTAATTTTTTTCTAAATTGAAAATAAATACTGACGATTCCTAATTTTAAAAAGTTGCCTGCAAGGAACTTTCGTACTACAATAGCAAATTTAGTTTTGTCATTACCGTAATAAAAAAGGACAGTTCAAATTTAGTTTAAAGCTATGTGTCGATCGTTGATGGTCACATACAACTCTCGTGATTAATTTTTAATTGTGGCCGAGCGGCGCTCATCCCTACACTGCCGGTCTGAAGTCAGTGAACGCCTCCAGGCTACTAAATATTGCACTTAAGATGTAATAAGATATTTTTTTTTGCACTTTCTCATATGAGATGGGGAATTTGTTATTAGATGATCAGTGTACTGAAAGAAAGGGGAAATAATTTTTAAATTCTCATATTTATAAAAGTATGTTCTCAAGAACCTTAGATATTTTGTATTATATTTTTTCAATGCGAATTCTTTAGATTGAAACTTATCCCATTGATCTGCATTAATTAATGAATTAAAAAAGTTATTTGTATTATACTTATAATTAATAATCCAAATCCTCACATATAATAATTCAGTATGTTTATTTAGTACGAATTAGTCTGCTGGTTTACACAGACTTAAGACCAGTAGGGTAGGGGTGCCTACCGGTCGGCCACATTTAAAAAAAATATTACTCGAGTCGTATGTTCCACATCGATCAAACATAGCTTAAAATTAAATTTGAACTTTTATATTTTGTAAGGGTTATGACAAAAATAAATAAGTCATAGTACAAAATTTCCTCGCAGTTTCCTTTTTAAAAATAGGTATAAAATAACATAATAGGAACAACATTAAAATATTTGTTTTCTAGTCCTGAGTATAGGTAGCGTCTGCTTTCATTAAACGAAATTTCACATCTAAGAATAAGATCATGGTGATGAGAAGAAAAAGAATTTCCATAAAAAATTTTTAGATAAAAATAAATGACAAATAGTTTTTTTATTGCGATTGAGTTTATTTTTTGGTGGTTTCAATTTTATTGTGAAAATTGGCAGTTCGAAGATTTGACGATAGCGCTCGAAATCAACTGAGATCTCGACGTGGAACGCTCTATAGCATAGCTTTTGGGGACGCTTGCGATTGACGACAAGCGGTGACCATCAGTCAATAGGCAGGCTTATCGGAATCGTTTATTTGAAACGCTCTTCTAGCTATAGAGAGGTAAATTATAGTGGAACATAGGTCTCCATTATCTGGAATCATAGGACTCTCATTGTACTCGTTTCGATCTCAGGTGTAGGTTCTATTTTGATTTTGTCCTAATCGAATTTCGAAACGCTTTCTGACATGAAATATACTTTGAAGTTTAAAACTTGCGGCCTATTAGGAATTGTATGTAATATTTGCTGTTTCTTGATTATAATCTGAGTCTTTTTGTACTAATCCATTATGTTATGGAAGTATTGGCATATTTTCTATTTTATCAATGAAGTTAGATAATAGACTGACTACAGCTCTAAAAAAATAGTGATATTCTACAATAAATGGAAAATTAAAATAAATCAGGATAAAACCCAAGCTATATTATTGACAAAGTGACGACCGGATAATATCCCCCAACTGAAGATAAACAGAACTTCTGTACCTTGGGCAACGCATATTAAATACTAAGGGCTTAACATGGACAAAAAGGTAACTTTCACTTTCCACACTGATTATGTGTGCATTTAAGCTAACAGAGCTCTGTTTACTATATATCCTTACTTTAATAGAAATTCTAAATTAAGCACAGATAATAAGTTATTATTATATAAAGCCTGCTTACGACCTATACTAACATATGCATGCCCAATATTTAGCTACATGTCTAAAACTAATTACAAAAAATTACAAATATTTCCAAAACAAATGTCTTAGAATTGCTGGAAATTATGCATATGACACTAAAGTTAAAATTATGCATAAAGAATTAAGTATATCTTACATTAATATATTTATCAACAAACTATGTAAACAATTTTTTTTAAAGTGTAAAAACAATAAAAACCCACTTATAAAAAATATTGTGAATTATACAAAAAAATAGTGCAAAGCGGTATGTACATAAACGAACCAAACATTTATTATTGTAGGATACCAATTTCTTTCATTTCATTGTTATTTTTATATTCAGGGTGTCCCTGAAATTAAAAAAAAAAATTATGCATATGACACTAAAGTTAAAATTATGCATAAAGAATTAAGTATATCTTACATTAATATATTTATCAACAAACTATGTAAACAATTTTTTTTTAAAGTGTAAAAACAATAAAAACCCACTTATAAAAAATATTGTGAATTATACAAAAAAATAGTGCAAAGCGGTATGTACATAAACGAACCAAACATTTATTATTGTAGGATACCAATTTCTTTCATTTCATTGTTATTTTTATATTCAGGGTGTCCCGAATTTAAATGGCAAAACTTCAGGAACTTATAGGGGGCCGAAAAACTAAGACAAAAAGTCCTTTAGAGATTTATTCGTTTTTGCTTAGTTTTAGAGAAAATCGCCAAAAAAGAAACAAAACAAAAATGTTACAGGTAGCGATTATCACCTTTCAAAGTTCGTCAGGTTAGGCAGTGAGATATGTAAACACTTAATGTTATCCTATACATTCTTTTATTTGTTTACATTTTGGCTTCCTAAATCAGTCTTCAGTCAGTTACTCAGATATTTTTGTGTGAATTGCATCAGCCACAATGCCGCATACATATTCTAATGTTTAATACGCTGATATGATTTTTGTGTACGGTTTCTGTAACGGTAATGCTTTAGAAGCGGTGCGGGAGTATGCGCGCCGATTTCCAAATAGAAGAGTGCCTAATCGACGAGTCTTTTCGTTAACTTTTAATAGACTATGAGAGACTGGGTCATTCTTAATACGTAATGAAGGCGACCAATTCCAGGCAGCAGTAAGAGCAGATTATCGGAGAAGAAATTGTGTCCAACGCCACTTCGATAACAATCCTGAGACTAGCATTCGAAGAGCATCTGCTGCATTAGCAATATCGCGGCAAGCAATATGGCAAACTTTGGAAGGTGATAATCGGTGATACTCCATACCATCTTCAAAAGGTTCAGAATTTATTACCTCAAGATTATGTCAAGAGATTGAATTTTAGTAACTGGTTTCTTGAAAAAATTCGCAATGATAATTTATTTCTATTAAAAATTATATGGACCGATGAAGCTACCATTACAAGAGGAGGAATTGTTAATTAAAGAAATTATCATGCATGGGCTCTTGAAAATCGCAGAGCTATTAGAGAGAATAGCTTTCAGCATGAATTTTCTATGAACGTTTGGCTTGGAATTTGGAACGGATTACTGGTGGGACCATATTTTTTACCTGGAAGATTGAATGGTATCACATTTACACATTTTTTGGAGAACTACTTTTCTAATTATTTAGATGACATTCCTTTACAACAGCGGATTGAAATGTGGTTCCAACTCGATGGATGTCCAGCTCATTATAGCAGAGTTGCTCGAGCTTGGCTGGATATAAATTATCCACAACGATGGATTGGACGTGGAGGAGTAGTACCTTGGCCACCCAGATCACCTGATATGACACCCATGGATTTCTTCGTATGGGGAACCTTGAAGCAGAAAGTTTATTCGGTGTCAATCAACTCAAGAGAGCAATTAAGAGACTGAATCATAGATGCAGGGCACCAAATAACGTCAGAACAATGTTTAGCTGCAATTTATCAAGTGAGTGCTAGATGTAATGCTTGCATTGGTGCAAGAGGACAACATTTTGAGCAATATTTACAATAAAAAGAACATAACATAAATATAAATATAAATAAATAAGTATAAAAATGAAAACTTGTTTTGTTTCTTCTTTTGCGATTTTCTCTAAAACTAAGCAAAAACGAGCAAATCTCTAAAGGACTTTTTGTCTTAGTTTTTCGGTCCCCTATAAGTTCCTAAAGTTTTGCCATTTAAATTCGGGACACCCTGTATATGTATATAAGTTACTATGACTTTATAGTTATAATTTTTGTTTATTATTTTAATTTTAATTTAATTTTATTATTATTAATTTTTTTCTTCTCACTGTTGGAAGTTTTTACATACATTTTTTTCTTTCATTGTAAATTATGATTCTCTATAGATATATTTTTAAATTTGTACAATTGTTTTTAATTTGAGACTGGTCTATTGGTACAGCATTTTTATGATGTGAAATGTAGCAAATTATACAAGAAATAAATAATAATAAAAAAAATGATGTTCGAATTACGAGAAATCGTTTTATTAGTTAGCGGTGTTTTTTTTTTTTTTTTTGTAATAATAACATAAGTATTTTTTTAGACAAATGAACAGTTTGAAGACCAAGTATTTTAATTTAGCTAAACACTATATTCTGTAACTACTTTATGTATCATTCATGACATCTCATTCATTAAGGGTGGGGGACGAAGGTCCCTCACCTGTTAGATCGCCTACGATAACATTTTGAGCAGTTGATTTTTTTTTCCAAATAAGTAACGGCTCAAGCAAGGATTGGACCTTGAAGTTTATTATAATTTCTTCCAACTTTATTTATATACATTACATACTCAGGAATTCAAAAATGCAATAGTTCGAAGCTAGCATGTATATTATATAATTTAATTTATCTATTTGATATTTCTTATAAGGTTACTTTGTGGCATCTCCAAACGATGAAACCTTATTTTCGAAGTCTGCATCCTTCTAAAAAATTATATTGTAAATATTATTAAATCAAGCAGGAAATTTCGTGACTTATAACAATAACATCAAGAACAATTCCCTCTTATTCAAACTTGTCAAAAGGTTCTCGCTGATTGTTACAAAAGGTCATCAGCATCGCTTTTTATAAAACAGTAGAATATATTTTATATTATGCATTATACTTTTTAATCAATACAACTTTATAGAATCTCAATACAATATCAGTAAACCTATAATCGACACCACGTGATGGATAGGTAAATAGAAAATAGCACTATGCTAAGTTTTAATATAAAATAATAGGTACAGATGAACAAAAATAAATGTCGTATTTGGCAAAAAGAATAAATTAATTAACAAATAAACAAGTATTTGTAATACCATAAAAATACACTCAATAAACAAAAAAGGATTTTTCTTGTGAATATTATCGATGTTAAAAAAAAAAAATGTGGGGAAAAGAGGAAAAACATAACAATAAATATCAACTCATTTACAATGCTGAACTTAAATGTTGAAAAAAAAAATCATAATTAAGGAAAAAATATAGGTTTTTCTATAAATTAAAATTTTAATTCGCAAATTAGTGTGTTTGTAGGAGCAAACACTCGAAAAGCTCCCAAACTTTGCCATATCTTACGTTAAAATGATCTTTATAATGTCATAGGCCATCTTAGCCAACTAGCCCTAATATATATCTATCTTCAACGATTGCTATTTTATTTATTATGTGTATATCTCACGTTTATTTATATGTTAAAAAATATTTTAATCTTTGTTTTAACGAATGTTGAATTATCGTTGTGTCCAGATTGATCTGCGAGCTGCATGCTCACCAACCTATGATAATTGCTTTTCATTTGAGTGGCGACTTGATTTTTAACAGAGCATTGCTACCATCGTTCCCAGACTTTTATATGGTGATAAAAACGTAGACCTTTAAAACGGGTCAAAAATCTTCGTAATTGAATCAGAAATTCTGAAATGGAAATGGAAGTTTTGGAATAATATTAATTCTTTATGATAAAAATTTATATTTTAATAACTATCAATATTAAATTGGTACTTATTGTATTTATTTATTTTTTGATATTTACAACTGTATTACAAAGGTACTTATTAAATATTAAACTGTAGAGACAATATTGAATATTGCATTTGTATTTCTCCTTAACGTCTATGATTACATTGAACTTGAATTGTGAATGTTATATTTTTCTAAACAACTACAAATATATTAAATATTTTTGTTTTAAAGAGAAAAGATTTGCCCTGGCCAGGATTCGAACCCGGGTCGTCTGCGTCTCTGTTGAAACGGAAGATCCGAATAAATTATAAAAACAAAAAGTCTTTCTTGGTAAGTTGGTGAACTCTGTTGTTACCAAACAAACCACAATACTCTGGTATTGACTGAGCGGTTTTATGACCTGTAAAGGCTTAAATATGAGTTCTTATTTTTTCTATCTCAAGATTTTCATTATGCATTATGTTTCCATCTTTTCTGTGATTCAGTGCCTAGTAGCAGATATAAAGATTTTGAATCTTCATCGTATTTCTAGGCTATATTTCCGCTTGCGATAATGACGATTCCTTAAAATAGGCACCTCCTTGGCTGATCCGTCTGTACGCGATACACGGCACCATTTATCTTTTTTATTTACCAAACGGATTTAGCAATCACACAGATTGGGTTTATCCTGATTATTTACTTCCAATAATGTTGGTTTGAATTGAGAATCGTTGGGTTGCGCTGGATTTGTTTCGCTGAAAAACGTATTTCTTTTTTCGAGATTTAATCAGGTCCGCTAAGTTATTTTCAGCATCCCGAAAGTGAAAGTTAGCTGTCTTTTAAGACGCTATATTGCGGATCGGTTTGTTACCCAGTAATCAACATCTACAGTCTGTCTCCCTCAAGATGGATAGTCTGTTTAGATCTCCCGAAAGGATGTTAAATCTAGACCAAGTAGTTTTCCGCCAAATGAGTTTAGGCCTGTTCTTTGGTGGATTATATATTAAAAATCATTTATGAATGAATGGATCCTTTCCACTTGTCCAAAATCACAGCCTCCGATTTATCGGTTGTTGAGAGACTTTTGATTGTTTTCAAACAAACACTCAATTATGGAGAATTCAGCAGATATTGCAGCAATTTACCTTGATCTCAATAGAGTGTATGTTTTATAGCCACTTATTTTAAAACATTCTTGATTTCTGTTGCTGTTCCACCCTCAACAATCCCTCGAAAGTCCACATCCTCAGTCGTTTTCTGCTGCTCTATCCATTTTTAAGCTCCCCACGTTCCAGAATAATTCAGTTCCAGGCTTTGTTTGAGTCTTGAGACAGGTTGGGTGCATGGGATCGTACCAGGAGCATGCCTCTTCTTTCGCCTGAGTATTCTTATCCGCTCAGACACGGGATCTTTTTCTCTGTCTTCTGTGCTACAAATATATCCAGGAACAATTTTCGGCTATAGCTTCAATATCGTTTTTGGTTTAGTTTTAGGTTTGGGGGCTTTCTAAAAGCCTTTTTGATTTGTCAAAAAGTGTGATGCAATTAGTTTTCCCCACAAAGATTTTTTTGGGAACGAAATTTACTAAAATCACCTTTTCTCTAGCAAATGAAATAAAATGTAAAAAAAACAAAAACAAAGACAATACGTACTTTAATTAAAATATTATGAGAAAGAGAATAAGGTAAGGCGCTATATACAGATAGGTGTTTATAGAATACTATCAGGGCATGTTGAAAATGTATTGTATCATATATATCTTATTAGTTTATTTCAAGTAGTTTTCGAATATTTTTTGTTCTTGATTTCGTAAAATTAAGGAATATTGAGATTAATGGAAGAAAAGAAAATCTTAATACAAGTATAAGTTGTCCTAGAAGTTGGGAATCTCCAGTCAAGTGGGAACTGATAAAAACAATAATAATTTTAAAAAACACTTTAAGTCCACTCGAAGTTTCCTTACATTAGCTTAACGAGGTTTTATTTTATTTATAACGATCCAATTAGAACTTGTCGTAACAAACGGACCACTCACTGTTGGTTTGAGACATTTTCAGCTGGTTCTTCAGAATAATTCAACAGAACAAAAAACATACATTGGTTTATCGGAAGGGACCTATACTCTTAAAAGACAAGGCCATTCCTCATGTTTGAGGACAGGGAGTGAAGAAACTAAACAAGGTTGGTTACCAAGTCCTTCCTGTAGCTACCTTATTCCCAGCCCGATCAGTATTTACTCATTCTTTTTTTGGTATTTACTATCATTACAATTGAATGTAGAATTTATTAAAAATGATTATAAAGTCAAGAACGCATTTTCAGACATTAGTTTCTCACAAAACCTCTACCGTTTTGGGATTGAAAATTTGATAGAACGTTGTAAAAAATGTATAGAAAATGAGATGTATAGTAAATATTTTGAATAAAATTATTTCGATTTCATGAAGTTGTTTTGCTTATAAATAACGTTTTCTTTGAAACTAGATATTTCATATGGAATGACCCAATACTATGACCAAAGTTAAGTACAAAGTTTCGTTTGCCTGATTTTCTGTCCCTATTTTTTATTAGTTCTGAAAATATGAAACATAAGATAGATGGGTAAATGGACAATGAGCAAAGAGTTATTTTTGTAAATGGTTTGTTATTTTTCTTTTACTGGTAATAAACTAATGACTATGTTTGTCTTATAAACAACTGTATGTATGTTTCGATTTGTGCGACCTACTAAACATTGTATGTGTTTTAATTTTATGTATATTTATAAAAAACAATAAAACTTATAAAAATAAAATAAGTTTTATAGATTGAATTTAATTTGTGGTATCTTCAAGTTTTTTAATATTACACATGTTTGTATAAATATAATAAAAGCTATTCAATTAATTTGTGAAACGATTGCGACACTTATTTGCAATTTTAATATGTGAAAATAGCTTTTTAAAAATAAAAATGTTTTCAATCAATTCCTTAATATTACTTGCCTACAACATAGCCTGTTTAATACAGAAAGGGACTCACAACATTTTTTCCTTAAGTATGTCTATATCTTCATTTTACATAAAATGTATTTTTATTAGATTGAATGTGTTGGTTTTTTGGTACTATATTCTGAAGTATATCTTATCCCTCCTTAGATCTGATTCAAGAAAATCCTGCTGCTTGAATAGAGCTTTCAAATTGAAAAATATGTCCATATTTTCTTTATTATTCAACTTAATTATTTAACAATAAATAATACAAAGTACTTATGATTGTTATAGCTCTTTTTTTTATTCAAAAATGTTTATCAGAAAATTCGGCATTCATTTGTGTTTATTAATATACATAGCAATCAATCAATATTGCAGCTTTTACAATTATAAAGTTTATTTGGTTGAATGTTTTTGTTACGGCCAATTTTTTTATTATAATAATCGTATCGCGAATCATAAAAATACTACTCACAACATATAGACTAATTTTAAGTTGAAAACATTGATATCCGCTCAATAGAAAAATTTTTGTTTTTTTTTTGTTTCATCAATTATATACACATATATACATACACATCTTTATCTTTTTTTATACCTTCGGTAGAACGTCTTGCATTTAGGTTATATTAATACATGCAAAGCAGACAACAAAACGTATTGGTAAAATGTATTACTTACCTAGTTTGTAATGATGAAGACCAATCTTAAAATTTTAATAGATACATTTGATTAGTAGGAAACAAAGGATATACACAAAGTAAGAGCTGGCGCAGAGTAAGAATAGTCGCAGAAAAAGACGGTCCTGCCCGACCTAGAAATCCTACTCAATGGGGGTTACCATTTAATATCACTTTTGCTTAGAATGGGATATAAATCTAAAGCAGTAGTAAACTAAGCTCACTTTACCGCAATATCTTAATATAATGCAAATATTTGTAATAATATTGATTTATCCTAGTTTTGAGAAGAGATGTTTAAGAAGCGCTTGTGCGAAAATATCGATTTGGTAGCCTAGCCTTTACCTTGCGCTGAGAGGGAGCCACACGAGAGGAGAGAGCGGAGCCGTAGCATGTCGTATTTCTCTGTTTATGTACTCACTTTGTTCGCAACTTTTCTTCAACCAAGTTTGCAGGACAATTTAACGCTATGCCACGAGAACCAGACGGTTGAGAAAACTCCTCTATTTCCTACAGATTTATTTACTTTAGATCAGAGGAAAAATGGGGCTGTAGTACTTCATGTCATGGGTGTTGTTTATATGTTCGTCGCTCTGGCTGTTGTTTGTGATGAATTTTTCGTGCCTAGCTTGGATGTTGTCATCGAAAAACTGGGTATTGCTGAAGATGTAGCTGGTGCGACTTTCATGGCTGCTGGAGGTTCTGCACCAGAACTCTTTACTAGTGTTATTGGAGTATTTGTGTCATTTGACGACGTTGGTATAGGCACCATTGTTGGTTCTGCCGTCTTCAACATATTGTTTGTTATTGGTATGTGTGCTTTATTTTCACGCACTGTACTCACACTCACTTGGTGGCCACTCTTCAGAGACTGCACATTCTATTCTGCATCATTGATAATTTTGATAATTTTCTTTAGAGACAATCGTATTTATTGGTACGAAGCTGCTGTACTTTTTAGTATATATTTGATGTACGTTTCATTTATGAAATGGAATCAACACCTAGAGCGCTTTGTGAAAAAATACGTTTATAAAAACAAAGTTACTCGTGTTAGAAGTACTGATCACCTGATGCCTGTGGTAAGTAACTATCTTATTTCATATATCCTACCCCTAGAATATATTTGAAGGAGCATCTAATAGAGTTTCTTTAACAATTGACACCAGATAATAACAGTGAATTTCTCCTCATTGAAGTGAAGTGAATCGTATATCTATTCCAAAATGAACATTTCATTATTACTATTATTATTAAAATGAATATTCGATTCCTTGCCCCTTCAAGTAAATGGATTAATTAACATTAGTTTTCAATTGTTTTAGTTTGTATATATATATATATACACATACATCCATACAAAAACTAGTCTAACAGCATATCGTTTTTTCTAAAAGCACATCTTATTCACAATCTTGAATTTATATTTTCCAGGACGATGATATAAAGAATGGACATCAAGTTTTTTTTTCCCCAATGATTTATATATAACCATGTTTTTTATTCAGAAGGAAGATATCTGAGTATTTACCTTTATTTAATAATTTCTATCATTAAATCAATGAGAAATTTAGGACACAGTTGTTTTTACTTGAATAAACGGCAAATCATGCTCAATCTTTGTGCTGTTTCATTCTATTTATTGTATCATTGTTGATGACTTACAGTTGTCAGTTGCTTACAGGAGTGATATTTGATGAAGTTAATAATTGATAGTTAATGAATAATTTCATACGGAAAATGCCTGCTGCAGTACCAAATGGGCGTTGCACGCACTATTATCCGATTAACTAGCATTGTGTGCAGTAGCGGGTGTTGGTAGTACACATCCCTTATCAAATTGTTATAGAAGATAAACCAAAATTTTTGATCCTGAGTACAAACTACAAGTAATTCATAATAAGAAATCTAGAGATTAATTACAGAGCTAAATAACATTAAGATAGATTTCTTGTTTTTATGGACAAACGCTCCAACGATTGAGAGATAAATTAATTTTGATTACAGGAGAACTTACAGTGAAAATTTATTTAGTCCAACAGAAATGGCCATATTAGCTAAACATTTTGTATGCCAATATTTGATTAAAAATTTCTTCAAGCCACAGAAAAAAGGATCGTTTGTTTCGAATAATGACTTCCAGACACTATCTCAATCTTCTTATTGGCCTTTATTTAAAATTTCACTAGTGTCAAAATTCAAATCGTAAAAATATAAACGACTGTTTTAAGAAAAAGATGGTTCTGTTATTTTACGATTATACAATCAATTCAACAAACATCATTAGTAATTTGAGAGTCATTTTAATAGTAAAAGCTTAGTTGGTGTGCGGATATTGGTTAATTGCCTATAGAAAAATAACATCTGTAAGCCTTCTAGAAAGAGTATTCAATGAAATCGAGGTATTTATCGCAGTTTTGAAAAGTCTGATTAAACTTAATGTTTGCGAAAAAAAAGAACGACCCTTTTCATTATTTCAACATAACGCAGTTTAAGTTTTCCATACTTTAGAAATGTGTCATTTCAATCTAACTTTGTTTCAATTTTTTATTTCATTTATATTACAAAAAAAAAATTATATAAAATTGTTTATTTTTCTTACCAAGTATAAACTTTACGATGTTAAAAATCTTTATTCAGAAGAATCATCAGGATCATATTACATAATACTTGTGATCATATTACTTAATAAATATCTAAAAATAATATCAAATACTTTGCTAGTTGACAAGTAACACTAGAGGCAAAAAATCAAATGGAAGACACCTTTATGATGGATTACGGCATTGGAGGTTTGGGGAAGGCGTTGGGTGTCGCTATGAAATTCCTTCTTTGATGACAGAGCGCTATGGAACAAATTCTCAAATGAAGTTAGTGGTCTTCCATAGGTTCTAGCACTAATGAATAAATAATTTTATATGTCATGTGCATTCGGCTTTTTTTGTCAGTTGATTTTTCTTTATAACCGAAACTACGCCTCATGATATTGGATAATATCAATAACTTAATATCTAATATTTAATGACGCTTGTAATCGTTACTGATGAGTAAGTGAAAATGAAAATACATATTGGAGTTAAATATAATGAACCACCTAAACCCATGGACGGCCGTGAGTTTGGCAGATGTTCGAGGCTGTACTTTTTCTAGGACAACAGTTAAACAGAGTGGTGATTTGTCCGAGATCACGTTCAACAGCCAGCTTTTTCCCTCAATTAAGGTAACCACTTTATAGAGACTGGGTTTAACACAGAAGAGTCTTCACATTTCAGATAAGACCCTGCGGTGTCCAATCAGGGCTCTTAACAGATCAAATAATTTATCATTCACTCCCGGATTTCAAGACGGAACCTTAGGCGGCAACTTAGCCGTCTACCCCCTGAGCTAGCCTGCTCCCATATATTATACGGAAAATGAATCGATAATTAAAATTGCCTTATAGTATTGAGAATGAATTGTTCGTCTTCGATATGTAAAAGAGAAGCCTTGACTTACTTTGAATTGTTCGAACTGTGTATTCTTGAATATTAGTACAAATGTACCTTTGCAACTATGGTACTAAAATTATAGATATTGCCTGTTTTTGTTGGTGTGTATCAATAGCATTTATCAATCGCATGGGATAATTATTGGTTAATAATTATAAAGTTATAAAGTGGATTTGGATGGCAGAATCCATTAATAAAACAAAACAATTGAGCATTGTTAATTGGAAATTGTTGCTACAATACATGAATACATAAATGCACACTGGTCATATTTATTAAGGATAGAAATAGTTGGGGGTGCAGTCAATTAAAACACCATAATAAGTGCATACTTATTTATTGTGTGCCGACGTTTCGACCTACATTGTAGGTCATCTTCAGGGCTGTGAGAAAAAACAAAATAACAATAAAATTACATTACAGTACCAAGAAAATGATGATGTAATATAGTAGAGTAACAGAAAATTGAACAAAATAGTGAAGGAATAATATGAATAAAAATTATCTAAGAATAAATGTACAGAAAGGTGATAATGCAAATAAAATACAAAGAGAAAAACAAAAAACAAAAAAAAATTGGTAAACAGAATGAAAAATGAAATAAAAAATGAAAAAATATAGACATAACAAGGTGAGATATAAGAGAGAGATTCCCTTACTTATATTTTATATTCATATTTTCCTTTTCTACTTTTTATTCACGATATTTTTTATCGTTTGCTTTGCTTTCTACATAATTCTTCAATGATTTATTATTTGGCATCACATTTTGTTACAAATTTCTTTCAGTTTTCTTATGTTAACT
This sequence comes from Arma custos, assembly GCA_037127475.1. NCBI lineage: Eukaryota > Metazoa > Arthropoda > Insecta > Hemiptera > Pentatomidae > Arma > Arma custos. The sequence goes on along the minus strand of CM073761.1, from coordinate 118,184,343 downwards.
CTCTAGGAGTCTATTATTATACATGTTATATTTTATCCGTATTAAACTAGGTTTTACATACTTGTATATCGCTCTCTTATATCTCACCTTGTTCTGTCAATATTTTTTCATATATAAGGCTTCTAAAAATCTCCTGTTTATCTTATTTTTTTCTCTGTGTAAAATGTGTGGTTTTTCAAAATTAAATGTGTGTGATTCTTTTTTGCAATGTGCTGACAGATTGGATTATTCTTTTTATTTAGGTTAATAATGTACAAATTTATGAGTAAAAATATTTAAATTAAATAAAAATAGACTTATAAGAAAAGAAAATTGAAAATGACTTAATATGTCGAAACGTATTTTTAAATAAAGAAAAAAAATTTTGACTGGAAAAAGGTTTTTTACTCACTTGAATGAATGATTCAAAAATTTTTAATTTAATTTACAGTCATAACGTATTTCAGTTTTTATTTTAAAATTTAAAATAGTCCTTTCAATACAGAAACTCAGCTCCAAAACCGATGAAATGTTTATGTAGTTATTTAGTAGCTACTTTTTCAATAAATTTTTAATGTTTATGTAATGTATTAATCTGCTAAACACAATCACTTCAATATCTCTCTTATATTATGAATAAGTAGTATGTAAAATGCAATCTTGTTTCATGCATTAGCTTTCTTAGATTTTCAGGTTCCTTTAAAGGTAGTAGTTGTAGTCACGTTTCATCACTTTAATATTGCCATTATTTTGCCGAAAATTATCATTGTATTGTTATTTTAGGAGATTGTTAGGTAAATTTTATTTGTTCAAACTTTATTTGATGCATGTTTTAAAAAAAAAATTAAGCATGTTTTTTTTTTTTTTTGCTGGTTGATATACCTGAAATGGATGAATAATGATTTATCCATTATTATTACGCTATTAACATTTATCCTTTCATAGAATTTGATAACATCTATCGAAATCATTGAAGGTATTTTAAAAAATTGTTTAAGGAAGTGTCTATGTGTCAAACATGTTATTGTGCTTTAGGCAATTCACCATTGACAAAACGGTCAACTCGAGAAGATCAAGTTACAACTATGTTTATTGTTAACCAATAGATAACAACTGGTCACTAATAGAACCCCATTCCTCTCTTAACCGGTCCTTATTCCTCCAATCCTTAAAACTCTGTTGTGAATCCGGCTACCTTACCTTCCATGGACAGTTCTTTTCCCAAATTTCTGGACTTGCCATGGGAAATCCCCTCGCTCCTGAACTCTCTAATATTGTCCTAAATGACCTCCTGGACTCCATTCTACCTCAGTTCCTTGACGACGTTTGTTTCATTAAAAAATATGTAGACGACCTCCTCCTTATCATAAATCCCAACATCATTACTGATTTATTATCTTCCTTCAATTCATACCATCCCCGCCTCCATTTCACCGTTGAACTCGAATCCAATAAGTCACTACCTTTTCTTGACCTCCTTATCATTAAAAATCCTGACCACACCTTATCCACAGATTGGTATACTAAACCCACTTACTCTGGCAGACTTCTTAATTATTACTCCCAACATCCGCACCACCTTAAAATTAACGTCACTAAAAATATCATTCACCGTGGCCTATCCCTCTCTGACCCTTGCTTCCATAAAACCAACACCCACCGTATCAAAGAAATCCTTTTAAAAAACAATTTTCCTCCCTATATTGTTAATAAACTCATCCATGACTACTATAACCCCCCCAACCCCCACCTGATCGCCACATCCACCATCTATCCCTATATACAGATCCTTGCCATATATACCCTCCCTCTCTAACAACATTCAAAAATATTTACGTTCCTTTATCCCGAATTTACGTATTGCCTTTAAATCCCATAACAAACCTTCCCATATTTATACCCGTATCAAAGATCCTATTCCCCTCAAACTACGTTCCCATGTCATCTATCGTATCCCCTGTTCTACTCCTAATTGTAACTCTTCCTATATCGGTGAAACTAAAAACTTCCTTAAAGATCGTATTACCCAACACAAATATGCCATTTCCTCCCGTAACCATACCTCCTCTAAACTCTCCGAACATGCCCTTTCTTTAAACCACACTTATGATTTTGATAATACGTCTATCCTAGCTACTGTTCCTAACCATGGCAAACGCATCCTCTCTGAAACTATCCACATAAATTTAGATTCCTCCACTATCAATCTTAAGACTGACTCACATCACCTTTCCTCTACCTACTCCCAAATTTTTAATTTACTCAAAAAACCTTAAATTCTGTTACTCCGTCACTGATATTATCTTTCCACTTTTCTCATTTATTCATTCATTTTTTGGCTTGTCAATATAATTTTATCCATTTATTCATTTTCCCTCATTTTTCCTATACTCCAGTATGGTTACCTTCTATAGTTACCTTTTTGGCCGCTAGAGATCTGCTAGCTCTTCCGCCTTGCTCCGTAACGTATTTTTCATTGTTAGCCGGTGCACCCAACGGTTTCTTCTCTCTCCAAATCGGTACGTCTTTTCTTAATATTTTATTTATTATATCCTTTTCTCTTTAGCCTTTCTCCATTCTTCATACTACCTATTTTCCTATTTCCCCCTCATCATTTTGGCATCCATCACATGTTGGTAATCAAAGAGTTCATATTTATAAGCACTATTTTTAATTTTTCAAATTTATTAATCCTATCAACTATTTTTCAAATAGTTATTGTACACAATAGTTACTGTAGAATAGTAATACTATTATACACAATAGTTTTTGTACATACAGTTCCATACTTATATTTTCTTTTTGTTTACATTTCTAACTGTCATTCTACGAGATACCTCTCATTTCTTTCTACATATTTTTGTATTATTATGTCTCATACTTTTTATTTATGTAACCTCTAGAAGTCCGTTATCATACATTTTATATCTTTAATTTACTAGTTTTTCTAAATCCTTCATGTTCCAACTTTTTTTAAATGCTAATCTTCTTATTTTGTATCTTTGGTTTACCTCCTCTTTTTTATTTCCCTTTATATTATTTTTACTTTTCTATCCTTTCTGTACTTTTTTTTCTGTATTTTATTTTATATTCGTTATCTTTAATTATTATATCTGCCACTATTTTAATTTCCGTTCATTATCTTTAATTTTATTAAATCTATCTATATCTTAATTTTATTATATTCTGTCACTTTTTTAATATTCGTTATCTTTATTTTCATATCTGTCACTATTTTAATTTTCTACAATACATGTCACTATATTATTGTTACTGTAACGTTTTTATATATTTTTTGTTCTGTTTGTTTCTCTCTCATAGCCCTGAAGATGACCTACACTGTAGGTCGAAACGTCGGCACATAAATATAAGTCTAGTACTTATTTAGTGTTTTTTTTTTACTGCACCCCAACTATCTCCGGTCTAGATGTTTATTTTTAATTGTTGGCATAATACCTACTGTAGATAATAAATACTTATGCTATAGTTGAAATTCATTTAGTCATTAGAATGCAGTGTGTTGTGTATGAAGTATATCATATTTGAAAAAAAAAATGCGAAGTTTAAATGTGAAAAATGGATGTATGGTTGTTTATATACTTCGTAGTTTAATGGGGTTTTGTCGAATGGTGATGGCTACAGAATTTCATTTCATTTAGTTTGTTCAAGACCGCTTTTTACTAACTGAACTTAACTTTTCTCCTTGAATCTAACCACTTCGATTTTCACATAGCTAATTAGTAAGGAGGGCTCCATCCCTTAAACAAAACACTTGAAGAAACAATTTTGAACCCCCTTCCTTATTAATGATCGTGTAAGAACATTGGATTTGAAAGTGGAGGTGAGCTGAATAAAATAATATCGACAAGCCATAAACCGTTTAGAGGGGCCTAACCTCTATCAGGTACTAACCCTTTCGCTAATAGATTTATCTCCTCGAGATAAAGAAAATTGATCTAGTTATTAAAAGGCAATTTATTACGGTTATTCTTTGGAACCTCGACTCTCTTCACCAGTGGTAGATCTTGATTGGTAACCATTATTAATTCCTACAGAACATCTCCTCTTTTTAACATTTTTTTTTTTTAATTTAGAATAAAAATAGGGCTTCTGAAAAATACTAAATAGAAACAGAATGCCGATAACGTAGACCCTACTACTCAAACCTGAATTATTTATTTGAGCTGTGATATATAATTTAATGAGTGAACATTGTAAGATAATAGGCCTGCCGGCTAGCAGATAACGATAAAAGCATCCTTTCAATGTCTTTTGAAGTGTTGAGGCATTTTTTTTTTAAATTTCGATCAAAAATAGCAATCGCTCTAATGACCTTGGATCATAGAAATGTCTTGGCTTCACGTTCTAACAAATTTGTTAGATTTTCATAAAATTGAGAATTCAGTTAACTTTAAAAATAAACATTTTCTCTTTTCTAAAACTTCAAAAGCTATCGTACAAGCATTATCTTAGTTTTGAGGAGATTAAATTATTTTTGAGAATTGAGAACGGATATGATAACTTGCCTTTGATATCTCTCGATTGGTTCTTGTATATTAATAGCGATTCTTTGAAATTGAGAACAGAAATAGTATTACTGATGTCGAAACTATCAGAGGATATTGTGAAATGAGGCGAAACATTTTTATGTAAAGTCACATTCGCTTTTAGCAGATTGGTATTCTGGTTGAAATTCAATCACAACAAATAGCCAAATAAAAAAATATAGAAATCGTAAATGAGTTGAGGAGGTCTACTGTTTACAGAAGTACTTGTTAGTCTAAGATTATACAATTTAAATTTGAATTAGACCTCTCACAATAATAATAACAATAAATAATATACATTTATTAACGTAATGTATTTATTAATTGGCATAAGCTCACATTCCTCAGTATGAAATTGTTTAATAAGATTGATAATTAAGTTTATCAAACTTTGCTCCAAGTATTTTATACTCACGTATCGGAGGTTTATTTATAATTAATGTATGCCAGCGCATCACCATGATTTATTAACAAACACAACTAACATGGGAAAGTTGCTAAGTAATGTTCACCCCATCACCAACCACTGACATCCCTAACTCTGCCAACTCCGGGCCTTAAGCCCTTTGAAGGATAACATCCCCTCTGTAAAAGTTTTTTCATCACGTCCTCTGCAGGGCACGTTGGCTGATTCTGAAGTTACTTTTCAGAAATTTATTCCAAAGAACAACCAGCAACAAACATCGGGATAAAAACTGGGGGGGGGGGGATCCCTTTGTTGCCATCATAAAAACAATTTGTGGGCAGCTTTAATCTTTGTTTAGAACTGTATAGAATGGGAACTTTCAAATATAAAAAAGATAAATGGAAAAATATAATATAATTTTATACTTTATAACGAACGATCAGGCAAGGATTGATCTGCTCGACCTTTGTCTTAGAAGGGGTACAGTGTCTACCATATACTCGGGTACATACTCTAACCTCCCTTCATGGGTTCAAATGATACAGATTTTATAGTTATTCACAGAAATATCTATTTATCGTGAATGATTGATTTACTGGTAGTCATTCATAACAAAAGTTGATGGCTATGAATATCGATTTGATTTAAACTAATGCTTGTATACTTGCATCAATATGAAAGAGTTGATGTTTTACTGGCATTTAAAATTGCTTAATGTTGACACCAATCTATTTCGTTTTCGATAAAATTATAAATCAGTAGTTTAGATACTGATCCTGAATCAATTTGAAATCTGTATCCAACTTCCCAAGTATTTTTAAAGTACCGGTTAATATTCACTATAAAATGCAGCAAAATATGGAACTATCGATATCGATATTCATTAAGGATATTTACAGTACTATTCGTCTATATATTATTTTTTCTTTATGTGATTAACGCCAGTGGATAATGGTGTAGTTGATATGTATACCTATAAATTGACGTATCTATTTAATCCTTTATTTGCTTAATCTGATAACATGTATTGGCAGAATAAAGTTGCCTTCAAGCCCCCAGGCCAACGGCAATTTACACGTAATTTTCTTTTAATTTATATATTTTACAGCAGCGTTTAATAGGCCTGTTGATTTTAGGAAGTTAAATAAAGAAGCTAAGCTCTGTTCTTTGTTGCTTAATATTTCATCCAAGTTTCCTAAAACTCCCGATTTTTCTCTTTGATGTTGGTATCGTCTGCATTCCGTCAGATGTTTTATATTCAGCGGAAGTCCACACATGGGGGTTCTTCTTTAGCCACGAGGTAAGACGAGTGTGCGTCTATATGCTTTACTATATATAGCTTTCCTTTGGTTTATAATAAATAGCATCACTTACGGTTTATCTGCTACAGCAACATTTTAATTTTCATTGATATAATTACTAAATTAAAAATTATAATCGTTTACATTTAAATGTATTTTCAGAGTACAATTTTTTTTTGTACAGATAAAGTACTGCTTTTGGTTCATTTCTTGTATTGGTCTATTATTTATGTAGATATCTTAACATAAATTTCAATGAAATATATTATTAGATTCAAGTAAAGTGATGTAGTGCCACTCAACACATAAAATAGCCACTACTTGATAAAACCAAGATTTCAACTTTGTACGGCACACTGTTTTACGATACGAATGGACAGTCATACACACAGAATCGACAGTTCACCAATTGTAATTAATTTAGTGCAGAAGAATGTCATATATGATTGAAAGTATGAATAGCTAGTAAAATATCGCTTGTTGGGGTTGCTGAATTGGTATTGTAAAGTAAAACTGCATAGATTATAAAACTAAATACAACACCGTTTTCCGTAAAGAAATGTGCCTCTAAGAAAATATAGATGAGATGAAAAATATTATTTGAAGCAGAAACGACCGTGATTTTGGAGATACAGGGAAAAGGGAAAATCCGTTTCAACACATTTAATTTTATTAGGTTTTATTTCAAATATGTCCGGACTATGATAACTGAGAAAAACGAAATTACAGAGGAAATCAAGACGAAGTTAATGCCAGGAAATGTTGAAAGACATTGCTTAGCTTACAAATTTATTCTGGGAACATAAAGGTTAGAATTTACAAAATGATTTCCTTTTCTAATATCCCTTAAGATTTTCAAACTCTGCCGCTAATTATGAAGAAAGAATAATGTCTTAAGGTTTGTAAGGTGGAGTCACAGATGAAGCACCCTTTAAATCTATTTGAAGTGGCGGTTGAGATGAGATTATAAAGTTGTTCAGTTTTGACACGACCGAATTTCTAAAAAAATGATATAAGCTACCTGACTGGTTTCATATGAAATGTCAATGAGAATTTAATTGACAGAACAGATTTCACGAGTACTTAGAGCTCATTAAACAAGGACTTTTGGTTAATCTGTTGTCCTGTATATAAAAAAATCGCCAATGATCCATAGTTTTAGGAAATCAAGGAGCTAAGCATTCTAAAGCTCACTTCAAAAACAAATTTTACAGAACATTATGTCTAGTTTACGATGCTGCAATCATTGTTGTGAATGATATCGAATCACTTCTTGTTTTTGTGATACTCCGATCCTGATATACATAACTTATAAAACCAATAGCTTTACTTGGTCAGTAGATTGTGTTATCAATCCATTCATCGTATAAGTTTCTAACTTCGCCAGGGAACACGTCCTTCTGTCCAATTCAATGAAACCATTCTACCTATTTCCGACACGGTACGATACCTTGGCTTCCTCCTAGACAAAATGGAATCCTCATACCAGACTCAAAAGACAAGAACTTAACAGACGATTCAGCCAACTATACATATTATTATGTAGGACCTCGCATCTTTCAATAGACAATAAACTACTAATATACAAGACCATCATCAAACCTATGGACTGGAACTGTGGGGGACCGCATACAAATCGAATATCAGACGCATTCAATCCTTTCAATGCAAAGCCCTGAGAACTATTGTCAATGCTCCTTATTATGTCTCTAACAAAACCCTCCATAATGATCTCAACATTCCTTTCGTCCTCGACCTCATCCCTACTAAATTTTCAAACTTTCACAATGACCTTGCCTGTCATCCCAACCCCCTGGCTCAGTCATTATCCAGTTCCACACATCTATATAACCCACCCCGCCATCTAAACCGGCAATGGCCCCGAGACCTGATATAATAATGTTATTTTGAGTACTGGCACGGGCCAGATTCTCTACTCACGACCTATATGTGTGAAGCGCCTTTAACCAGCTTCCAATGGCGTTTAATGCCAGTGACGCGGCTGGGAAAGGGGGCTGGGGCCTCCCGGACTCCTGCTTTGCCCTCATTCTTATTTACATTATTTTATTATCATTTTCGCATTAATTTATTTTTATTACCGCATATAGATTTTTTTCCGCGTGTATATATTTATTTTATTTATATTATTGTTTTGTTATGGAATGACTGTAAGCTACATAGAACCATTACTTATTGCCAACAAGTGGCAGATTGTAATGTTTCAATAAGGTGTTTAAATAAAAAAAAATAAAAAAAATTCCAAGTTAAAACTTCGGATTTATTTACTTTGAAATCTATTACTATAGAAGAAGCCAACAAAAAAAAAAAGTAGAATGCTAATCACACATCTCATTCTCCCTCTCGGTTATGTAAATTTTCGATCCCTTCTTACTTTATGCAAATTCGAAGTTTACCATAAATTTCTAATTTGAGTGTTAATTAAATACTCTTTCTTAATATAAACAGTGTTAGTTGTTTGTACTCAATGCGGCTCTGATATAGAATTCTGGCAAATCAGTACCTTTTTTTTTCAATCTCGACCTTTATTGATGTAGATTGGTGTGAAATGTGTATTATTCTCCTGTACACACACAAACACACAGATATATATATATACACATACACACACATATATATTACTTTTTTATTTTTCCATTACCCAACTTCAGTTATTGTTTTTAGGATTTATAGCTATTTCAAGATTTTAAATAGGATTTTTTTGTAAAATTCTTTAAGTAGGAATATCTTGGAAAGGGTTAACGTTAGGACAGTAGGTCTCATAGTAATATTGACTGGAATTGCCCCGTACTATCACACCTTAACGGCTCCGCCATTAATTACACGTCACCCTGTATATCTATTTCTCCCGTCTTACTAGGAATGAATTCCAAAGAAACTTTTTGTTTTTATTAATGAGTAGAAAAGTAGAAATTATTAAATATAACGAACATTAGGGTTATCTTTATGTTATAAACATAGATTAGAAATGAATTTTTCTACAATCTGAAGCATCCTAATGGCATTTCACAAGTATCTTTAATTCCTATTTTAACCATTTATTACTATAATTAAGCATCAAAAGAAAAATTAAATTAAGAGTAGAAACATTTGTGTTAGGTATCTTAATAATTAAATATATATTTTAAGTAGAATTCATTTTTAGTTTGAAAGATATTGGTCAGTTGATCCAGTCCGACCAATAACCTTGGAATACCTTGGAAAAATCCACCTCTAGTTTTACATTCTTATTAATTTTTCAAACTATGAAAAGTTTTAACGGGCTATGAAATTTACTTACCGTTACATGAAATATATATTATCTAACAAAAAGTAGGACGTGAAAAAATTATAATCAGACTTTTAAACGGAAATGTACGTTTTAAGAAAAGCATATGTTTATTGAATTGAAACATTTTCAATATGATTCAGCTATCGGATATAACACATATACCATAGATCTTACATTTTTATTGAAATCCGTTATTAAAATCCACGTAAATATTTAATTTCATCTAGATGTTATTCTCATTGTAATAATGTGATAAGACAAAATCCGAATTTTCGAAATTTTTCATCTCCAAAATACCTTTACCTTTATTTGCTTTAAATAACTAATCGTCGTACAATTAACTAAAGAAGAAATATTTTCCCTTTCAACTTGAACAGGTTATATTTTCCAGGAAGTCTTATCCTTACTCGGGGTTAGAACAGGATGGAATCTAGCCGGAGAAGAAGCGAGGGGAGTTCTGGAAGTACTCTCAACCAGAATGCCTTCCGTCTACAGTTCCCTCTGTTTTCAAAAGTTTATATCAATGCATTATTTAATGTAGAATGAGAAGTGATGCTCTCCTTTATTATCATTATAATTCATTGTATAGTAGCATTTCATGAAGTCATTCACTAACGAAAAAGTGCCCATTTTCTCAAAAATTCACAAGAACTTTGCATTTATTTTTTTAATATATTGTTTTTATATTGTTGACGTTTCAAATATTTATACATTGTGAATCCTACTTTCTTTTACGTCTCTACAGCCCATCAATGAGCCTTCGCTTCCGCCAGTCCTTTGTGTCCAGTGCAGTGGCCTTCCAGTTCCTAACATTTAAGGCCTCTGGAGTCTTCACCGACTCTATCCAGCCATCGCAGCTTAGGTCGCCCTACTCTTCTTGTCTCTTGTGCGCTCTACTCTTCTTTTCTTCAATCATTCTTCTAGGCCCTTCAGCACTTGTCATTTTGGCCATATGGCCAGTCCAGTACAGCCTACCAAGCTTTATTACTTTATCCACGTCTGGGACCCGGGCTTCTGAACCGTACAGAAGGATAGGCCGAATGAGCGTTTGGTAGAGAACCATTTTCGTATTCCATGACAAGAGTATGCTTTTTAAATGTCGGTTTATCCCGAAGAAGAATTTATTTGCCTGAACCGCTCTCTTCTAGACCTCTATAGAAACATTATTGTCGCTCGTTATGGTGGTGCACAATTAGTTGAAGGAGTTTACACATTCAATATCAAGGTTTCCTGTCTTAATAAAACCAGCCAGCTCCATCTATCCTCCCGCGTGCATGTATTAATTTTGGCCTGATTAATTACTAATCCCGCCTTCTCAGCAGCTATGACCAGATTGAGGAATGCTCTTTCCAGTTTATTAAAGGACCTTCCTACGATACCGACATCATGTGCGTTGACTTATGGAATATTGTGCCGGATCGTTAGATGCCTGCTTTTCGGACCACATACTCCAGAATCAGATTAAAGAGTTGGCATGTTAGGGTATCTATTTGTCTTAAACCTTTGTTGGTACCAAATTCAGGTGAGAGGTTATTTTTCATGCGTGTTTTACTTTGTGCCTTTTCCATAGTCAATTTAATGTTTACCAGTTTATGCAGAATATTCATTTCAGAAAAAGCTTTGTGCAACTCTTCTCTGCGGAAGATGTCATATGCTGACCTGAAGTCAACAAATAAATGGTGATTTTAAAGGTTGTACTCCCTTGTCTCTTCTAAGATCATCCCCAGGGTGACATTTAATTTGTTTTTTCTAAGCCCACACTAATCCACCTATTTCTCTCTCAGCATATGGCATCAATCTGGCATACAGTACGTTGGAGAAGAACTTGTATGATCATTGAATCCGTTTTTATATAATTATTCATTTTATATAAGTACATGGGTGTAAGATAAATAAGTGCAGGAAGGAAGCCTCTGATCAACTGATCTAAAGGTCCTTCCCTGGTTGTGGACCGGCTAGGGCAGATGAGTTATTTATTCTTTAATCATCCAATTGATCCTCAGGGACCTGACAACCCTCTGGGAACACACCTGGCCAGGGTGTCTTTAATTGGGGAAAAACTGGTAGTTGAGCACCATCTTTGTCAAATTACCTTCCTGAAAAATTATGGTCTTTAGAGAAGTACTATCTTTACATATAATGAACATGTAGTAGTAGTACAGTTTTGTTATTGTTTTTAAAAATTTAAGTATAAACAAAATATATTAAAATTGTATATTATTTTTAATGATATTATTAATAGAATTAAACTAAGACATACTAATTTACAGTTATATATATCCATAATATTCCCGTGTTTACTTTGTTGAGATAAACGAAATTAACATGACGAGAAGGCTTTAGAGAATGGATGACTCATGATGAGTTTATCTAGCTCGTAAAGCATCCTTATCTTTATTGCCTCCTCTCACGTTAAAAGAAGGCAAGAAGAAGAAAACTGCTGCTAATCCGAGTTTTTATTTAGTTTTCTCGGTTGCGTTGCTAGATTTCACTAGATCTAATTTAATAAATACATAAGATATCTTGGAAGCAGTGACCCCAACAAAGATGGGTCTGAACATCCCTTCCCTTAAAATTAAAAATCATATCTACTTATTTTTATGTGTAGACGAAAAATTTATGACCATTTGAATATTATGTCATCAAGGACATACATTGACTTTGGAAATATTTTATATAGAGAAGATTTTTACATCTCAAAATTAATTCGTGACTTATTTAATTCGTAATATTCGTGAATCTGAAGACGTTTAAGCAAAAAAGTAAAAAATATTAGGTAAATAAATAAATGAACTTGTTCCATTCTGCAATACTATTTTCAGAGATTCATTGTTTTAATTTCAGTTATGTTAAAACTAATAAAACCTGCTCTGAAAAGAAATAATGGATACAAAAATAAATAAAAAAGGTGTCTAGTTAGAATCTTCTATAAATAATAACACTTCCTCTCTAGTTCACATCATAATAATAAAAAATAAATAAATCGGAAGGGGTAAAACAATAGGAGGAACCTCAGAAGACAATTACTGGAGTCTTCGGCTGCCGGTTGTGACCAAGTTAGAAACAGCGTAAAACTAGAAACCAAATGTCCTAACAACTGCCTCATTGCTCAAGTCTTCCATTTTAAACAATAAAACAAACCCCAGTTATTGCATTCTATTGGACTTGTTATAAAATCTATTCAGATCTATGACGAGGCATCTATGCAGAATATAGGGGATGATTTGGTAGTTGAGCTAGAATCTAAGACAAATGATCTCCCTGGACAATCGTTGTCTAAGAATCAGTACAGTCTCTACCACGTACTGTGCTCAAAACTGATCATGAGCTATAGGGTGTGGGGAAAAAACCTATATAGAATGTAATATATAACCCAGGTAAATTCTTAATGTAAATGTTTGTACATTTTTTAATGTAAGTATCCTCAATTATAGATGAGAAAAGACTTGAGAACCATAGGTTCATTGGGCTTCAACTTATAACTTAGTAATATAACTTTTTCTATGGAGACAATTACAACTGAACATTTTTAATTTTTTAACTATCTTGTATTCCTTTTCTTGGAAGAAAAATTATATACTATACTATTGATAGATGCATAAACACGAATGAGCATATCCGTTCAATTTTATTATATTTTATTAACACAGTGAGAAAAACTTATTCGTATCCCCCAACGCCTTCAAGCATTGAATGCTGCCTGGTCGTGGAACTTTAGTTTAATGGAATGGGGCTGTAACATCACTCAATCGCTTTTCTTGAACAACTATCGATTTCAAGTTTAGAGTTATTTAAGTGGAATATGTATAGTGTTTCATGTCATTTTTGTTACGATGTTTTAGTACTGAGCAAATTTAGTGCGATTAGATAATGTCTTTTTATTGAAATATTGTTTAGTAGTGTTAGTTATTATTATATTCTTAATAGTAAATGTTTTATTTTTTGGGTAATCTTACGTTTAGATAACAATAATAAAAATAATATCATGGTATTTTAATGGTTTAAAATACAAGGTGAACACAATATTCAATAAAAATAATAAATAATAATAATAATAATTATATAACACTGGCTGTATTGCCATCTTGATCCTCTATATATAGTGCTTACATATTAACAGCTGTTACAATGGCCAGCTTGATCTTAGCGACTATGCGATCATCAGTATTGTCTTAACTCCCCCCTGCCAGTTTACCCTCGTAAACTCAAAACAAACAAAAAATGCTGAGAGAGAACACAACGAAATTAAATTACAAATTACTTGAATCTTATTCTCCTAACATAAAAATAAAAACAAAAGATCTTACGACTAGCTTAATCTACATAAATATCATTCGTTATTAACAAAAATTATTTCTATACAAATAAGTTACTTTACAAAAACTGTACATAAGAGAAATGAAAATACACTGTTCCACTACACCTCTAAAATGAGCTCCAAAAGTACTTAGGATAAAATAGTAAATAAATAATTTAAGAAATAAAAAGAGGCCTTACATAAATGTTAAGACCGTGGAAATGATTCCAACGAAAAGCCCTTAAGTCTCCAAACTAAAACAGAAATTGAAATTATCTGTCCAATATTTCGCCTATTCAGGCATCCTCAGGCATCCAACTTAGTCACTGTTCAGAGTATGGCTGAGCCGAGAAAACGTTGGACAGTTCATATCGAACAGCTCAAGATTCCAGTTCGGGAAGTCTGCCCATAACCGTGTACTTTATTTCGGTATTTAATATTATTGCTAAGGAAGCATTTTTTTTAAAATTATTTATTAAGAACGTGGAAAAAATTCCAACGAAAAGCCCTTAAGTCCCCAAACTAAAACAGAAATTTAAATTATCTGCCCAATATTTCGCCTTTTCAGGCATCCTCAGGGTAGATAGAGAAAAAAACCAAAACAAAACAAAGCATGAATAATGCACCCAAGAAGCATCCCACCATCTCCAAGGCTCAAATTTTTGCCCTTAAGTCTCCAAACTAAAACAGAAATTGAAATTATCCAATATTTGATTTGAGCCTTGGAGGTGGTGGGATGCTTCTTGGGTGCATTATTCATGCTTTATATATTTTTTTAATTTATTTTTAATTAGACCAAGGGCCTGCCTTCCGCCTTGTTATACTATGTCAGTTACCTAGGGCCTAACCAATACTTTCCCTTCCAATTTTCATCAGTCTTTTAGGCATTATCATTTATTTTCTTAACACAACAACCAATTGATTTTAACCAAAACAGAAACATGATTACATTTGTTAAAATATTATATAATTTAAGATTGTTGGTTTTATCAGCATAATAAATATTCAAATAACTAGTATCAGTTTTATAATTTATAGGATTTTAAATGTTTTTGTTAGTTACCCCAGTTGATTTTCTCTTCTTGGCAAGTTTTTTTCAGGCGTAAAATTATCGGCCTATCTATATTAGCTAATATATTTGCATTTTATTTCTGTGTTGATTACGTCTGGTGGCTAAATTTTTTGATGCCTCACTAATAAAAATACTTCCACAAACTTATTGTAAAAAGGGAGATTTATAGGATGCCCAATACGCTATTAATTAAAATTATTTAATAATAAAGAACTTTTCAGAAGTTGGAGCTGAATCAATTAAGAAAAAAACTGAAGTGAGAAGGAAAAGCAATAAATATTTCCTCACTAAGCTTCGGCTTTTATTATGATTTTAAAACTTTATTGTTTATTATATTTCGTAATTAATTAAATAGTGCAAGTTACATACAACAATATCAATTTATTTTTTAAAGTTGTTTTAAAATACAAATTAATATGAAGGCTTATATTTAATATAATTAAAACTAACTCTAAAAAATCATCTTTTTAAAAAATAAAATTCGTGGGATGTGGTTTAATTAATGTATTATTTGATAATAATCAATTATTGGTAAGTATTTTCCAATTTTCCTGATTAATGTCCTTATTTAAGCTAGATTGCGAAGAAAGTCTACTGTGCACACCAATCAATTTTTAGTTTTCACTTTTTTTAACCATTCATTCTTGAAACATTAAACTTCAAATTCTAAATGGTGGTTATTCAATTCTTTTCGGGTCGATCACATTTCCTAGTTATTATCAACAATATATTAATGTATAACAGGATTTTATAAAATCAAATTTTAAAGTATAATAAAGAGAAGTGATTGATTCTCTGATTGTTTGAGTCGATTATTGAGAGTGATAATTAGTTAGACTTAATAGTATGCTCTGCAGTTAAATGTAAAAACTGAATGTTAAGTATATTTTATTTTGATATAATTTAATCTCGTGGTTTTGTTTTAATTATGTTTACGTTGAATTTGACCATTATATCCATTAGGAATGGTTATTGTATATTTGAAACTCAACCATGTGCCATTAATGGGGTCGCCCTATGTAATAGTGGTAGCCCCTGTCGTAACATTCAGCTGTAAAAATATTCTTCCCAAAGACTGAAGCCAAAAGAAGAGGTAAAAAATTTTATATATTTTTCCGTATACTTTTATCACTAGCACCACGGGTCGTGTGTGATGAAAGTGGATATTTATTCCAGTCTAAAAAAATACGGGCACTTATACGCTCTGGGTATATAATCAGGTAAGTGGTTTATGAAAAGCTGTATTTTGCATATAAATATTATATATATATATATATATATATATATATATATATATATATTGGTTTTTTACTCTTCTTGACTGTTATGGAAATAACATAATATTTAGATCTTGAGATTCAGTCTTTTATTTCTTTATTAATTTCTCAGGCGACGTTTCGAGACTAGGTTAGTCTCATATTCATGCCATGTTCTAAAGAATGAATCAGTTTTTCATTAATCTGTTGCCTCTTAAAACAGATTTAAGAGGCAAAAGTTATCATCAGCTAACGTTACCCGCATTCTGTTTTCAGAACCAAAATTGTTCAGTCCTGTCAATTACAAAAACGGTTTGTAGTAGTTACCACCTTCTAAAATTATAAATATTGAAAATGTTTAAGTTCAAATAGCTTGAATCAAAAAATAGAGCCAAAAACTCAAAAAGATTGTGTTTCTTTCAGAGACAGCTGAGCTCATGTTTGGAGCCTGTTTGGGCTGTTGATCGTTGGGATGCATTGCACCTTTTTCTTCGAGATGTGTTTCACATAACCCTTTTTTGTTTCTGTGTCTTTATAATGCCTGCATAGGCGAAACGTCGACTGGTAAGTGGGTGTATTATTGGATTTGAAACATAAGGCTTTGCATTGTGGTTTTTCCCAATTGCATTATAATTCAAATAGTTTGTTTGAAATGAGAAATACAATCATTCATTAAGAGGCAACAGATTAATGAAAAACTGATTCATTCTTTAGAAATTGTAAGTACACCCTATCTTACACAGGTCATTTTACATCTATTTTAGTGTGCTGTTTGATGTTTTTTACTAAAAAGCTCATTTGTTCACTATCAGGGCATGAATATGAGACTAACCTAGTCTCGAAACGTCGCCTGAGAAATTAATAAAGAAATAAAAGACTGAAACTCAAGATCTAAATATTATATTATATATATAAATCTTATATAAAAATGATATACGTAATACTAATATAATATTTTAGGTTCTACTTACCAGATTAACTACCAAAATCAATACGAATTAAATATATATTTCTACTTTACGGATTTTCATTAGAAGAAGATTAATTCTGATTAATCCTAGTAGGTGTTATTATATCCAAAGGAAGCAACTTTCAGGTTCCTCTCTAGGCAAACAAAGCTCCTGATCAACAAAACCCTAATCCGACCGATACTACATATGGCTCAGAGGCCTGGGCTCTAACAAAGGCAGACGAGAAAAGGCTTTTAATTTTCGAGAAGACAATCCTGAGGAAGATTTTCGGACCAATAAAAGTGGGCGGAATATGGGGAAGGCGATACATCAGAGTGATGTACGATCTCTATAAGACCTCAAGATGTTGTCAGGACAATCAAACTTGGCCGACTAGGGTAGGCAGGTCAACTGGCACGGATGAAGGACATTCGGATTCCCAAGAAGATTCTCAGAGAAGGAATCCATGGCAGGCACATGGAGAGTAGGAAGACGAAACGTGAGGATGGACGTACACTTGTTAATGCTAGAAGCTGAAGGGATGCTGCGCAGAATAGAGCTCATTGACGGAGAGTGCTGGAGGCGGCCCAGACGGAAGATAATTATTATGGATTTTCAATATTTAATTGAAGGTTGGTCTATTCTGATCTGTACTATTACTTTAGTTGTCATTTCTGGCTGCTTATCCCCTATCTTCAGAAGAAAAATCGCATACAAGGAATGATTGTATTTCTCATTTCAAACAAACTATTTGAATTATAATGCAATTGGGAAAAACCACAATGCAAAGCCTTATGTTTCAAATCCAATAATACACCCACTTACCAGTCGACGTTTGCAAACGACCTATGCAGGCATTATCAAGACACAAAAACAAAAAAGGGTTATGTGAATCACATCTCGAAGAAAAAGGTGCAATGCATCCCAACGATCAACAGCCCAAACAGGCTCCAAAAATGAGCTCAGCTGTCTCAGAAAGAAACACAATCTTTTTGAGTTTTTGGCTCTATTTTTTGATTCAAGCTATTTGAACTTAAAAATTTTCAATATTTATAATTTTAGAAGGTTGTAACTACTACAAACTGTTTTTATAATTGACAGGACTAAACAATTTTGGTTCTGAAAACAGAATGCGGGTGACGTTATCTGATGATAACTTTTGCCAGTTTTGTATTTTAAATATTCAAATGATTTTTTCTGATTATTTTGTAATAAGTAGGTAGTGAGGGAGTTGAATATAGAGAAACAAATACAAATGTCATGATAAAAGTAGCATGAGAAACAATGCTATCTAAATGACAGGAGTATATTTATTATGCTTTAGAATATGCATAGCATATTTTTATCATTTCATTTATGACCATTATTAATAGATAGTTAATTGAAGGAACGGAGAGGAGGAATTAAGAGAGAGCAAGAACATTTTCTATCGATCTCCGTATTATTTTCATAGTCGCTGTATAATCCTAATCTTCATTTTCCTGATCAGTCCTTGGATGCGAATTAGTTTTTAATGAGATCATGGTTAATCTGAAGGCAGGTACTTATCAAGGGATATTAAATAATGTACTTCATTATTGGGGCTTACTTATCCTCTCTTTATAATTAATAATTGATGAGCTTATTCTAATACAGTATTGACGTCACTAATTTAAATAAAAACCTTATTTATCTTGTAATTTTAGTCATCTATAAATTATTAATAATTAATTAATTTAATTTAAGTTTTTAAAATTTGATGTTTAATTTCACTTGGACGTCTGGGGTCTTTGCTGCCAGTGCTCTTCTTAAATTTCTTGAATTAACTTCATAGCTTTTAAATTCATCAATGCCTTCTCTATTTTATAATTTTTTTCGAACGGTAGACGTGATTCGATATTCAAATCATTCTTTCTGTTTGGTACCTTTTACATTCAAATAGACGCTTCACAGTAAGTTTTATACTATCACAACTTTGGCAGGTTTGACAGCCCTAAAAGTAGCTGTTGATATATCAGATTTGTATATCCGATTCTTGGCCTACTTATTCTGCATTCTTGTTTGGATGGATTCAAGCGTTGTTTTTGCCTTTTATTTGTGATGGATGTGGTTTTGCGGAAGCTTCTCAAACTCTTCATCTCAATTTTCTTGAATTTAATTGGATACAACTTACAACGAATCCGACAAAAATGTAGATTTTATGAAGGGGACGTCACCCCTTTATATATTGCATAATATATTATAATATTTATACAATATCTTGTACCTATTAGAAATTACTATTTTCGTATAAGGAGGTTTCTTCTGGAGGCGGTTTGCCTTAAAGGAATCTAAAACATTAAAATATGGTTTAAACAAGGGATAAAATAACAATTAGAAATGCTCTCGATTTCTAATTTTAATCTTGATTAAATTCTATGCACACAATCGTGGGTACTTTAGATGATAGGACAATAAACTGAATATTTTAAGAGAATAGACTGTTTTTAATGGCCGTTACACCAAAACATAAATATAACCCGACGATATTCCTTAATAAATATTTTAGATACAAATAATATTGAGAAGAGTTAAAATAGTTAACATCGTTTTATTGATTAGTGAACACTTAACCTGATGCAGTGGTACAAGATGTTCGGAACGTCCAAACGGGTTGTTAATGAATAAATGAGCTGGCTGGGACACGGATTGACGGATTGACTATGAAACTAATACCGTGGTACGAACCTTGTGTGGTATATTAATGTTGTTAAAACCCGTGTTGCCGTAAGACAATGAAAGGTGCTTAAATAAATTAAATAAGAATAAAACTTATTTATACAGCTATAAAACAAAATACCCTGTGATTTTGTTTAGGAATCAATGTTTAGGAATAAGATGGATATCCCTTATTTCTTATCTCATTTAAAAGTTCTTTTTTATCGGCATAAGCATTTCCGGTAAGTCCAGCAAATAGGAAAAAAAAAGATTATTTCTTCTTTGTAGAAGTTATCTTTAGCATCGTGCGTAAATTTAAAACGGATACGAAGAATAAGAAAATAATCCTGAAGACTTGAGGGAATCGGAAGCCTCAGTGTTTGGCCGATAAAGTCATCTATTTCGAAAACACAGATTGTTTATTTTATATAATAGTTACGCATTATGTACAGAATAAAATAAATATTTTTATAATACGTTTCTTGCATCCCCATTGAAAATAAATATTACAAATCTATTTACGTATTGTTAAACAAATGGCTATTGGAAATGTTCACACGTCACCTATTCTAGTGCCGAAATATTATCCATGTGTTATGACTTGACCTTAGGGGGTACGAGTGTTCGTCTTAAATTCAATTTTATAAACACTGGCGGAATGTTTAAAGAGAGCACAATTCAGTTCCATTTCCTTTATCCGCAATCGGATGGTGACGCTGGGAAGGAAATGGGTCTAATAGCCTGCCTCTCGAAAGCATCGACTCCAAACCCTTTCAGGTCACCGATTGGCTCATGAATAATGCTGCCCATATGGGATGTATTTCCATAATATTTTCTAGGCGTGTAAGATCAGATGTGATGAGACCTATATTACATCGAATTTCGGACACATTACTAAGAATAAATTTGGAATACAAGCTAAATATAGGAATTCTTAAGAGAAAAACGTGTCGCCCTTGGTTTCGACATGAGCATCATTTATTACATATTGGGGGGGGGGGGAGGCTCTCTCGGCCTTTTTCTGAATTATGGCAAGCGTATTATAATATAACTTTACATGTTGTGAATCATTGAGTTGGTAAACTAGGTGGCAGCGAATGGGACACTTGTTATTGACGGTTGAAATTAATGGCTGGGAAATATTCAATACACTTTTATTTTTAGGTTAAGCAATACAATATTTATTTAACGTTTCTAATTGTTTTATTTTTTGCACGAAATGTCAAATAAAAGTTGGAAACAAACTATCCCGTAAATTTCCAAGTTCTAAAGGACTCCTTCAAGGATGCCCTATGTCTCCTATCCTATTCAAAATATTTATTAAGGTGCTATAAGCGAGTGGTCAACGAAATGTAGAAGAATGGGGCTACATATTTAGAATGATTTTTACCTTCACCGCCTGTTATTTCCAGATGACAAGTCATCATAGCACATTCCAAAGAAGAAGCAGAACATATGTGTGCGATACTCATGGAGGAATATAATAGATGGGGATCGAAGATGAACTTTGAAAAGACTAAATATTTGGATATGGAGGTCGACGAACCATTGGAGGTGATGAATTACCTAATTATTATTTATTTAGAAACATATTAGATAAAAAACTGTTAGGTAATAAAGCTGACTATATGGACAAAATCCTGGAGGATTGGGGGCGGAGATAAAAAAACAAAAAAAAAAACAGTACAAACTTTACGTTAAAGCCCTAATTTTCAGGCCTTATTCAGGGCTGAAAATAACAATATAATGATATAACAATACAATAAAATAATAATCATAGAAATTTAAAGAATTAAAGTATATCCATATAATATATGCATATAAATATAAAGACAATGGAGTATAACCTTCAAACACACCTTTTATTTATTGACTTCAGGTCAGCATATGACATCGTCCGTAGTGAAGAGTTGTACAAAGCTTTATCAGAAATAAATATTCCACATAAACTAGTAAACATTAAATTGGCTATGGAAAAGGCACGAGGTAAAGTACGGTTGAAAAATAACCTCTCACCTGAATTTGCTACCAACAAAGGCTTAAGACAAGTAGATGTAGTATCCTGCCAATTCTATAATCTGAATCTGGAGTATATGGCCAGCAGAGCAGGCATCCGACTAACTGGCACAATATTGCATAAGTCGACGCAGGTTTTGGCCTAATTACATGATATCGCATCATAGGAAGGTACTTTAATGAACTGGAAAGAGCATTCCTCGATCTAGTTAGAGCTGCTGAGAAGGTGGGATCATCAATTAATCAGGCCAAAACTAAATACATGCACGCGGGAGGATCGATGGAACTGACTGGTTTTATTAATAAAAAGGCCATAATATTGAAAAGGTATGCTGGAAATCAAAAAACTTATTACAGTTACCTATCTACAACTAGTTATCTAGAGGTGAAGGTGGAGGTGGAATAGTCGACATAATCCTCACTCAAAGTTAACTGTTGATATTTAATTTGTTCGGAAATCGATAAATATTACTCATTTAGTGAGAATTAATATATGTTTTCATTGATTTTAAAAATTTTCATGACTGAATTTATTAAATTACTAATCCTGATTGGCAGTTATGTTGATAATAAGGTTAATGACTCCTGAATGAACATATATATTTATTACTATTGTCAATACTTGATATCGACAATGAAATATTTGTTAAATGTTGTATGAACTTTTAAAATATCCGAATAGCTACTATAGGATTACAAAGTAAGGACACGGGAGTTTTTTGAAAACTAAATTCTGCCTAATAAGGTATCATCAATAAGTTTCACTTTTGTCTCAAAATGTTTGACAAAGTGCTTGAATATTGCATGTTCATGGCAAATCGTAAGAATTCCACCAAACGATGCCCCATTAAATATTTAACAGAAGACATTCGTCCTCCCGTTATCAATAAAATATGGAAAATTAAGTAGTGGGATACCAAAGAGGCTACCTTACCTCTCTCTATATTATTGACAAGTTAATAGCCGTGCTCTAACCTCCGCCAGCATATTTATTTATTCCCTTCACAAACGTATGCTTCGCATATTCGCCTCTTTGTCTGATTTGCTCATATTCACAATATTTAGCAAAACGCTAATTTTAAAATAATCAATATAAAGTGTTTTCAATTAGTATGGAATAAGTTTTTGACCAAGCCAAATGAAGTGAAAAGAAAATGGCTGAAGCGACTTCCTTCTAATTTTTCCTGCATCATATATGAATAAATGTGAACATATATGAAAAAATCATACAAGTATATTCAACTGAAAATCATAAATATTTAACAAGGCTCTCAGAATTACATTTATTTTTCTTTAATGAAGTATATTTTAAGCAATACAATTATATCCACTCATTAAATACGATCTCATATTGAATAGTTGGTTGATAATTTTGAGTATTTGACCATTTTCGATAGTAGTTCTGTTTTCGTTCCCATATTCATCTTCATTCCCAATAGAGAAGAATAAATTTGCGTGTGGCATTCGCCTATGGAAAGGCCCTGTAATCGATACAAGGAAGCATTAAGGTTGCCCTGGAAGAGTTGCCAGTTTAATGTCAAAGCTATTTAGAGAAACCTACGTAAAATATTATATCATCTGAATAAAGCAATTTATAACTACTACAAAAAAGTAATTGCTGTGACCTCATATTGTAATTTATAATTGAATTTAGTATAACTGAAAATTTACTTGATTTTATAAAATAATGTGATTAAGTATTATGATAAATATTATTGGATTTATTTCTTGAAATTGCTGTTAAGTAAATTATAATTATGGAGACTCGATAGCCCAATGCGTAAGCTAACGCAACTAACTGAAAGAAACTGCCTAACAACACAAACGTTTCAAGTCACTGATCATATTATTGGGTGTCACTCCAAGATATTACATTCTTATTATCTGCATACCCCCCTCATATTCTACCTCCCCGATAACCTTGAAACATGAGCTATTATTTAAATCCTTTATGCTAACCCGAGGCACCTTACCACGAATCTTACATCGATTCCTTATTGACGCATTCAACAGTTCATGTGGTTACGAAATTCACTGAATAGTCATCTAATTCAGGCAAAGAATGTAGAAAGAATGAAAGAATGTTCCGGTAGAAC
Source organism: Arma custos (assembly GCA_037127475.1). Taxonomy (NCBI): domain Eukaryota; kingdom Metazoa; phylum Arthropoda; class Insecta; order Hemiptera; family Pentatomidae; genus Arma; species Arma custos. Next base: position 118,160,458 of record CM073761.1, on the reverse strand, counting down.
TCATAGACGCCAACAAATCCTCCTATACAGGCTCAAAGGGTAAAGTCAGAACAAGTGGTAAGGAGTCTGAAAGGTTCGATATGAGTAGGGGCGTCAAACAAGGAAATAGTCTGAGCCCTCTTCTCTTTATTATTCTGATGGATGAGGTCTTAAAAATCTGTAAATGAAGGACGGCAAGAACAAAAGCAGTAGGGAAATGAAACCTGATAACACTTCTTGCTCAGACGCTTCTCTATGTATGGCGAAGATATTGTGTTCCTAGCGGATTCCGTCCAGAATCTTCAGCAAGCTGTATTGGAATGGGAAACGGAGCTGAAGAGAAAAGGCATGATACTAAATGCAAGTAAAAGTAAAGTCAGGCAAATAGGACGAGAACCTGAAGATGTGCAGATCACTTGCGGAGAAGAAATCATAAAGACAGTAGAAGACTACACGTACCTAGCTACAGTTCTCAGCAGAAATGGTAAAATTCAACAGGAAATATCCAACAGGATTAAAAAAAAGAAAAAGATTTATTACCAAATGTGCAATACTGTTGTTGGGAAAGGTGAAGTTGAGAAAAAGGTAAAATTTCACATTTTTAGTGCAATTTACCTTTCTATTCGACCCTACTACAGTAAAACCTCGAATTAACGGACAGCCGTGGTGCAAATATTTTTGTCCGTTATTTAAAGGTGTCCTTTAAAGGGAGGTTTTATTTTTTTATAAATATGTATTTGTACAAATTAATTCTCTCTTATTCAATTTCCCATGTGTTTAAAAGGTAAGTAGAATAAAAAAAACATCGCACGGTTTTTTTTTAGTGTTCCCGAAACTTGTGTCCTACCGATATTGAGTCTTTCCGCTAGCGCACGTACACTTAACTTTTCACGGTCATAAAAGTCGATTACATTTATTTTTTGTTCTAAAGTGAGTCTCTTACGTGAGGGAGACATTTTCAGCCGCCTGCCACGAGGGTTAGAACAGAACTAAATTTTAATAAAGCAAGTTCGAGAATAAAAAAAAAGTATTTATGTGGAAAACCTTTACTAAAAAGTAAACACAGCTGTCCCTGTTTTCTTAGACCGGAAACAACTAATTGTTTCCGAGAAACGGGAAAGGGATAAAGTCATACTGTCCGTCTTTTAGAGGTTTTTTTAATCGATTTCTAACCAACACAGCCTGTCCGTGACCGTTAATGAGAGGTTTCGTTAAATAGAGGTTCAAATGCCTTAAAAATTGTATTAAAATGTTGGTGCAAAAAAAATCGTCCGGTAATAGGGAGTGACCGCTATTTAGGGGTGTCCGTTAGTAGAGGTTTTACTGTATACGGAATCGAGGGCTGGGTCCTCCTCGACAGATTGAACAACAGATTCACCACCTCAGAAATTAAATACCTCAGAAGAGTAGCTGAAAAACTATAGCCTTTCTAGGAAAGGATGGAGGTGGGAAAGTACATTTTTACCTATTTGTATCCTCTAATATATCTGGCAGCAAACGATAATAACAAAAACAAATTGTAGTATGGTGTAGTTTTGAATAAATAAACTTTAAAAACAAGTTGCTGAATCCTTGTGATAACTTTTCTGAATATGAGCCATTGAAATTATTATTCTAATCATACTAGTATTGATTTTTGAAAGTTATATACTGCCGAAAGTCTGATGACTAAATAACTCGAATAAGAAATAACCATATTATACCATTTCCAATATTTTTATCTTTCTCAATTAGTTTGAAACATTAAAGAATCCATATTTCCGGGGTATTGTTCCATCCCGTAATAAGTAAGTGTAAGAAGATAAACACTTTTGATTAATATTATAATTCGAATTTAAAAAGAAAAACCAAACAATGTGATGACCTGAAGGATTCCTGTTACGGTTTTGAAAATTAAACAAATACATCTGTATTCGAAATGGCCCTCTAATATTTTTGGCCTCTTTCTAAATATCACCTACAGTATCATGCTGAAATCAATTGAATATGATAGTTGCCAAAGTATTTGTTCGAATTTTAACCAAAAATTAGAAAAAACGACAGTAATAAAAGTTTTTTTAAAATATATTTATGATAGTGGTCCTTAAGGGGGAGGAGGATGTGTTGCTACCAAATTTGTTTTTATCCTGTGTTTATGATAAAAAGGCAAATCTAGCGACGCTATTCTTACTAATTTAATCATCTATTAATTTACCTAATATCTACTAATTTTAATTTTTAATATAGTTCACACTGAATCGGATACAATAAATAATAAATTCTAATTGACGAAATAGTTTCTCTGTTTAGGGGCATTGCATTACTAATTTTCGCAATAAACTATTTTCAGGACAAATAAACAAAAACCGTTAGTGTTTGATGTGTGTTTAAAAAATAATATCGATTTAGTGCTCAATTTTAAATTTACGAAGAGCCTGTCTATCACGGCCCTGAATATTTTACAAGAGGATGTTAAACCTGTTGTAAGATTTGGGACTTGTTGTAAGAATCTTGCTCAAGGCTTGATTTATCTGCCTACCACCGTACAAATTCTCGAAGCACTCTTTGCCAAGTTTTTAATTTTTTAATACTAAACTAAGTTTTTTAACCTTCAGTGAATGGTCCGTCACGTCTGATGCAATTATAATTTTCCAGGTCTATTTAATAGAAAATTACTTTTATTAGTTATATTACTACTATTATTACTTTTTTTCACAGTAATTAAATGTTTCTAAAAATAACATCGTATAAAGTAGTGGAATGGGGTAAGCTAATATCTACTTGAAGCCCTCCTTCAGTATGGAACCATCCTCTCATACTCTTCGCCATATCGACCAACTAAACCAAATGAAACAAATAAAAGAGTCGGCTACGTTTTCACGGGAAAAGATAAGTTTTTGTGTAACATCACGTATCGAAATAGTTTAAATAATTACTAATTACGTTAACGAAACATTCGAACAAATTAGTTAATTGATTTAATATAAATGGAATTTTATGTTATTTTGAAATGTTTCAGATAATTTCTCATGTATATTATTTAATATACTAGCTCCGGAATATAGAGAGTAGTAAAAAACAATAATTCACTTTTTCAAATTTTACGGTTCTTAAATTCTCAACAATTTTGAGGAGGAGTTATGAGAGAGTTTACTTGTTCTTTCTTAGGCCAGGGTTTTGTAAGGAATGCGTAATGGTCGAGACCTTCCGAGTGCTCTATTCTACTTTTTCTTAGTTGGAATTTCTTTTTATTAAAAACAGCGCTTTAGAAAATTTATTCCAGAATGGCATTTCCAGTTTGATTTGATTTCATAAATCCCTTGCGTTATTATTTAACTTAGCAGTAATTAATACTTGCTATCTAACGCTTTCAAAATTAAATGATTGAGACAAATGTTTATTCTTGTTATACTTCAGTATTTCGTATAAGTTAGGTTAATATTATTTTTAAAATATTTAAAATTTATTTTCGAAATCAAATAGGGCATCATTTTTTTCTGCTAAATAATAATATGTTGAGGAAGGTCAGAAAATAAGTATAGCTCTCTTTGTCTTGAAGTTTTGAAAGTTTTTTGTTTCAGAAATAATAATTTTCATTTTGCTTTTTTTTGGTAATATGTTCGTGAATTTATAGTTCTATATATTTTTTCAAATTAGATATTGTAGTAGTTTATTATATTATATTCGTTATACCTTTTTCTGGTCTCGCTTATCGTATATTGGAATTGTTATAACTTTACGATAAATTAATTCTATCCAAAACGAATATAATAAACGCTACGGATGATGATCAAAAGCATGCCTCTAAACTGAAGACTAATAAACTATAAATTATGATTACAACGATCTAACACAACTACAACTACAATAGTACACAATAAATACTCTAAAATAAGGAACTAAGTTGCAGACATGTAAGAACAATCAAACAAACACAATTAATTGTAGAGAAAAAAATAATTTCATTTATTTTTACGATTCCCACACTATACCATACTATACATTTTATATTTTATATAATTGCAATTAAGATAAAATTATCTTATTCGAAATTATAAATGCATTAAGTAAAATAATTTGTTTCAAAACACAAATGATTAAAAATATATCTATAGCCCCAGTGAATTAGTGGTCAATTCGGATTTTGTCCAGAGAAAGTCAACTGCTTTCAGATAACCGGGATATTATCGTGGGGTCAATACAACAACTAGGTAACTACAATTCAGTTGTTTTGAGAAAAACGCAAATTAAAGTTTTGCTAAGATTTTGGAGACTAAAATAAACGTTATTTTAAATGGTAATTTCTGGATTATATTTAATTAGAAGTGTTTATGTCTCGTTTTGACCACAATTTTGTAAGAATTGATCAAAAACAGTCCTTGAAATTTAATGTATATAGTTTATATATAGTTTTGGAAACTCTAAATAACTCCTGTAAAATGTTTACAACAGATACTTAGTTGTAGTATGGTGTGGACCTCACCTAATGGGATTTATCTGTGCACTTACCCAGATTTTGCCAAATTTGTAGTTACCTAGTTGTAGTACTCACCCCACGTTATCATTCTCGTAGTTTTTGGCATGGAATGGAGTTATTATGTATAACTCCTTTTCAAGCCAATGCCTTACTTAGCCCCGTATTCCCAAAGAAAATAACACGATTCCACTTAATTCAGTACAAGAAACTCATTTTGGAGAAAATCAGACTTAACCACTTATTGTAGTGGGGCTGTAAATATAATAATAACTGTAGCGTTGACATTAATGTAAACATTAGTTATGGTGGTGTTCCTTGTATTGCCTTAGTATAAAACGAAATTGAATAGTAGAACACTTGAATCGATTTTAGCATCATTAATTATACCTCTAAGGTTTTTAATTAGAAAAGACCTCCTTGACAAAAAAATAAAACAACAACTTGGAATAACGGTTTAGGCAAGGGAATACCTATATTGTTTTTATGGTTTGATATCATACATATTTTTGTTTTATCAAGCACTAAACTTATGCATAGTTCAGTAACTTCTATAGCTGGTAAAACAGTTTAAATTCTAGTCTCTTCCCATTTTGATGACGGCAGTCTTGTTTATGATGGAATGAAAAAAATCATTGAAGGATCCAAATGCCTCAATGTGCTATCAGTTGAAGGCGTCTATCTTCTCCGATCCTTTAGAAGAAAAAGTTCTTTCTGGATTTATCACATGCTCATAATTACGCTCTTTTAACACGAGCTCCCATCATATAAACTTATATAATATTTCTTAAACTGCCTTTAATTATAAATTAAAATTATAATTTTACCATTAGTAAGTAACAATTAATATTATAACCCACTTTATTTTACATGTTTTGTTTTTTTAGGTCAAGTTGGTGAGTATGTGCAATTATGTTGTATTTTGTAAACATTCATATGCTTTTATTACTTAATCTTGCAAACTAATTATTAAATAAAATGTGCAGCTAGTCGGAAAAATGTTATTGTGACTATTTATTTATTTTAATTTTAAGAGGACAAGATGGCACAGAATATTTTTTTTTTTACATTTATCCGAATTAATTCAATCTTATCTTGAACACAAAATCAGTTTTTTTTTTATTCCAAATTCTGTTTAAGAATGATTATTAAAAAAAAAACGACTAAGACGAAAGAGTGATTTTTTACTAGAAATGTATAAACTTTCGAGCAAACTAGATAAGGCAGTATCTCGATTGGTTTGAATGAGATGCAGCCTCAGGCCACGTCGCTTCTCATAAGCTCTTTCTCATTTCTCAATTCCAAGTTAGTTTCCAATATTTTATTTGTGGCTAAGTACCTTTTACACTTATGTATTAATTTACATTAATTGATACAATTATCATCTTTAGAATATTTTTCGTTTTTTCATTGGATAAGTTGAATGGATAGAGAGGAAGACCAAAACCGTGGATCACTAAGATTATTCATTAATTACCACATGTATCAATGTTATTTGATATTATATTTTAACCAGACTTTAGAATTTGAATCAATAGTAATATTAGAAAGGGGACAATATTTGTTGAGAGAGCATCCCACATATATTGTAAATTCTGAATTTCTTTATAGCCTCTACTAGAATTCAAACATAGCAGTTTTGAGGAGCTATAGAGGAAAACTGAATTTTATATTTTTACTTTTTATATTTTATATTATATGTTAAATGCGTATTATCGATAATGTTTTTAAATTAAATTTCACAGATGAAAATATTATAATTTGTGATTATATGCTTGGAACTCAATTTGATCATAATTGAATAAAAAACAATACCGAATACCTTGGAATATTCGGTATTCAATGATATTGTAATTATATTTTATTTTGTCACTGAATATTTTATAGATATATTTATCAAAAGAAAATACCAAAAATGATTTTAGTATTAGACTTGAAAATAAATAGTACTCTAAAAAAGTCGCCATTCAGACTTTAATTACCATCACTTGTATCGATTCCTGCAACCAACTAATTTAATAAAAATGAAATAATTTATATATCATGTATTTATAAAAGCTTTGTCTTCTTAATAAACTCCTACTTAATACGTATTAAAGAATAAAATAAAATTTAAAAAATATTATCAGGGAAAATAATATAAATTATCAGGAATTTTTCAATTTTATATGCTTTTACCATTTCAATATTTCCTTGTTGGGGTTATTTTCCCATGTAGGCTGTACTCATGCTAATAAATCGAGACATTTTTCTTTCAAATTGCTCTTTTATTGCTTATATAGGGTATTTTGAATTTTATTTCAAATGTGCGGCAGCTTATTTTTACATGTGCTTTTGAGATGAAAATTTCATTTTTCAGAGGCATCTCAATGGTTTCTAACTAGTGAGAATAGTTAGATACGAGTTTCACAATAATGCCTGCAAGATCCAAAACATCGAAATCAAAAGGGCGTGATTGATTTTATTTTGTACAGCTGTGTTGTATCAGATATAGCCATAAGGCGTTTTTCTATCTTTTAAAGAATTTTTAATTGGCTTGTAGTTACATCATTTATAATTATATTAAATTACGAGTAATATCTCATAATGATTTATTAGATTAATAAAACAAATATAAAATTTAACATATAATTTAATGACAAATACCTTTAGGTACAGTAAAACTAAAATTAATCTGGCAACAACCGGCAAAACAGATGAGTGTTCCGGAATAACATAGTGTTGAGACTTAAAGTCGTTTTTTTATTAATTATTATCCTTTCTCGTAATACAAGGCATGTTAATAAATCACTAAACACTAAAAAAACAATTTGGTTGATCATCAACCAATCAACAACCCATCAACAGTTGACTAATAAATAATCATTTACAAAAACCTAATTTCATCATCGTATCTTCTACATGCAATTATATATATACATATATGCAAATATATATATAGGTAGGGAAGTTCAAACCTCAGATCAAGATAATTAATTTGAATGAATGAAGTTGATTAACACATAAAAGTTGTAGATCTGTATATCTTATATAGATAATGTTGTTAGAATTTAATCTACATCTATATTTTTTAAAAGGTGACTGTAAGGAGAGGTTTTATTGTTATTTATATAGCAATTATAATTCTATTTATCTTGGTAAAGTTAAATTCTTATTACTTATTTTAGTTTCGATTATTTTTTTTATAAAAGAGAGTGAAATGGTCAGTAAATAAATATACACAAAATAAGTTTAACTGTAAATGAGTTAAAATTATTTTGTGTATATTTATTGACTGAGCACTCCTGACTATTTCATGCTATTTTAAGACATGTCCAGTCAACCATTTCCACATCAAAATTTTTTAAACTTATTTTATATTTATTTGTCTAGCATAAGACATGTACCTAAAACATCAAATTACGTTTATTTGTTATAAAATTATGTGTCAATGTTTTACTCTAGTTTATTGTTTATTTATTATTGAACAATTTAAACTTTATTAGTCCTAACGGTTTCTTTATTTTTTTCTAGGGCTCTTTTTTTATTACCATCATAAAATTATACGAGCATGAGTGATAATTGTAATATTGCCACTAAAAATAATATTACCTGCAATCTTAAGAAGATACGCCAGTGGGCTACTAGTAGGGCTCTAGAGGACTAATTACCATTGAAGGGAAAATGTAATCTTGGTTTAATGGGAAACTATAAAGGTTAGAGGTTTGTGGCTTATGGGGGGTAGTTAAATGGCATAAGTGTTTTGTTATAGCTTACCCAAGGTTAACTTGAAGGAAGGCTCTATTAGTGGTTATTACTAAATAAATATTTTATAAAATTTGATAACTAAAGCCTCGTGTATTCTTTTCCATTTATTTTCTATTAAAGCTTAAAAAATGAATGTGTTTGTAATGCGGAAGCAATTATTTTCTTTTTAAATCTGGTAACTAACCATACAGTAGCAACTAACGTAACATCCATAACAAATATTTGTTTAAATTGTTTAATAATATTAAATCATTATCTTAAATGCGATTTAAAAAAATTCACGGGATTGTATATCGTCAATATTCCCGACTTATAGACCAAGCCAGTATCAATGAAACAAACATATTTGTTTTTAATTAAAACCTGAGCTTTAATGGCTACAGAATTTTAAAAAATTAAAAAATAATGAAATGGGTTGCTAGGGGCCTCAAAATAATCCTACTCAAGGAGAGTATATAATAATAATTTTGAATAAACATAAACCCGAAATAAATCAACGTCTTAAAATATTAAAACTGGAGAGTTGTATAAGTGATTAAATGGAGATAGTGGCTGAAATATGATAGTAATTATTAACTGAACCAAATCATAACACTGTTCGATTGTTTTAGATCAATACTAGGAGTTTTTTTTTGTTTTTTTTTTATAAAGATTACATGTTAAAAAAAAATGATCACTCAAGAAATGATATTTATCATTCTTTCTAATGGCACAAATCCATTAGCTAGTGGCTAATATATATATAAATAAATTATTTATATACATGAAATGACGATTTCTCACAAATTTATTAAAATTTATTTTAAAATATAATATTCCTCAAGGTAGTATCCTTGGCCCAATCCTTTATACAGTTTATACAGCTGACATCCCAACTCATCCTAATACTATCCTTACCACGTATGCTGATGATACATGTGTATTATCAGTCAACACCAATCCAGTTATTGCATCCCAAAGCCTCCAATCCCATATCACTGATCTTGAAGAATGGTGTCAAAACTGGAGAATTAAAATAAATTCTCAAAAATCGCATCAAGTCACTTTTACCTTACGTCGTAAACCAATGACTTCCTGCCCTACAGTATCCTTTAATAATATCCCACTGGTGCCTGTAGAACAGATCCGATACTTAGGGTTGCACCTCGACAAACGATTAACCTGGAATCCTCATACAAGACTGAAAAGACAAGAAACCGCTCGACGTTTCAGGCTACTTCAATACTTACTAGACAAACGCTCTAAGCTCCCAATTAACTACAAAAGACTCATCTACATGACCATCATACGACCTATTTGGACTTACGGAGTAGAGCTATGGGGCTCCACTAAGCCATCGAATTCCTCTTCTATCCAATCCCTACAATCCAAAATCCCTCGTAAAATCCTCAATGCTCCTTATTTTGTTAAGAATAAAGTCATCCATAACGACCTTAATGTCCCTTTTGTTGCTGATTTGGCCCGAACCCGGTATCTATCCTTTCATAGCAAACTTCAATCACACTCAAACCCTCTAGTTTCAAACCTAGCTTCCTCTTCAATTCCCGATAATCCTCCGAGGCGTCTGAAAAGAAGATGGCCACGTGACCTTCTTAGTTGAACTTTGATTTGAGTACTACCAGTGGGTAGTTTCTCTACTTGTCATTCTCTTGTCATTATGTAACACGCATTCTATTTACTTGTTGTATAATTGCAATACAGTTGTAAATATCAATAAATAAATTAAAAAAAAAATATGATATATGAATAAATAATTTCATTATAAATATAAATAATGTTTTTTATTGTGTTATAAATAGAGAGAAAGATAAATGCTTTATTTTTTTTCAGCAGGGCTGTCCAACTACATTAGATTGCCATAACACACAGCACACTCATCAATCCAAATTGGACATACTGTACATTACAATTTTAAATTTATGAATATTTGCTTTACACATATTTCTCCTTTTCATGCCATTAATCAAAATCAATTAAGTAAATTATAAAGTGTAAATATACAAATATTTCATTGACTATTAAACTTAAATTACTTTACCTCAGCAGTCATTAGAACATTAAACAATTATTGTTTTTTCATTACCAGAATATTGTATTAAACAAAGTTCTTTTACAGCTCCCAATAATTTATAATTACTTGTTGAAAGATAGGGCCTTTACAGTAACTTTGTAGTATCTAGTTCAATTGAAGTTTAGTAAAAAAGAAGAAAAAAAAACCCTGTATCATCAAAAGAGTTCGTTCGATACTCCCCACAATGATAAAACTTTTAGTTGCAAACGCAAGGCCAAAAGAAGTTTGTTTATCGATGTACTTATTGAGCAATAAAGGTTTTAGTTCGAAAAGGAAAACCTATTTTGGATAAATTTAAAAGTATGCCTATAGGATGATTACCCGACATGGCAATATGAAAATATGTTGTAATACAAGTTTACTTACAATATACAGTAAATATATGATATATACTACAATTGCAAAACAAATAAGAAATATTTCATTTTTCAATATATCTTGCTGAAAATTGAGTAAGAAGAGGCGAACAACTATTGACATGTATTGAGGCCGGTGGGGGGGAGTCAGAGCCGAGATGTGGCTTATATCGACATCCTAATATTTAGGTCACTCGCTCTTTTGTAATGAAACCTAGCAAATGTTTCTCAATCGTAGTATTTTATTAAATTTTATTAAAAATCTGTGTGGCTATTACGAAAGGTTCAACAAACATGCTATTTGAAACAAATTTTTAGATTTTAAATTTATTTTACGTGGAAAACTAATTTAATTTTCATAAACTGTATAGATCTTTTTAAATAAAATAACAACAGAAATGACATATAAAACCACTTTTGAACAATTACACACGTTTCGATTTTAAACAATCCCATATTTAAAGATGACATTGTCTAGGCTGGAAGAAAATGAAAATCTCATGGTTCAATTTATAAAGAATAATTATCTTACTTGTTATTACTATTATGGTAGAATTGAATAAATCAAAGTATAAAAGATAGCGACCGGGAGCAGAGGTAGCGCTGGGATTCAATATTGATTAGCGGGGACCTCAATTGGAGCCTACACCCCGCATCATAGATTATCCCCTAAAATTTATTCCTCGCTTTGATTCTAGAATGAGATTGATTTCAGTTTTATTTAAACGTTTAAACGATAGGACAATACCAATGTTTTCGAAAATAAATCAAACAAAGCATCGAATTGTTAGCAACTTCATGTCTTTAAATTGATTGAAGGGGTGAGAGGATGAAGAAACTACTTTTTTATTTCATTATCTTCGGATTGAGGTAATGGCGAGCTTAAAGAAGATATGCGTTGGCATACTTTTGTTGTAATTTCAGAAACTATCTACGAGTCTTGTACGGGGAGATGCTAATTTGTAGTTGGAGATATGTGGCGATCCTTGTAATAGCAATTATTAATTAATTAATAAATTAAGAATTAATCGGTTCATACTTCAATAATATTGATTTATACCGAGTTTAACTAGATTCTGAAATAGCGGATAATGAGGTCGTTTTTATGTTGGGTACAGGGTGCCCTTGAAATGGCAGATTAGTCAGCTATTCCTCAAGTGCCACTATTATACTATTAGTCGGGTACCCGATAATATTGATTTTAGAAACATTGTAACTTTATTCTAACATTATTTTTGGTTTGTTTATTGTATCATGTTTTCGTTAGTTTCTTCTTCTAAATTCCGGTAATAATGACTTCCTGCCTTTCAGTATCCTTTAATAATATCCCACTGGTGCCTGTAGAACGGATCCGATACTTATGGTTGCATCTCGACAAACGATCAACCTGGAATCCTAATACAAGACATAAAAGACAAGAAACCGCTCGAGGTTTCAGGCTACTTCAACACATACTAGACAAACGCTCTAAGCTTCCATTTAACTGCAAAAGACTCATCTACATAACCATCATACAACCTATTTGGACATACGGAGTAGAGCTTTGGGGCTCCACTAAGCCATCGAATTCTTTTTGTATCCAATCCCTAGAATCTAAAATCCTTCGTAAAATCCTCAACGCACCTTATTTTGTTTGTTAAGAATAAAGTCATCCACAACGACCTTAATGCCCCATTTGTTGCTGATTTGGCCCGAACCCGGTATCTATCCTTTCATAACAAACTTCATTACCACTCAAACCCTCTAGTTTGAAACCTAGCTTCCCCTTCAATTCCCGATAATCCTCCGAGGCGTCTGAAAAAAAGATGGCCACGTGACCTTCTTAGTTGAATTTTGATTTGAGCACTACCAGTGGATAGTTTCTCTACTTTTCATTATCTCATGTCACATTATGTATCACTTAGCCTATTTACTTGTAGTATTATTGTAATACAGTTGTAAATATCAATAAATTAAAAAAAATCCGGTAATAAGTAATTAGCCATGTAGTTATTGATAGTGCGTAAAATAACGATACTATCATAAATCTCAAAGGATCAATTTTTTCAATTTAGAAAATTTCTATCTCGCTTGCTATGGTAGCAAAATAATATAAGAAAAAGTATAATAAAGTGAATTACGTGGATAAGTCAAATACGAAGCTTCTCTGAATGGAAGAAAGTTACTTTTTTAACAGAGTGATCTTGCGTGCTTGGAAGTTGTTATGGATCGAATGGAGAACTAACAGCTTAGCCAATCCACCTCCCCCCCCCCTCGGGTAGCTAAGTTCTAAGTTTGTAATAAATGCTATGGAATCTGTCGTTTTTACGCAAATCGGATACTTTCCCTAAAACCTTTTCTTGTTTCTTTTATTACAAAAGAACAAACTCGGTAATGCTAATAAATCGAATAACATTCAAGCTGATCGTAATACTAAAAACATAAGCTTATATATTTTGTTGAAATAAACAATTACGAAAATTATAATGTTTTGGAAATATGAAATATAAATAGCTGCAGGATACTTGTACAGTTAAAAATCGTTTTATAAGTGAAATAAAAAAATTAAAACGTGCAAAGACGTGCGGAATAAAATAAAATACTGTAATTCACTTATTTTTGAGGGGAAAACTACATATTTTATTATCTTGCGTAAATTGTTATTTTTTCATCACAAAATTAGGCGATATTTGCCCTTGTGCGGACCTTTATTTTGGTAATATTTCTTTTCTAAATTTATAGTTTTCTGTTTGTTAATTTAACGTCACTTTATGCAACTATGGCTAATCGAACGATGTTACAGTAGACAGAATTCTAAATTTTGCTGATCTAGTGAATTTATAGATCAGGATAGGGATTGTTAATGAATATCAGAAATTGCACAGACTTGGGAATGTCGCTTTACGTCCCCTCCAAAAGATGGTACAACTAAGGATTTTCCTTCGCCCCATGACTTTGGGCATTTTGCTGTTTTGCAAACGAATACATCTACGAGTACACCTCATTAGTTTTCTAATGGTATATTGTCTATCTATATTACTACTGTAATTTCCGGAAACATGTTTTCAAGCAGAGAAAATATTTTTCATACTTCTCATTGGTGTATGTTGGTCGACTATGATCAATTTGATGGAATGAATATTCGACTTGCGTGAAATATATTTTATTCTGAGAATGAACATTTCGGCCCAATATTGTGAGCCATCCCCAGGGTGGAAACTAAATCAGAGCTATAGGATAATAAGCACCAAGAGAAGTAATTACCTGCCCGATTTGATTTCAGACCGCAACGTCGGCTTTAAGAAATTTTAAAGAATATTCAGGGAACTTTTAAATATTTATTTCTTTGAAAACTCTGGTTCGATGTTGTTCACTATAGCAATGCATTGCCATACTACATGTATTCATATATAGGCGAGTGAAAGTAAAACATTTAGAAAACGTCACTATGTTATACAAATAAAAAGAATAATTAAGAGTCATGCAAAGGATTATAAATTAGAAAAAGTGAATATGGTGTAACAGAACCGTGGCGGGACTGGCCGTAAATAAGTTTAATTAAATCATTTAGTCGAGCGATCGTGGGGCTGAGACCGTCAAGGATGCTGAGGTGGCGTCTAGACGGTGGCCAGCGTGGGAGAGGGAGATCGCGATCGCTGAGAAGTCAGTCAGTCTGTCCCGTGTGCAAAGAGGTGTAACGTCGCAGTGTGAGAGGTTGGAGACAATTGGTGTTGGTTACTGCGGAACCGATCAGATGGGAGGATCGCTACACGTTATACAAGGTACATGTGAACAATTTAATTTCTGGGGCTAGACTCATTGATTACCGTGGAGTATCAGGCTATAATTTTTGTTCTGAGACTTATAATATTCCCTTATTGTTTTTTTGATTTTCTTGTCCTAGCAAATAAGTGGGGGAACTGGTTGTACCAGTAGTGTAGTAATTACAGAATTTTTAACCATTCTAATATTTTTCAACAGTTTGGTTTTATTATTAATTTATTAAACATTTTTTTTTTATATTTGTCAATAATTTGGTTTTATTATTAAGTAAAAATAAATATAGTCATTTTCTTTATATTGCTTAGTTCTTAGTAAGAGTACGTTCTCCTAATTTTCTTTATTCTTCTTATGTGTTACTATTCTTTCCTTCCTTTCACAACCCCATTCCCTTCCAAATAAGCCGGGGGTGTTACAGTGGTGTCAGGTGTGGGGTGGTTGCAAAAATACCACAAACTAAATTCACGTTTTTAAAATGACGGCTGAGAGTCAATTAAGGGCTAAATTGGATGAGGTGTTAAAACTAAACGAGGAGTTTCAAAAGCGGGAGGGGGAACTCAAGCAGCAGATTGTAGAGCTAGAGACAAATCAACCAGATGCTAAACTGGTTGTTAAACCACCTCGCAGAGATCTATCGTTACAGTCACTAGTGAAGCCATGGGGAGGGGAAGCGACTGCGCGGCCAGTGGAGGAGTTTTTGGACTACCTGGAGGAGGTAGCGGCTTGTGGGGCTTGGGATGACGGAGATAGAGTGAGGATATGTCGGTTAAAACTTCAGGGACAAGCGGCGACGTTCGTAAGGGGCGCTGAAGAGCTTAGGGGTGAGGTTACGTTCCAGCGACTTTCGGAGGTATTGAAGGAGCGGTTTGGCGATCCAAACACCTTCGAATATTACGGCAGAGTGCTGCAGGACATGAGCCAACAGTCTAAGGAGAAGATACAAGAGTTTGCCGACCGATGTATTACGGTGGGTGGAAAGATGGCCAGGCCAACCTTAGCCGGAGACGAGGGAACGTGGTGGGCGAGGGAGGTAGAAAGGAAGGTGTTAGAGGCGTTCACTAGGGGTTTGACTGGGGAGGTAGGTAAGCAAGTATTGTTCGGCCGCCCACAGACCTTAAGGGAAGCCCAGAAAATGGCGTTGGAGCTGGAACAGGCCCTACAGGAGCATCAACGGGGAAAAAACATATATGTAGTAAGAGAACCACAGGTAGAGCCGATGACGGGCGCACAAGAGGTGCAACCACCCGTATGTGTTTGCGCAAACTACCGGCAGCCCGGAAGGAACGAGGGGCGGGTAAACGCTCGGCCACCACTTTCGGAGGTCCAATGTTTTAACTGTGCTAAGAGGGGGCATTTGTCGAGAAATTGCCCTAACAGAGTTGGCCAGACCCCACAGCGAACCAGGAGACGACCAGACTACCCTGGAGCTTGTTTCAGATGTGGAAGAATAGGACACTTCGCTTCCCATTGTACCACCGCCGCTCAAAATGGGAGTGACCCAAAAGCCTAAGGCCGCCCTTTTGCCCCGAAGGGAGGCCCCAGGAGAACAAAAGGGGTAAGCTTGGTTTAATTCCCTGTATATCTGGCCAGGAGAACGACGGGTTAAGTCTTGAGGTTGTGATAGCCGGGCAAAAGAAAATTCTGCTGGTGGATACGGGGGCTCAGATCTCCTTGTTAAGGGAACCGGTCCAAGGTCATAAGGTGAGATGGTCAAACCTGAAGGCCAGGGGAGTAACGGGAAGGGCCCTGCGTATAAGAGGGGAACAGGAGGTTGAATGCCAAATAAAAGGGAGAAAAGTAAGCCATCGGTTTACAGTCGCGGACATTGAAATGGCGTACGACGGGATATTGGGGCTGGACCTTATGAAGAAGGTCGATATAGAAATTCACGCTCGGTCTAACACTGTACTGGTTAGAGGGGTGACGGCTGAGGCAGTCAAGCGTCAGACAGGGAAGAAGTGTCATCGGGGGAAGCCAAGTCCTAGTGAGTCAGAACCGCTTCAGAAGCCACAGCAGGAATACACTGTACGGGCCGTTGCGAGGTCTATAATCCCAAAGTACGCTGAAGCCATAATAGCTGGGGAGCTGGCAATGATGGACGGCAAAGTGGTCATGGTAGAACCTGAAATCCAGCCGCAGAAGGGGTTGAGAACGGGGAGGGGCGTTGGCAGAGTGGAAAAGGGGATGGTGAACGTCCGGGTGGTCAACTTGACCGGAGAACCGATCGTGGTTGACCGCAGACAAACCTTGGGGAGGGCGGTTGAGGCGGACGTCTGGGACGGGGAGGAGACCGTGATAGGAGTAGTGGGACTACACCAGTCTAAGGAGAAAGTGGACCAGCGGAATTGGGACGCTGAGCTTGGTCATTTATCACCGAACGATAGATCGACTATTGAAGAGGTGTTAGAGCGGTATGGGATGTTGTTCGACCCACCAGATGAGAGGGGTTGCACCCTAGGCGTCGAGCACTCCATTGAAACAGGCGGCGCGTCACCAGTAGCAAAACGACCGTATCCAGTACCCTTCCATCAGAGACCTATTGTTAAACAACACATCCAGGAAATGCTGGATAATGGGATCATCCAGCCATCATCGAGTCCCTGGTCGGCCCCCATTGTATTGGTTAGAAAGAAGTCGTACCATGGGGAAACCAAGTTTCGGTTCTGTACTGATTTTCGTGGTCTCAATGCGGTTACAAAAGTGGATGTTTATCCACTGCCATTGATAAATGAAACGTTGGAGCAATTGGGGAGAAGCCGGTACTTTACGACGCTAGACCTGGCAAGCGGTTACCATCAAATATCCGTCGCGGAAAAAGATCGGGAAAAGACGGCGTTCACCACAGAAGGTGGCCACTACGAGTACCGTAGGATGGCTTTCGGGTTGGCTGGGGCTCCTGCAACATTCCAAAAATTGATGGATTGCCTATTAAGTAGGCTGAAAGGGGTAGAATGCTACGTGTACCTGGATGACGTCATTGTTTACAGTGCGACTATTGAGGAGCAAGCACGTAGATTAGGGAATGTATTCAGTAAGTTGCAAGAGGCTAACCTCAAGGTCAACAGGGAGAAGTGCCGCTTTGTGCGGAAGGAAGTTGCCTATCTTGGACATGTGGTAAGTGAGCATGGGGTAAGAACAGATCCCACAAAGATAGAGGCTGTGAGAGCCTACCCTCGGCCAAGGAGCGTGAGAGAAGTAAGGTCCTTCCTGGGGTTAGCAGGGTATTATCGCCGGTTTGTAGCGGGATTCGCGGGAATCGCTCAACCACTGACTGAGCTCACGAAAAAGAATGCCACTTTTAGATGGACGTCGGAGGCAGAGGATGCTTTCAATGAGCTAAAAAAGCATTTGGTGTCTGACCGGGTTCTAGTTTATCCCGATTTCCATGACCCGTTCATCTTAGCAACCGACGCCTCCTCGATGGCATTAGGAGCAGTGTTGTCTCAGGTGCGCGATGGGGAAGAAAGACCCATATGCTACGCCAGCCGGCAATTACGAGGCCCAGAAAAAAATTACTCGGCCACCGAATTGGAACTGCTAGCGGTCATCTGGGCAACCCGCCAGTTTAGGTGCTACTTACTTGGGAGGGAATTCAAGCTTGTTACTGATCATTCGGCTTTAAGATGGATGCTAAGCTTAAAGGAGCCTTCTTCTCGGTTAATGAGGTGGACACTAAGGCTCCAGGAGTTCAATTATGAAGTAGAGCACAAGGCGGGGAGGAGGCATACGAATGCTGATGCCTTGAGCAGGGCGGTGCGGGGAGTACAAGTGAAGACACCGGGGTTTAATGAGAGCGAGCTACGGATAGCCCAGCGGGATGATTCGTGGTGCCAAGATCTAGCACAACAATCAGGATCAGGAGGAAAGGATGCACGGGGCGTATTGTATTGGAAAAACGGTAGTGACAGCATGGGGGACTGGAAGTTGGCAGTACCAACAGTTTTAAGAGGGGCCATTTTACAGCAGTGCCATGAAGCCAAATGGGCTGGACACCCGGGTATAGAACGTACGACGTCGGTAGTACAGCAGGGGTATTACTGGCCCACACTGGGTCCAGACGTAAGGGAATACGTCGCGAGGTGTGATAGCTGTCAGAGAAGGAAATCCCCACCAGGTTTGAAGGCCCCTTTGGAAGCCCCTTTCTTCCCGACCAGACCGTTTGAGCAAATTTCAATGGACATCGTCGGTCCGCTTCCCAGGAGCGGGCGAGGTTATAAGTACCTGCTCACCATGATCGACAATTTCACGAGGTACGCCGAAGCAATACCCTTGAAGGAAATCACAGCGGACGAGACGGCAAGGGCCTTAGTAGAGGCAATAGTAACCCGGCACGGAGCCCCCGATCGATTGCTGACTGACCAGGGGAGAAATTTCGTTTCCTCCCTATTGAAAAATACATGTCGGCTGCTGGGGACACAGAAAATTCAGACAACCCCCTACCATCCAGAGGGCAATGGAATGGTGGAAAGATTACACCGAACTCTGGCTGAGTCGGTGGCTCATTATGTACGACGGGACGGTCGTGACTGGGATCAATGGGTACCCTATGCCCTGATGGCTTATAGGGCCATCCCGCACTCGTCCACGGGATACTCGCCAAACTACCTTCTGTATGGACGAGAAGTGCAGATGCCTGTGGGCTTCAATATCATGCCACTGGACGGTGAAACGCCAGCAGAAGAGTTCGTGGAACGGCTGCAGGAGAGATTAAGTCAGGCTTATGAGGAGGCATCGAAGAGGATGGAATTGGCATGGACCCGTCGGACGAGGCAATGGAACAAGGGGCGAAAACACAGAGAACTCGAAGTGGGGGAGTGTGTGTTCCTGCATGTCCCCATTACAAAGCTGGGACATTGCAAGAAATTTCATCGTCCTTGGACGGGACCGTATGAGGTAATCAGGAAGATCTCCCCAGTCACGTATGAGTTACAGTTGGGATCGGGCCGAAAAGTAGTGGTACACATCAATCGGTTGAAACCAGCTATAGGTGATAGGCCTACTGAGTTAGGAAGGGAGGAGGAGGAGAGTGGAGACGAGAGTGACTGGGAGGAACATGAACATCGGGACGAAAATGAGAGTGAGGAGGAATGTCCCCCACACTGGAACGAGGACAGCGAGGATGAAATGGAAGAAGTCAAGGACGACAACCAAGAGGAGAGTCAAGCCGACGGAGCTTACTCAACTGTCCGCAGGGAGTCCCCGGTAACGGAGCGAAGGACGCCAGAAAAATTGTCAACCCCCCGGGGCATAGTCGATCACGTTACTCCTCATTGGATGAGGAATGACCCGAGTTCACCAGAGGACACCCAAGAAACAACCTGGGCCCGCACAGAAGATGACCCAGGTACACCTGAGGACCCACGTGACACCTCGTGGGCCCCGGAGGAGGATGATTCCCTGGTCACCCCCCGATCCCCCATACTGCTGAGGCCAAGAAAGTAATCTAATGTTAAACGACAGTGTTCACAGGATGGCTGGTGCTGCAGTTGGCCCTGGGACACAGCGGTGTGAGGTTTTTGGATGAAAGGGACGTAGTAGTGAGCAGTGAGCGATGGCGGGTAATAGTGGAAGTGAACGTGACTCGCTTGTGTGGTGAAGCACTACGGATGAGGGAAGTAATAGAGGAAATAGAAGCTGAGTACCGACGGACACTGAACCATATCCCTGAACTTAGGGGGTACTGGGACGAGGTGGAGAGGACCAAGGAGATGGTCGCAGAAGTGGATGAAGCTGTTTTGTCCATCAGGAATCTGCTACCGGTTCAACGAGGGAGTAGAGGGCTGCTAAACATTGGAGGGAAGGTGATTAAAGCGGTGTTTGGTAATCCGGATGCTGACGACTTGGAAGGGATAAGGGACGATCTGGGGAAGCTAACAATGCAACAAGGGCGATTGGTCCACTTGGCCACGGAGCACCTCACAGTCACACGGAATTTGGGACAACGAACCGAGGAAAATACGAGGAACCTAGTACGCTTCGCAGGAATGTTGAAGAAGGAAATGGAAGCTACCCACCGGCGGATGTTAACCCTAGAGACACAAGTAGACCGGCTTTCCCTTTATACTAACCTATCCTTAACCTTGATATCCAACCTCCGAAATATGGAGGTGACGGCTCTGAAAGCCAGTGGTGATTTGAGGGAATTGTATTTGGGATTAGAGAGGGTATCATGGGGGGCAGTGAGTCAGGCCCTTCTGTCTCCCCACTCCTTGAGTGAGATTCTCCAAACGGTGGTCAATGTACTGCCCTCAGGAATTGGTTTGTTCACAGGTACTCGTCCCGAGGATGCCCACCATTATTACCAGGCCGCTGCAGTCCATGGAGTGGCCACATCCACTTCGGTGCATGTTGTTATAGATCTCCCTTTGATTAGGTCAGGTCAAGCCTTCAAGCTCTATAGGGTACAACCTATGCCGATACGGAGTGTGGATGTGCCGCACAAGGTGGTATTAGAGACGTCAGTGGACAGTTTTCTTGTGTCAGTGGATAGACAATAGTATGCACTTCTGCAGAAAGGGGACCTGACACGGTGCCGGACATCCCAGCCGTGGGTGTGCCCCGCGCTGTTTCCGTTGATGGTGCGGAGACGAGTGACCTGCTTAAGCACTCTCTTCTTTGGGGATGAGCAGAGTGGTCAACCGCTGTGTAAATGGAGGGCACTACGTGACCCGCAACTGGATACTTGGATTTGGGACGAGGCAAGAGAGAAATGGCTCTTTAGTATCAACGAGCCAACCAAGGCAACGATAGATTGCAGAAATCAGCAACCCAGAGAGATTATTTTGGACGGTGATGGAGAATGGGAGGCAACAGAGTCTTGTACACTGAAAACAGCGGATTACTGGCTGCTCCCCCCGCTCCAGAGGGACGACGTACACGACGTTGGAGAAGGAAATACAGATCGTGGACCCTATATCTCTACACATAGGGTCAGAAAAAACGACAATTAGGAGGGAAGACCTACCAGAGGCTTGGAAGTCCTTGGAGCAGCAAGGAGACCTGGGAGCGGGTCAGTGGGCCGCTGATGAAGTTCGGGTCTTGGCCCTTCGGCGTGCGCTTGAAAGGATACCGGAAGAACGGGTTAACCGAAGATGGTGGACGTGGAGTGCCACAACGACCTTGGCGCTATTGTTGCTGGGTGTCCTTGGAACATGGGGCCTACGCAAGTGGCTGGGAAACAGACAGTCCAAGGCTACTCAACGAATACAAGATGCCAGAGCTCTGGAAGAATTGACAACCAGGACCATACATCGACCCGGTGGGCGCACAGAAGCCAGCACCAACTGACAGGAGTGTATATAGTGGCAGTGTATACAGTGTAGTGTAGGATTAAGTTTCAGCCACCATTGGTACTCCACGGCGTATTGTATGAGTGGACCCCGTGGTTCCACTCTTTTGTAAAGGGGAGGGTGATGTAACAGAACCGTGGCGGGACTGGCCGTAAATAAGTTTAATTAAATCATTTAGTCGAGCGATCGTGGGGCTGAGACCGTCAAGGATGCTGAGGTGGCGTCTAGACGGTGGCCAGCGTGGGAGAGGGAGATCGCGATCGCTGAGAAGTCAGTCAGTCTGTCCCGTGTGCAAAGAGGTGTAACGTCGCAGTGTGAGAGGTTGGAGACAATTGGTGTTGGTTACTGCGGAACCGATCAGATGGGAGGATCGCTACACGTTATACAAGGTACATGTGAACAATTTAATTTCTGGGGCTAGACTCATTGATTACCGTGGAGTATCAGGCTATAATTTTTGTTCTGAGACTTATAATATTCCCTTATTGTTTTTTTGATTTTCTT
Organism: Arma custos; assembly: GCA_037127475.1. Taxonomy (NCBI): domain Eukaryota; kingdom Metazoa; phylum Arthropoda; class Insecta; order Hemiptera; family Pentatomidae; genus Arma; species Arma custos. The sequence continues at coordinate 118,138,300 of CM073761.1, read as the reverse complement.
GTCCTAGCAAATAAGTGGGGGAACTGGTTGTACCAGTAGTGTAGTAATTACAGAATTTTTAACCATTCTAATATTTTTCAACAGTTTGGTTTTATTATTAATTTATTAAACATTTTTTTTTTATATTTGTCAATAATTTGGTTTTATTATTAAGTAAAAATAAATATAGTCATTTTCTTTATATTGCTTAGTTCTTAGTAAGAGTACGTTCTCCTAATTTTCTTTATTCTTCTTATGTGTTACTATTCTTTCCTTCCTTTCACAACCCCATTCCCTTCCAAATAAGCCGGGGGTGTTACAATGGCAAGAAATTTCCGATTGAATCTCTATAGTATTGTAAACAAAAAATCATTAATATTTCTATTTATCAATATTAAGTAATTAATAATAAATAGTTTGTTATGGACATTGAATATAAAAGAGGTTATGAATAAATGATTGGTTCATTTGTAAGCCGACTTCAAGTCCTATAAATATTATTCAGTATAATTTCTTGTTTTATTATCAATAATTTTATAATAAATGAATGAAATCATTATGTTCTGACAATGTTTTAATTATTCAATTTGTTTAATGGGTGCAATTAATGTGGAAGGGGAAAAATGTTGATAATGGTGGCGGTGTTGGTTAGGTTGCCCTCGCCTCGAATCGATCTTATGGAGCCTGGAGCATCTCTACTTCCGCATCCTTCTCCTTTAGCTTCCACCTACAATACTAATGGCTATATACAACTTTTTACTTAAAGATTTTTTTAAATAATTTTTCCTTTAAATGTTGAAAATTTGAGTATTACTACTTGGTAACTTCTCTACTTGCCTTTATCGATGCCATTAAGTTTCATTCATTATATTTATTTGTTGTATTGTTATAATACAGTTGTCAATTCCAGTAAATACATTTAAAAAAATTAAATAACGAAACACCATTACATTGAAAATGAGTAAATTAAAAAAATAATTTAATGCAATTATTATTATCCAATGACAATAAGTAATTGGTAATCTTTGAACTGAAATAATACAATTCAATATACGTATTGTTACGGGCTACTGGGTGTTAAAATGAATTAAACTACTGCTAAATTAAAGATACTAATATTTATTCACAATATGATAATAAGGATACAATTGAATTATTAACAATTAAATTATTAAACTAATATAACTATACAATAACAATATTCTAAATATTATAATCTAGGCCTAACTCCTATTTAATTATAACAATAATATAAGATGTTACTAATTCTAAATGACTTAACTATTTACATAAATTTGTATGAATATTATAAAATTACACTACAATTTATTACTACTAATTAACACTTACAGTTCACTAGTCCACCGCCCGTAAGATTCTCCAAGTATGACAAACTGACACACAATAACAAACAGAAACATTTTATTACACTCGCGAGACTGTCACAGTTCACTGATACACTTATTACACTGGCCGGTTCAACACTGACTAGTTTATCACACTGACACTCACTTATTACAGATCATCACCGTGCGTGGTCTACTCTCAGATTGACTCGCTCGAGGCGAGGGAGGTATTTAAATAGGCAAGGCCGAACATTCTAGAACACGGAAGGGTGAAGACTGGTCCGGAACCTTCTTAATCCTTTTCCGACAAAGCAGAGGCGATTCTACTATGCTGAGAAGGTCCTAATCCTATTTTAACCTCCCGCCGACGGATCTAAGCCGCTAATCCCTTGTTTCCGTTCTTTCTGCCGTAACAGTATTATACCTGAGTAAAAATATTGTTTATTCAACACTAAACTATTTTAGCGAAAAATTCAAGAATTTAAACCTTTCAAAAATTTCTTTTTGGTCACCTTTTTTTTAAACCCTTTTGCACTGAGCTGCGTTGAACATAAATCCTACTTCGATTCGATTGGCTTTGAGTAACCCCGACCCAATTCCATTCAGATCTTTCACCTAATTAATGGTTAATAACTACCGAACGTTTCAGTGCTTTTGTCCACTTTATAAAATTCATTCCGTTTCCTTTTAAATGGATTTGATTATAAGAAAAGAGAAATGTAAATTTGTTTTTAAATATTCTAAATTAGTACTTTACTAAGAAATAGAGTTAAACATACATATGTGCAGTGGTGTTATGTATAATAATAGGTTTGCCAAGAGGCCGTAGGCAAAGCTTTCAACTTCAATCTCTCTAAGTAGCTGATACTCGCCCTTCCATGGCTTGTCGGTAACGGTGTAAATTAAAATGTTAATTTTCGTTATAGCTTTCAAATCAATTCATGCTTCCATCAATATATGAAAGTCCATAGTTAGAAGTGCCAAAGTTTTTGACTCTTTATTAGATTTCTTTACATTTCCTATTTTAATTCGATTTAAAATTATTTTTATTTTTATGTAAATGTAATTTCTAGATCTACAAACGTGCATTGTCACTCACCAGGTCAGGGCGCTCCCACCGCGTTCGGTTAGTACGAGCTAAGTGGACCAAATTAGTTTTACATTTCGTTCGACAAATTAAGTAATGTAATTATAATTAAAAAAATTAATTACCAACTTAATTAAAGAGTATTGCTGAGAGAGTAAGTAGAAAAATTAAATAAAAAATCGTATCTATATTTAATGTCAAACACAATTTGTAGTAGATTCTAAATAAATACAAAAACATAATTATTATATGGAATATACAAAGAAAAACGAAGTATAAAATTGTATGAATAGAATGTATAATCCTAAATTATTTATTAATTGATTCGTCTGATGACAATGTATTCTCCTTCTTTTTCCTTCATGTTAAAGCAGACAACAGTGGTCGGGGCTCTATGGTAGAAACTATAATCAAAATTAAAACATCTGGGCACAATAGACCTGTATTCTTTCTCATTTCTCTTATTGAACAGTGGATCAAATGCTATCATCAACATAGAAAGTAAGTCTGTATTCTTGTGTATACAGGAACAAAGGAATAAATACAAATAGAAATTCATCAGTATCCTATTTTCAAATATATGTTTTTATGGACTGTGATCAGAACTTCCGTCACAAAACAATACTTTTCAGTGTGAATGAATTAGGAAGCGCATTATAATAAGCGCATGGCATCTTGTTGAACTTCTACTATGCACTCAACTGCTTTATCCAATATGCCATATTATTATGCCATATAACAGTAATAATATGGCAAGAAATAACCGGCCTTCATAGACCACTTCCTAGTTTGCTTGAACGAATGCGTTGTAGACTTAGCTACAATGTAATAGGTTTATGCTTCATTTCCACTTAATTTCCTAGCAATCTCCAACTTGAAGAATAGCAATAGCAATTGAAGAATTAGCAGATACCAGGCATTCGTTTTTATTTCTAATTGCTCTAGCAATGTTCATTTTTCCTTCCGCACGTGCTCCTACTTCTGAAGCTGTCACCAACTCAGCAATGCTACGTGATTGAACAAATCCCTCAACTATATGTTATTTATTTTAAATGATGCCTAGTCAAAATTTTTTGTGGCTTTTCTACAACATAACAGGAACCTTGAAATGAAGTGGAAGTACTAGGCACAGTTAATTTTCCAAAACTAAATTTGGTCGAAAAAGAGCTAAAATATATTATCGATATTCAACAATTGTTTCATATAAAATTAGTAACAATTTAATTTAATGTGTAGTTGAAATGCTGCTTTAAATACATGATAAATAATTTATTCTATTACAATGGATACATAACATTGGGACCTATTACTGATGGAGAGTGCCAGACATAAAAAAAATGTTATATTACTATGTTTTGACGAATATTTTTATATTATTATTATATTTACAATATTTTAGTATCCTAAATATGACTTTTAACAAGGCAAACTGTTCTTCAACATACATTATCTTTTTTTTTAGAATCTCTGCGGTGTCCGATTCAATATTTTGGTTTTTTGTTCATTATGCTCTTAGGTAGATTGGTCTTCTGTTTATTGTCACTTCCTTTGTTTCTCTATGCACATCGAAATGATCATATTTCAATGATTTTTTTCGAATAATTACATATAATGTAATATCGTAAAATCGTAATATCGTAAAATTTAACGAGGTTTTAATTCCCGGGATTGGAACTGATTTTGTGAAGTTGCTTCTTCAATAAATTTTGATATTCATAAGTTGAATGCTAGTTTGGCATGTAGGTATTGAAGTTAGTAAACACATATGTATACTTTAACTTAAATAAAGGTTTTCGAATTTAATTACTAATAAAACCTGAATAGTCTTTGAAGACTTATGGTATGTTATTGTTAGTTGTACCGATTAAATGAAATATGCAGTATCATGATACATGGAACAGGTAGTGCGATGGTAAAACGGACAGGGACCAGACGTGTGAAGCAAAGAGCCATAAGTAAAAAGGAGGAGACACATGGGAGAATGCGAACCTTCGCCTTATAAGCTCAAATACCCCAGAAAACTAAAGTCAATCTATCTTTACTCCGCTGTCACAGCCTTCCTAAAGATAGATGAAGTGTACTGGCTTTCTTATGCGTATTATTCTTGTACATATACCTAGGGCAATAAACATCACATTACATCAACTATATTTAAAGGTAGAGCAGCAATAACACGGCGTTTCACTTTTCAATTTTTTTTATTTATCGAGGAAGAACAAATTAACTGGAAATTAGTAGATCTCAAATCAACAGTAGCGTTTTGAAGTAATCTTCTTTCTTTGAAACTCTAGTAATTTCTATAGTGTGAAGTTCACGAAATTTCGTAGATAGGATGTAGATATTGCAGATGAATAGATAATCCATTAAACTTGGCTCTAAGTATTTTTTAGAAATTATCATCTAAAGTAATATTAACAACAGTTAGAAACACAGCAACCACTGAAAGCAAGACCCTACGTAGGATGAAAATCATTTTGGTTGGGACAGTTGTTGTAACTTACCACTTTTCTATTTCTATATAAAATGAACTGTCAAATACAGTTTACTACTAGTAAATAAAATTTCTCTGTAAACATTTATCACCGATTTGAAAGGTTTGCCTTGCTTGTATAATAAATAGAGCTCGAAACAAATTATACTATATCATTCAAGAAAAGCACGATTGGTAGATCTCTGATATGTGGAGGATGCAGATTCGAAAAAGTTACAAACTTCAAAAGTACCTCGTCACGATTGTCACGCAAAATAATGAAATAGAAGAAGAAATTAGGGATTCAAAATGGCATCAAATACTCGAGGCACTCGAGAAAATTCTTCCGATTCGGTATATATTCCGAGAGATCAAAGTGAGAATATAAGGCCGTTCTTCAACTAAGACCGAAGAGACAAATTAATGCTTGGGAGAAGAAAATCCTGGGAACAACATAGGGAAAATAACATGGCTGAGACATGGGTATCCAACGAATCAGAAAATGCTATGAAGAAAGATAACAGAGGGGCGGTAGAGTTGTAGAGTAGGAAGTGGTAGGCTGCTGGAAAATGGAGAAGAGCTGCAAAGGATCGCTCTGAGTGGAGGAGAATGGAGGAAATGGTTGAGGGGGCCAGGGTCCTTGATGAGCCGTAACGCCGTCAGGGATAGATGGATTGCTTGTATTATTAGCACTGATACAATAAGACTTCTCCTTCTTTCTTCGGCACTACAGCCCAACATGGGCCTTGGCCTCCTCTAAGTGATTCTTCTCCCAGAAACAACAAAACTAATATTCCGTTAAGTTATCGCGTAATATTTAACTTAGAACTCCAAGAATCCAGAATTAAGATAGAAAACGAATAAGATTCGTCCGTTAAGGGAAACGGCACTATGAATTCCATCAGTAAAATCAACAAGTTATTAAGTTCTGCCAAATGCTCAACAAACCAATGGTAGGAAGTATTGGATCGTTTCGCTTTTATTATTTGTAAAATTCAAATTTGAACTATTGGACTTCCGTTTTTTTTCTGTTTGTGTTTATAGATTGTAATGCGATTTCATAATTCCTCTCGTTTTTCATAATACTTACTATCTCTGCAATTTGGTAATTCTTTTTTTATTACTTTAAACTTGGACACTCAGGCCGAGCTGCAAGAAACATTACCACCGCGTTCGGGGAAGGCTGTGGTAACGAAGGAACCATTCGGTGTTGGCATTTTCAGCTAGCTCTATGCCACTAGCTAATTCATAACTAATTCATTTCTCCTTACTACCAGATGTGAAACCATAACACACACATCGTACTGCGGGAATATTGACATAATGCAACGAAAGCTTATATATAAAGAAAAGCCTGCATTGGTTAATTGGAAGTTATATTCTTACACGACAACGCCAGGTCTCAAGTTTCACGACATACAGTGAAGAAACTAAACGAGCTGGTTTACGAGGTCTTACCACAGCCACCTAATTGGCCAAATTTATCTCTATCTAGATTTCCATCTGTTAGAAAAAAATAGGCAACTGAAAAAAAAATGATTCTCAATGACTCATAAAGTTATTTTACTAAATAAACTTTCCTATTAAAAAGGACATTTCATTTAAAGTTGTCTACTACTATTTTCTATATTATTTTTATTATTTATCGGTCTTAAAGGCGAGGAATAAAAGTACTCTTATAGGCTATACATACCAGCATTACCCAACTGTCGTGAGGGTTTAGTGGGTCTCAACAATGCAAAATAAGAAATCAGATTGTTGACTGATCGTGTGAACGGGTTTAAAAGTTTACCTTAAATTTATATTTTGAATATCCTTTTAATAATAACATGAGAATACATTTATTCATTGTATAAACTACGCAGCCCGATAGGCTTAGTTCGCAAATTTATATTCTGCAAGTGCAGTAGAATATAGTTAATGGAATTGTAACCATTATTGGGGTACAAAATGCCTTGTTTACTGATATGGTGGATTTCTGTCAGCTATAAAATATGTATATACTCTATTTTACGACTCCTCAATCAAGAATTATCAAGTTTTGAATTAAATAGCCCTAAAAACAGGATATCCAAACCTTTTGATTCTTGATTTATTTCTAACTTCAAAACAGTACTATGCCTTTGTATTGTAATGCAATAATTACTTAACTATTGTTGGAGTACATTGATGCTCTCACTAACATTTTTTTTTCTCTTTTTGCCACCAAAACACAAGTCCATTATGCGCCTATGGGTTACAAATGTTTCAATAGAGATGACACCAAATGGGAAACGTAAAGCACAACAGTTTTTTGTAACAGAAAATAATGAAACCGATGTAAAGAACTATTGTTCAACTTTTTTCATGTAAAACGGCAAGTATGTCCACATGTGTAAAAGAACGTTTCTACATTTTAAGAATCAGCACTCCCAGGCATAAAAGAGAATTTCATTGTGTAAATTCTTTGAGACTGATCTGTTTGGTACAGCATATAACTTTGTGAATTGTAGCAAATTAGGTATATTAGAAATAGATAAATTAAAAAATAAATAAACATTGGGTAAGTTGTTCTATCATATTCTGTGAAGTGTGCCAGAGGGGACAGGCCTATATTCTTTAAAAATCATTATATAAAGCTTGTGATATTTTCAATATGATTGAAAATCTTTATATAAATACTCATGGACAAAAGCTTTAATAAGGTTTACCAACACATTTCTTTAAAACCAATTCAGGTCAAAATGTAATCAAATAAGAACCTGGATGGTTCCTAATTATAAAAAACAAAAATTATAGACAAGAGGGTTGATAGCTTGGAGGTGGGAGTAGATTCTAAGCAGAGCGTTAACGTTAATGGACATTTTGCCTTTTAGAGATATTTTCTCTACTACACGAGAACAATCTGCTACTACCCTCTTTTTTCCCTGAAATTATTCCTTACGGCAAAAGGCTTCTTTTATAAAAACCACTTCGTATACTTTTTTGAACTGAGAAGAATAAAGCATAGCATCCACATTCTTTTGATGTTTAATCTGCCACTTGCTAAACTGACCGGCATCAAAACCCGAGAGGAGTTTTTTCAATATTTTTTTTTCTTCGGTAAATGAAAGAAATACATGAATAAGATTAATCTAATAGAGTACTAATGCAACTGGCCTAATTATAATAGACAGCTAATAATAAATTATTTCAAATAAAATCATCTTAAAATAATTTATTGTAAAGAAGATAGTTGGGGGGGGGGGTGCAGTCAAAAAAGTTTTTTGACTGCACCCCCCAACTATCTCCTTTACATTAGATCATGCAGTCAACTATTTTCATCTCATAAAATAATTTATGTATTTATACTATATATATATATATTATCTATATTTATACATGTACATATATTTATACATAAAGAATTTACGTAGGTTTGTTTGCAACAAAAAAATTATTGAAGGAGGTCATGGTAGAGGATCACAAACATACTGATTTTTCTGGTGGTAGATAAGGTTTTCGAAACACAAGTTGTCTTATGGTTAGAAGCAAATAGTCCCCAAAAATGATTGATAATTACGTCATGGAATTTATGTTGTATGATATATCACAATTAATTCCCAAGATGACCTATAATGGCTAGTTACTTGGGGATACACAGGGGATTGATTCGAAATATTTAACCTGTAAATAGGATCAGGTTTTCTGATGGTTTGCTTCAAAATAAAATTGACTAAATGAACCGGAGAAAAATGCCAATACAATGTCATTTAAAAATATCTGTATCAGGCACAAATATAGATTCAATTATATCTATAAAATGAAAATGCTGCGTCCAGTGGTTATTTTAAAAAATTCATGTGCGGTGTGCGTAAATTTCATATTGAAGAAAGTTTTAGAGCCATATATCGAGTTCATTCAATAAAACTAAGTGTTTCAAATATAACTAATAAATAAATCACTTTCATTTTACGAGTAGAACTGATATTTCTTTCTCTTCTAAAATAATCAATACTTCTTGTTTTATCAATAAAATACAGAATATATAACGATTTTGAAGATTTTTATTACTAACTTATATGATTAAATAAAGTGTATTTTGTCAATTAGATCATATTCTAAGAAGCCATTGTATTTTATCTTCTTTGAACATCGGGCTCAACAGCTCCGTGAAGAATAGAGGTAGTACTTCGCTCCTTGTGTCTATGAAGCTATTATGTATATGGAAGTAATTTTATATTTAATCATTCTGTATCCAGTTTATTCATTCTAATTATTCCACTGTTCATTCTAATTATTTGTGCCTCAAGGATCAATACCGCTTTTATACATACACCTACGATATTCCAGAAAGTCCTGACTTACTGACGGCAACCTACGCTGACGACACTGCCATAATCACCGAACATCAAGACACGACACAGGCCTCACAAAACTTACAGCCTAATTAACATTTACAAAAGTTGAATGAGTGGGACCAACTACTGACTGAACCACGAAAAGCTACAACACATCACTCTTAGACACGGGGCAGAGGACCCGGTTGGAATCCCGGCCGGGGGCATATCTTTTCTCTTCAAATAACAATAGGTAAAAATTAAACCATTAACAAAAAATTATAAAAAAATAGTTACTTTGTTCTATTTCACTGACAGCCAATCTGCTGATTGTTTCTATTTGACAGTAAGTGGATGCAAATATAAAGATTAAAAAAATTAATAATGACATAATAGAAGGTAATAATCGATATTACTTCAAGGGATATTGAAAACAAATCGTAAATACGGTATAATATTATTACAAACTATTGTGGAATAAATTCACCAATCAAATTATTACAAATAAGAAATAAATTCAACGAGTAAAAACTTGAATGTCACATCTATAAATTTAAGTCGTATGTTACAAATATGAAATCTTCTTGATTCTCATAAATTAAACCCAATAAAATTATTTGGAACGGTACAATTATTGCTAACTCATAATTAAAATGAATTATTTAGAGTTTTTTAAGCATTAGGTTAGAAAAAGTAAATCAAAAGAAATGCTTAAGGTAATTGAGTAGCTATAAGGACCTCGCCACGATTAAATAACATAAAATCTAATGGCTCATAGGCGTTGTCTAATAATGAATATGCTAATCAAAGCATCATAGAGAATGTTTAATTAATTTAATCAGGCAAGGAGTTGACTAATAAGCTGAACATGAATGTATTACTACTGCCACTTTTGGAAATATGGCTGTCATGGCGTCAATATAAATTTCCCATCCCTTTGTCTTGAAACTGTTTCCTGATAGTTGGTGAAAGTTCAATTAATTTAAACTGATCTGCAAATATGGAAAGTTTCACCCTCTCATGGATTAAAAGATACCATTATATTTTTTAATTGAATTCATAAGAGTTTAAACGTTAAAACTAATAAATTTAACTACTAATAAAACTGATTCTACAATAATAAGGAGAAGGATCTCACATCGCTGGTTCATGCAGATAAAAGTTTAGTAACAAAATGACCCTATCACCAAGGAAATATTAAACAAAGTCGTATATTAAGCTTGACACTAATTTAATAATAAAAAAAAACTAGTGAAAAAAACTTATGAACAACCGACATCTATTATTGTTTCATACTTCAATGCTTAACGAAAATAGAAAAACAAAAGGTTTTTTACATATTTCTCCTTCTTCACATTTACACTTTATGAACTTGAAATTTCGCACTAAATTACACCTAAATATAAGGTGTCCAAAAACTAAATAAATTATGGGTTTATTGAACAGAAATCTTGGTTTTTCACTTCGTAAATCGTTTAGTAATAATTAAATTGTTTTCCGAAATACATTTCATATACTTGTTTTAATTATTAAAGTTTAGTTTTCATATGTGTATTTAATGAAAATACCAATGGTTTTTTAAATTAGGAGCAGAATCGGTTTAATAAATCATTTAACAAAACATGGGATCAAGGAGCAACAAAAAAAAAAATTGTTTTTAAATAAATATTAAATATAAAAAAATAATATTTAATGAGATTTTTCACAATGAAATTCAGGACTGGAAATATTCTTTATATGTTTATTTTAATGTGGGAGCTTAACGTTTGTTAAATTGTTGGGTTTTTTTTAGAAGCATCTCGAATCGTCATAAAATCCTAATCACGCTTCAAACTGCGATTTTAACACTGCTCATATCTGACTATATCAAATAAGGAACGTTTTAGTTAAAAAAGAAATAGTGTGAAGGAATCTTTAAATTTATTTGTTTTGTTTTTTTGGAAAGTAAAAATATAACATGGACTACTCTGGTTTTTCTAAAAGATGTTTTGAAATATAGTTCGTTAAAGAAAACATTACGAATAAAAATCCCGTAATAATAGAGAATTCCCATCGGAAAAGTAAATGGAAGAGGGAGGCAAGAAAAACTAGATGCGGAGCTAGGAAATCTATTCGATGCCCCGCAAGTAGTCAAAGTTTAGTAGCCTTGAGCTGGACGGGTAGATGAACCTAGGAAAGTAATTGAAGAAAAGGTACATCGTACTAGAAGAGTAGGGGTGATACAAGCTTCGATGGCTGGATGGTGTCAGTATGGACTCCAAGAGACAATTAAATGTTCGGAAATGGAAGGCGGCTGCACTAAACAGGGAGGACTGGCGGAAACGGATCGAGGAGCCAAGGTTCATTGATGGGCTGTACATTCACGAAAGAAGAAGAGGAGGAATAAGTAAAAGCAACATTTGTACTTGTAATAGCTTAGTAATTCATAGTAAAATTACAAAATATGTATGATGAGGATGAATAGATGTAATTTCTGAGGATGCAGTAGATTTATGATTTCTTAACGTTGGGAATCAGACAATATATATCGATTGTTTATTTTAAATTTATCATATAAAAATATCATATAAAAAAAAATCATTAACATTGTTACAAACATTAGCGTAGCATCGGTATTACACACAGCCTTATTCTTTTCTAGAGCGCATAACATCTTACCAAAATATAATATTTGTACTCCATGGACTCCTGTCTGCCTTTATTCTCAAAGGTTTACTACTAAAAATATATAACTAAAAATTATTATTATTATCACTGGCTCTACAACCCAGCACGGGTTTATATAATTACCTGGCCGCATCAAGGCGTCGCCTCCACTCTTCTCTGTCCTGCGCCAAGGGCTTCCAAGCTCTGGATCCAATGATGCTGCCTGCATCACTCTCGACTTCATCTGACCATCTAAGTCGTGGACGCCCACGTTTTCTTTTTCCATCAACGAATCCAAATAGAAGTCTTTTTAAGATAGCGTTGTCCTCCATTCTGGTCACATGTCCAGCCCATCTCAATCTAGCTATTCTTATGTGCTTCACCACGTCAGGCTCCTGATACAAAAGATACAGGTCTGCATTTTGTCTGAGTCTAAATTGATCGCCAACTCTTACAGCTCCAAACTAAAAATAGTTAACTATTTTTGAAGAATCCTATTTTTACTCTGACCCACTTATATAGTAAGCGAGTATGGTGATCGTGAACAATTCTGAATCCGTTTCGCTCAGTCTCAATTACCAAATCTCCCAAACTAGTATGTCTTGGTCTGTCTGTATGTATGTACAAAAACGAAATAGAAATTATGTATTTAAGGTGTGATTGATTAAAAACCGCGACTCAGTTTAAAATGTTTGTATCTGTTGGATTTTTCATGTGTAAATATATACTGCAAAAGATTTTGATAGTTAACTGTGGTAGAGACATGTAGCAATCATTTGAAAACTAACTTCCGTAAATACCAGATCTAATTTGTATTAAGATATCTGCAAGGAAATGTTCGACAGTGCAACCTAACTCTTTCGAATAAAATGTTATAAAATAAATCAATGTCTAGACTGCTGTTATGTCTAGATTGGTACTCACTCAGGAATATAACTACTTATTACACAAACAAATACACACTACTTATAACACCATTTATTAAATAAAACTATACACACTGACACATTGTTGTTGTGGATAACATACACGAGAAGGTACTCCCGAAAAGAGCGGGACCAGAGACTTGATCACAGATAATCGATAGTACGATTGATACACAACAGCTGCTATAGACACTATTAACTAGTAATACTAAAAGTAGTTACTAGTAAAACAATTATTTAATTGAAACTGAATGCAAATTTTTGTTTTATTTCAAGAACTATGAAATTTGTGCTGCGGCCACCATATTTATTTTCTCGAGTCAACAAAGTTTTTCTGAAGGGATTTTTGAGGGAATGGGGTAGTGTAAACAAAGCCAATTTGAAATTTGTATTAAAAAAAAAATCAAAATGTGGAGAGAAAATTATGACCACTTCAAAACTATCATTTAAATAATGAAGTTATAATTTAAGCTAAAAACCATAAACTTTTAGACTGCATTCATATAAAAAAACAGCTTAACTTTGACTTTTAATGTAAAGGGAGGAAATTTAAACATCAGTGATTAGCATACTCTTTTAGGTGAAAACACAATGTTAAAATATTCGGTATAATAGATCGCGTTTTAATTTATGAAGAATATCTGCCTAAGATTAATTTAAAATCTAATGTGTAGCGTATGATAAACGAGCAAGGGGATCTTTTGTGTATTTTGATGAGTCAAACTGTTTAAAAAACAGAATGGCGACGCTAGGCTTTGCAGCTGACACTCAAGTGGATCTCCCGCTCTCCGCCAACTCAATAACTTTCCTAGACCCACATTTCGCACTTTCCATACCGTCATTTTTTTACTACTACTACTCTCTCTCTCTCTCTCTCTCTCTCTCTCTCTCTCTCTCTCTCTCTATCTATCTATCTATCTATCTATCTATCTATCTATATACCTATCTATCTACCTATCTACCTATCTGCCCAGCTTGTTGGTGCTAAGCGGGATTTCAACATCAACATCATCGTACCTGACCCGGGTTTAAGATTTCCAGTTTGAAAAAGTATATGATGAATAGGATATCTTCTGGCTTTAATTAATGCAAGTTTCGTTGAGCGAATTAAAAAAAGTCAGTTAAACCTGAAAAAGGACAGAATCTAATCCTTGCTTCTACTGAGTGAATAGATCATTCACTATGTCCGAATAAATGACATCAATGAATTGAAAAAATATTTAAGTTTTTTTTTTTTTTAATAAAGGGTGAACATTCCGTTGTTAAAAAGAATCTAAAGTAAGAATATAAAAATAATGAAAATATTCTCTTCTGAAAACTCATGAAATATTCGTAAAAAGTTTAGTCAGAGAAAGAACTTAATTTTCAAAAATAATCTCAAATAAATGAATGACGTTGTTACTTACATCTTTACCCTTTTCTATGAAATTTCAGTCACTTTCTCTCGAATCACTTGAATTAGATGGTAAATTGATCGAGAAAAATGAGGTACTCCCATGCAAAAATCGCGATGATTCAAATTGTATAACCACGCAGATCCAACCTTTATCAACTTACTTCATTCGTAACAATGATACTCATTTCTTATTATTTCAAGTGTTTGAAATAAACATCAATTGATTGCTGCGACCGAAATCGATGGTTTAATTAATGAATCAATAAAATAAGATGACTTACTTCCAAACAAGAAAAAAAAAAAAGCAAAATTTATTTACTCACTTTCGATTTTATTACTTTTGAAATGTGGCACACAATTTTGCTATGGAAATTTGAGCAATTATGCAGTATATTCGAATAGTGACAAGTCGAAAAACATGAATAAGTATAGTAAAAAGTAAATCTTTAGATTTACGCAATTTTTTAATTGGATGTACGTCAGGAATATATGAATCCATTCGTTTTCTCGTCTCACTTTTTCTATGATACTGGAATACATCATTGCGATTAGATAAGAAGCATACTTTTTTCAGCCTACTCTTATGGTAATAGTGATTAATGGCTTTTTACAGCAATGGAATTAGCCAGCTTTGTTGTCATCAGCTCTAAGCAGATTGTAATTCCTTGAGTGACACTCTAAATCTGTTTTTGCTTATATGATTCAAATCAGATTGGACAAAATATTAGAGGATGGACTGAGAGGAATATGGGGGGAGGGGGCGGGGGAGTATACTTGGGATGGTGCGCTGAAGCAGGGAGGAGGCAGTGTCATCTATTGATTCGCCATATGTTTGCTGCAGTTAGGCTGCTCTAAAGGTTGCTTATTGACACCGCTGCTAAGGCTCCAATGGCTATCGCCAAGGAGGGGTCATGCGCCAGCCTTTTTGTCCTATCATCACCTATGTCTGGTCCATACTACTAGACCCTATTTGTTTTTAATGTAAAGCATTCATGACGATAGATACTTTTTACTATTTAATAATGGAAAATCGGCTAAACCGGCAGCAGCTATATATCACAGTGATGCTGAAACAGATAACAGTTATAGTTGAAAAGAAAATTGGTGCTTAATTATTAATTAATGAATTCTAGTTTTTGTAGGTGCACCACTCACTGAGCTTGAGATTAGAAGATAAATATATATTTTTTATGTATGGTTAAAACTGATTAGGTAGATAAACTCTATACTTATTGATTAAATGATTTACAATAATGTGTTAGATCAATAATTGAATTCTAGAATATTCCCATTGACTTGAATACTTGAGCAAAAATTTTAACGCAAAATTTATTTATCAGGGATCGAATGAAATCGTTTTCTAATGAATATTTAATATGAGAAACAATAAATGATATTGCAAAAAATCTTGTTATTTTATAAATTTATCTTTTTCTTAATACATGAAGCTAAGCAATTGATAGTTAGAGGTCCTCAATAAAAAATAAAATTTAAAACAATTTTGAAAAGGGATTGAAGTGGCAACTGTGCAGTTTAGATATTTAGTTGAGGTGTTGACATATGCTCTATGCTCTAAGTTGCATCCATGAGTGAGGCATTAGGATAGCATGAGGCAATAAATAGCGTGGAAAGAACTGCCTTTCCTTACCTTCCGCCAAGCGCTAACGATTTTGTAGCTCTCCCTGTATTTCTCTTTCACTTCTCCAATGGTGCTTAATAATAATTTTATTGGTTAAAATTATAAGGCTGTTCATTCATAAGTGAAAAATAGTATAAATAAAAAATAAATATACTTTTTGATGAATTTATTTGAGATAAATTAAAAAAAAATTAGTTGACAGACAATTTTATAGTATATTTACAATTAATCGAATCACTGAACAGATTCATACGATTTATGGGTAATATTTGTATTTCCAAAAAAGTAAATTTTTTCTATCTGAATGTTTTCAAAAACATATCGAAAATTGATGAAGTAAAGCTATTTTCCATAGATCCTACAATTATAATTTTTAAAAATTACAATTACAATCGTAAAAATTTGCAATATTGTAAAATTTGTAAGCAGCTTTATAGATAAATGATAATAAATAAAAACTTGAGAACTAAATAAAATCTCCAATGGCTAGATTTCGTTGTACCAACAGGCGCTATATAGATCATGATATAGATTGGAGTGGTTCGATAAGGTATTTCAAACACACTGAAAGAGACGACTGCTGTAGAATAAAGGTAGATTTAATGCACTTACCTTAAGAGATATACCGGGGACGGGGAGAATCGAAATGAGGGGAATTCAATGTTCGTTTGTGCACCGAATGCCAATTGAAATATTTAAAGAGGGGACGACACACATAAATCCCACTGAATGCATAGTCTCATCTCACTCTAAAAATAGGAAACTTTAGTGGATTTTTACCTAAGGCACGTTTTTATGTAAGATTTATTTAATCTTCTCCTCTTCTACCGCCAACGGTGTGAGGATCCGTTCTGTAGAGCTTGATCCATGAATCCCTCTATGGAGAGGGTCCAATCGTCTTCTCCTTCCACATTACAAACCTCTTCTGTCAAATGCCTCCTGGATTGCGCCTTCCTAAGTCTTCCTTTCGGTCTCATACCCTCCGCCTTTGTCTCATATTTCGGCCTTCGCCACTCTGTTTTCCGCCGTTCTGGAATCATGGCCGATATTTTACGTAAGATACTAAACCAATTACTGTTCCAATTGTTCAATTGTAGAGAAGACAGAAACAAAGTGAATTTGTCAAGTTTCATTCCCAAAATACTTATTAAAGCCAGAAAAATTTATTGGCAAATAAGAAGCTAAATATAGACTAATTCTAAAAGAAGCCTCGACTTTATTTATACCTCTCATTAATAGATTAGCACGTTTTTCTAGGTGTGAGATATCTGTCACCCATTAAGGTCTGAGAAAGACATTCACAAGTAAAGGACGATTTAAAAATTCGTTATCACTCCACTGCAAAATACTGTTTTCGCCTAAGCCTCTATACGTTTAGTTAAGCCAAGCTTTGTTTCTAAAGGAATTTCTTTAAGGGGTCTTCATTTAACGGCGTGATTGGTGCATAATTTTTCATTAGCGTATTTTTATGCAATGAAATAGGATACATAACAAAAAATAAATAAAATCCTCCATCACCTCTTGAATATTTTTATTGTCGTTCTATCTGAAGAATGGGTAGCGCTTTTGCGCTTCATATCATTTGGATCTTTTATAACAGTTATTTAGAAGAGAAAATGCTTGGCAGTCACAAACTGAAATAACCTTAAGTATCTCGTGTCTCAAGCAAATAAATTTCAAAGTATCAAGCAGAAAATTGGTACATTTGGTTGCTAAAATAAAATAGATTAGTCTCTTTACCTATGCATGCATATATATATATATATATATATATATATATATATATATATATATATATACATTCATTCATTACAATTACATTAAAATACAAACATTCACCTCCCATAATTGAAAGTAAAAGTAGGAATTCAATATGAGGAATTCATGGCTGCTGTTCTAACAGTTATAAAAATATAATTGCAAACATGTCAAATAAATCATACTCCATTTATAATCAAAGGTCCTAGTGTAGTGATTTTCGAGACATCCTTCATTTAGTTCAGCCACGAGTGAGAAGAAGTGAGTTGTAAATGTATTTATCTTATCCTAAAGCTATTGCTTCTGCCTCTATCCGGCCTCATTTCATTTATAAACAAAAATAAAATAAAAAGCGACACCTTTTTGAGTTCGTTTGTCAATCTCTCCTATCGTCCAAATGAGGACATCGGAAAACCTTGACTTATACAACCAATATGAGATTTTGACCAATGTTTCGAGAATGTAAAAATTTCATTATTTTTTTGGTTGATTATATTATTTCACATTATTTCATTGGTTGATATGTATGTATGTATGTATTTAAGGCAGATCAAAGCGAGAATTTATTAATCTTTAAGTATACTTTTTTTTATATCCTTTATTTGCCAGATCGGCTATTCCTAGCCTTACATGATTTTTTTAAATAAACAATTTTAAACTTTAACAAAAGGTAAAAGTGTGGGTTTCGTCTCATGCAAGAGACCCCCCCCCCCTAACTGTACATTATTTGCAAGAGAAATTATAAATATATAATATATTTTTTTTCATATAAAATAATTATGATGTAATAACAAACAGAACTATAGTGCTATAAAACGGAAAACTATAAGGAAACAGGAATATATTACAATTTGTTAAAATGATTGGTGAGAAAGGTAATAGAGTTCACATCAGAATATCTTTCAACAGTCTCGATTTTAGTCTTGGGGATTTAAGTATACTTTAATTAGTTTTATGGATAGAGAACATTTCAATGTTCAAGAACACGAGTATTTTTGTGTCCTCCATAAATGGTTCCTCAGAGGAATTAAATCGGTTGCTAGCAAGGTTTAGGATATCGATCTTGTGGATCTGCAAGATGTTTCGTAATCAGAAAAGATCTCGTTAACTGGAAGGGACTACGTAATTTGTCACGGAGAAAGTAGGCGTTCCTCATTAAAATTATTATTCTTTTTTCTTTGAGGGTATTCACTTTATTTAGTGATGCCTTATCAGGGACTTTATCAGAAGGTAAGAGGTAAGAAATTGCGTTCATAAACATAGGTTATGTTTAACGACGAAAATACCAACAATGAAATATAATGTTAATTCTATTAAAAACTAAAGTAACATCATATGAAGAAAAAATTGGGAAATGCAAAGATGAAAAGGAAAGAGATTACCCACCAACTGGTATAGAAAAATTACTCATAAGCACTACCTTTAAAAATAAAGATTTTAACATTTAAAAAAAATATTTATCACATTTTTGTCGTTTTTATTGGTTATTTTCCCATCTTCACTCACCCCAATATTCAATTTTTTTAGTAATCTTTGTTTTTTTAAACATTTAAAATTTTACTCATAATATATACGAAATATTTATAAATATATTAAAATTTAATAAATACGGGAGGTGAATGTTACAGAAGAATGTAGTTTGTCAGGTAAAGAGACTAATCTATTTTATTTTAGCAACCAAATGTACCAATTTTCTGCTTGATACTTTAAAATTTATTTGCTTGAGACACGAGATACTTTGTAAATTTAAGCTAAAATAATTCTTTTGTATAAACTTGTAGAACATTGCACCTAGGACATACCAAAATATAGACAAACACCTATAGGAACAAAACAACTATCATAAAACAATAACAAGAGGTATAACAAACAATAAAAAATGGCGTAAAAACCGTGCAGTTAAACGACCTTAGCGAAAACCCTAGCCCTATCCCTAACCCTAACCCTAAAAAATACATTTATTTATAAAAAAAGTTTAAAAAAAGAGAGTAACGCATAAGATTATTTTACTGAAGATGGTGCATTTTTCTGAAGGATTGAAGACAATTTCTTCATACATATAGAACTGCCCAAACTTTAATATTACAATTACCAAAGATACTCATTACTTCGGTCGGATTTATGGCCAATATTAGTTTAGAGGGACAAATAGGATAATAATACTCAGATGTTAAAATAGAGCAATAGTAGTTCCAGCCACAAACACATTTATTGAACACTGACAAAAAAAAATGTATTGTGTATTTCTGATCTCTCGGAAGCGAAATATCTTTTTTTTAATTTTAAATGAGATTATCTCAAAAATGATCAAGAAATATAAGCTCGACAACGCAAAAGACATGTTTCAAACCCCCAAAGACGTAGAGAATTAGGGACGACAACAACAATATCCTTATAGATCTGGTATTTCTGATTAAAAGATTTTAACTAAGAGAGAAGTAGTCAAAACATCAAGGAAGAATTATTACCATATAATTCTAAATTCTAAGGTATTATTACAAAATAATCAAGGATTCTCCGCATGTCTTAAACGTCAGAATTCATCAAATTTTTACACTTGCTAAAGTCCTTTAGGTATGGGCAAGGTAGCCACTCACATGGTAGGTCACCACTTTCTATATTATTTTAAATTAAGTACCTCTTAGAGAATTTAAATGAGAAAAGTAGTCAAACATACAATGTCAAATTTAGTTGAAAATTCGGACGAATGAAACGGACGAGTAAAGCTAGGACGGATAACGAACGAATCATTGAATGGAAAATCGGAGTAAATTTTTACAGAGAAGTATGTCCTAGGGGCGGACCAAAACGTAGATGAGAATATTGCATTAGTGTATTATGTGCAACAAACAAGTGCATTTGTGTATTAATGGAATTATTGGAGGCGGTTTGTTGGTCAGAATTATTGATGTTATCGGATTTGAACATTTATTTATTTCCGTAGCCTTTTGTTATTTTAATTCAATAGATATTTTTATTGTCGTTGTATCTGAAGAATGGGTAGCGCTTTTGCGCTTCATACCATTTGGATCTTTTATAACAGTTATTTAGAACAGAAAATGCTTGGCAGTCACACACTGAAATAACCTTAAGTATCTCGTGTCTCAAGCAAATAAATTTCAAAGTATCTAGCAGAAAATTGGTACATTTGGTTGCTAAAATAAAGTAGATTAGTCTCTTTACCTGACAAACTACATTATTCTGTAACATTCACCTCCCGTAATTGAAAGTAAAAGTAAGAATTCAATATGAGGAATTCTTGGCTGCTGTTCTAACAGTTATAAAAATATAATAACAAACATGTCAAATAAATCCTCCATTTATAATCAAATGTTTGGGTGTGACTTGGTTAACTGTCAGATTTTTAAAATAACCAATTTTAACTATTAAATACTAATTAATCAAACTTCCAAAAATATATATTTTTGCCACTACAACCCATGTAGGGTCTGGGATTCAGTACTTGGTAGAGACTGCACTGTTTCAAGGACAACGGTTTTGTAGGGATTTTGCCGATATCACGCTCAACCATCAGTTGTCCCCCCAAATTAAAGGTACCATCTTTATAAAGACTGGGTGAGGCTCAGGAGGGTCCTCTGATCCCAAAAGGTCCAACCAAGGCTGTGTTAATGCTTATTGATTAGTATTAATAACACTTGTACAATTGCCGAATGATGGCTACATAAGGATGCACACTAAATCAGGAGTATTCTTCTTCGTCTTTATAGTTCAATGGTCTGTTTGAATATTTAATTCAGTATTATTGCCAATTCCTTTGAAAATTCAAGATTGCTACAAAACTGCATTTGTTACACAAGAAAATAATTTTCAATGGACGTTCTCCCATAGGGACGGTTCCTGCCATTTTATAAAAAATACTCAGCACCATGATAAGAAAATAGAAACTCTCTAGTTTTGCACTATTTTAGACGACATATTATTTTTTTCAAAACCTTTTGAAGAACATAAATCGCATTTATCAAGACTAATGGAGGCAATTCTATCACAGGGTTTCAGATTAAAATTTTTGAAATGTACTTTTATAAACAATTGTACCAAATATTTAAGTCATATAATAGGAAAAAATTCAATCAGACCTCTGAAAGATTATTTAAGTTATTTAAATTTTGAATTAATAATATTTTTTTTAATTTATATGTTTTGAGAAACGCAAGTAAACTGAACTTGTAAATTCTTCAAAAATACAAAAGTTCTAAAATAGTTAGTTTTTGATTTTCACTATTTTCTTCATTGATCGCATTTGTTTTGTTTTTTTTACTGAAATTTGAAAAAATATATATTCGTTGATTGTGGGAAATGCAAGAAGGTTAATATAAATAAGTAATAACAGGCAATAAAATGTTTAAATATTTTATTTTGTATTTTTTAAAGCATAAAGCAAGAAATCATTCCGCACAAAACAATGCTCTCCATGGCGTATTGCCTAAAGCTACGTCCACACTATGAGACATTTGCTAGGCAATAGACGAAACAAACCTTAGTCCGCCTCAGCAATGGTCTAGGAGCAGCCGGATTAGTCTCGTCTAGCCTCCACACTACTATTTCAGTTCCTAGACCAATCTTAGTCAATATACCGAGGAGAGCATTGAAGTTAGGTTTGATTTAGGTTAAAGTGTTGTGGATCTGATGTGGAATACGTAAATTCAAGTAGTTAGCTATTTAATTGTGCAATGTAAAATTTTTAATTCATTGGTAATTTAAACAAACACATTAATTGAATTTTCACTTGATTCAAACTATTACAAACCATTCTATTACTATTAGATTTTTTTTTTCAGGTAAGCGGGATCTTTAACTATTGCTTCAGTCTTTTAATTTTCTATTTCGTGCAAATTTGTAATTTATTTCAGTGTGCTATCTTATTTTCTATTATTGTAGTCGAGAAATATATTTTTAATTTGAATAATGCTTTAGACGTGAAAGCTGTGCTAAATGCAATTATATGTGATAAAGACGATGAAATTGATTAAGATATCGCGACTTTTCTGGAAATAATTGTTAATGTAGCTTGTCGTTTTTAAAATGTAAATTTGTATAAACTTTTATTTTCATCTTCTTTCGACCCAATCCTACCACAGTCTTGACCGAAAATTCCTACAATAAATGATTAGGTAAAAAAAAAGTGTACTTGAGAAATACGCGCATCCATTCGTCATTTTTTTAAATATTTTATTTTTCATTATTAAATATAAAATTGGTAAGTCATTGGCAGTTTAAACTAGCATATAAATTGAACTTGCACTTTATTTAAACCATTACTGAAATTAGATTTTTATATGACAGGTAAGCGCGACCTTTAATCATTGCATCAGTTTTTACTTTTCTATTTCTTGCACATATTTATTTTATTTCAGTGTGCTATCTTATTTTATGTCATTATAGCTGAAAAAAACGTTTTAATGTGAATAATGGATTTTTGGACGTGAAATCTGTGCTAAATGCAATTATGCGTGATACGGATTATGAGATTGTTCAAAATGAAGCGACATTCCTAGAAACAATATTTAAGTATAATTTTATAATTCTAGTCATTTTTAAAATGTTATTTTGTATTCTTTCTGATTTCCTTGAGAAGCTGTAGAAAAAACAAAATAAAAAAAACTCTTCTATATAACGTGTTTATTTTTAAATAAACTTTTATTGTAATTTTTTAATTTATATGTTCTAAGAAACGCAAGTAAACTGAACTTGTAAATTCTTCAAAAATACAAAAGTTTTAAAATAGTTAGTTTTTGATTTTCTTCATTGATCGCATTTGTTTTGTTTTTTACTGAAATTTGAAAAAGCATTGTTTGAGCATTGTTTTGTGCGGAATGATTTCTTGCTTTATGCTTTAAAAAATACAAAATAAAATATTTAAACATTTTATTGCCTGTTATTACTTACTTATATTAACCTTCTTGCATTTCCCACAATCAACGAATATATGATATTTTTTTTCAAATTTCAGTAAAAAACAAAACAAATGCGATGAATATAGAAAATAGTGAAAATCAAAAACTAACTACATTAAAACTTTTGTTTTAAATGCAAGTTTTAATGCACGGTTATAAATTGTTAACATATAATTATGTGTTTAGTAAACTACAACTAATCTCCTGAAGTATATATATATACTCAAAATGTAAAAAAAAAATTCCTTATAAAACTTTTACACGAAAAGGATAAAAAAACAAAAAAAGGGACTTACAAGCGATTTAATTTTTAGTCTATTATCTTAATAAATCCATGGATCGTTTCAGCTGTATTATACATTGTGGATCTTTCTAAATGTATAAGATGTTAGGCTCTTTCTAAATTACAAGCTAAAATTTCGTAAACCAAACAAATCAACCTCACTCTCAGGTATCTGATCGATGTCTTCATAAATTGTTATACTATAGTTTATAAAAAATCCACTGTTTTATTGTAATACTTGTTACATATTGGTTAAATATTTATTATTTAACGTTATATGTTGTTCTGTTTCATTAGATATTTCTTACGTGTTCATAATCTCCGGGAGCGGAGTGGCTCAGTGGTAGAGCTGCCATGCCGGAAATCCTGATTCAAATCCCGCTGCAGGCCATGACTTTTATTTAGTATGTTTGCAGCGGGAGATGGATCATATAGGTTCTAGGACCCTCCTAGGGCCCGCCCAGCCTCTATAGAATATTATAAAAATAGGGTACCCAAAATAAGGGGGGAAAATCTGGCGGTTGAGCGTGACCTAGGACGTCACCTCCTTGCAGAACCGTTGTCCATGAAACAGTACAGTCTCTACCATATACTGAATCCTAGACCCTTCGTGGGTTGTAGTGGTACAGGGTTTTTTTGTTTTGTTCATAATTTGTATTTTAGGAGACAATTGATTATTTATCCCGACATAACCTTACATATTATATTTATATTGCCTATGATAGCCTCATGGTACGAAGTATGATATTATAGAATTTATAATAACTTTCCCTATTCCAGATCTTTTGATAATCTGAGGGAAGTAAGTAATATTTTTATCAAGAATTCCCCTTAAGTTCTGTCAATCTATTTTCCCTTTGAGTTTCATTTCTTGTAGATATTATATACCCTCTACATAAACATTATAATATTGAATTCATCCATGTTTCTACCATTAAGTTTAATTAGTACCTATTTCGAACGAATTTTACTATTAGCGTCCATCAAACTTTTTTAATAGCTTCTATGTCTTCTCACAACAGTATCACACCATAGCAAACCACCATTTTTTATTTATTTTTTTACCGACTAAAGCTAGGTAGTAATTCCTTTCCTTATGAAGTATTCTAAATCTAATAATAATGTTAAATATCTATTTATATATTTTTTTATCGTATTCTACTCGCTGAAGCTTGTATTTTGCTTACTCTTTCAATTTAAATTTTGTAGGAAATTGTACTACATTCATATTTCAGCAATTATCTATAAAATATTTTAATTTCGTCTTTAAAGACTGATATCAAATGTAGCAAAATTTCGTAAATAAAAAAGTTCCAAAGCCAATCTGAAACGTTTCCAGTTGTATTTAATTCATCTCTAAACAGTGAATGATTGAAACATGGCCATAAAATCGAATAACTAAAACAGACAATGATTAAAGATGTTTTATTATTTAACAACCAATTAGCTATATATCTGGAATTGTTCCATTCAAGGAATTCGAAAGCTTTGGATTTTATATTTCCCCTCACCGGAAGGGTTAACCAAGATCCTTCTGTATTTTGTGGGTTTGGGACTCCACTCATTCCATTCTGTTGTAAAATTCTAATCGGAACTTTGACCATGCCGTATTAACTATAGTATGAAAAAATAAGGAATAACTGGGTGATAAATATCAAATTAACCTACCATTAAATTTAATGATGAAATGTTATATTTAGCTATTTTTAGTATGTTTTAAAAATGATTTTAGTGGGTCTAACAACAATCCATAGGAAATATAAAACTTTCGCAAACAGATTAAAAAGTTACCTTTTCTTTCTTATTAAAAAATATTGATAATCATTATTCCATCATGATTTAATCGATTATTTTACATATAGTTGTGTATTTTTAATTTTTAATCTAACTAAATTCAAGGTCAGAAAGATATTTAACGAACTACTGATCACGATAATTTCGGCCGTAGCATTAAACGTTCTATCACTATTAAATTTAGGGAGGGTATAAGACTAAATATACCTTAAAAAAAGGAAATATCTTAAAAATAATATAACTTATTTCCATACGTCAATGCAAACATCAAACATGTAGAAAATTCCTTAGCACACTATGCTAATGATAAATCAATGGTTAGGAATGCAGAATTGATTTTTTTAGTACTATTAACCGCTTTGCAAAACAGCGCCAACTTTTCACATAACTATGATGATTTAAAATGTGATAAAAAATCCATTATGCATTTTTTAACGGCTGGACAATCGTACATTTGTTTCACTTGCCAAAATTTTCGAGCTTTAGAGAGTTTCATAAGGCTTATTGCGATATATAATGTCAGATTATGGCAAAAACGCTATAACAATTGACATTGTCCTTGATAAATAATAAACATCCGATAAAATATTTGGAAACGCACGTAAGAGCCAAGAATTTTCAATCTATGTTGATAAAATTCTAGGTCCATCAACGAAAATACCACATGGCTCTGCTACATTCCTCACAAGCTCGTTGAAGAAACTTGAATTAGTTACATTTTTGTAACTATACATACTGAACCCATAAAATCCTGAATTTATCCATATTACTTTCACAGAAGGCCAGGAAATTCACATCATAGGAGATTATCATGATTCTGAAGTCTTTTTAGGGTACAAAGAATATCACGCATAGAAGGATATGTTTTAAGGTCCAACTATTTAGAGCTGATACATGCGTGGTCGTGTTTTATCCTGCTCGTGGAAGATCTGGATGTTGCATTGTCGCATACAGCTGTGCTACTGACGACTTTGTGCTCGGAGTTCATTTCTGGAAGAATTTTCAGAGGATTCACGGTTCTGGCCTGTGTATGACCATCAAATCTAGCAAGTCACAGTTTGTTAGTTGTCGTTCAGTAGCTGCAAAGCTGGGAATGCCTGCGTTACAACTACTAACTGAAAATATGATAGCTACTGTCTTGTAAGCTGCATTTAAATTGATAAAAGATAACTTTTCAGTAAATGCCTTGTCTTCACTAAGAAGTTGTCAACCGCTTATTGATGCTCAGTTTCTTGTTGAGTCGCTTTATGACAAGAAAAGCAGGAAATGCTGCAGATGCGACTCGATATAATCTTTTAGTGCAATATTATGATATTCATTGATTTCGTGATTTCATTACAGACCCAAGAACTTCATATGCACACTTTAAGGCTGCATTCTTTGCGAGAATCCCTCAAAAAATGCAGGATTTAAGAAAACTACACTTAGCTCGCCCAGTTTGGTACATTGTTAACTTACTTTTTTTTTTAAATAAATTTTTGAATTCATAAAAACTCAACCCCAACCCCGGCTGGCAACTGTGAGTTTTGGGTTAATTGGGTCATAATAAACACATTTCAGAAGAAAACCCATCTCGAAAAATTGACATGCTCATACACCACAGCAAACTGCCCTATCTGTTATTCACAAATAATTTCCAATTATATTAGAGGAATGGACATCATTAAAAGTATATAGAATGCAAATCAAATTTGCTAGAACACCAATTAATTATAGATTATAAAAATAAACTAAATTAACGACATAACCTTGAATCATTAAGCCTAGTACACACCTAGCGACTTTGTCGCGGAACACGTGTCGCGGGACAAGTCTCAGTATGTATGGGGACATTTTTCTGGTGTCCCGAAACTGTCGCGACACAAAAGTATCGAGTCTCAGGTCTCCCGCCAAAACGGGGAACACGATACAGTGTTCCGCAACTTTTCGTAGTGTGTACTTGTGCCGGGACACGTGCTCCAGTTTATTCCTTACCGCCATGGAGGTAACGTTGCGTTTAATAGAAAATTTTCAAGCGCTCCCTTGCCTTTGGGATGTGACATCTGTTGATTACAAAAACAGGAATAAAAGAAGGGATGCGTTGGAGCAACTCCTCAAAAAATATGAGATGTCATATCATGATATGGACAAAAAATCCGTATGGAATAGTTTCTCTAAATACAGTTTTATTTTTTGAAATAATTCCTCCAACCATTTCCAGAAGGGTTTCGAAATCAGCAGGGCTCATTCGAACAAAATTTCTGAATCCCATCCCATGTTCTAATTTCAATTTTTCTAATAGATTCAAAGCCATAGTTTTTCCACCAGAGAATAGTGCTCTCCTCCAGTAACGTTTAGGGTTACACTTTTTCTTTTTAATTGACCTTATATTATTTAAGCACAAGTTAACAGAACAAATAGAAATTTGTTGGGACATCGCGTCGATTTTTTTAGTGCACTGGCTTGAATCCTCTTGTGGACGCGTAACAATGTATCGTGACAGTTCTATACCGTCGCGATACAATGTTCTGCGACTTTTTCGCTAGGTGTGTACTAGGCTTTAGGGGTATTTTAGCAAGACTCATTTCTTGTTACTTCTGGTATCATTTCCACAATCACCGTTATAAAACAATGTTTAATCGTTACAAAATATTTAGTTACATTATGGTATTCTTATCGAGCCAAAGGTTTCATTTTAACACATCGTATTATTGAAGTAATCGACAACGCAGTTTAGTTATTTTTGTAGATAAGGATTGATTTTTTCACAGATGTCAATTATTGCGAATTATTATGTCTCTACTATGGCTAGCTTGGTATGATTTCCATAAGCAATTTAAAATAAGGCATTCCAAAATGACTAATGTAAATTTTTAGGGGAACCGACGAGTTTCATTATTATTGTTTTACGTTAATAAGTTAACTGATTAAGAAACATTTTATCTGTTAGTTCAGATTGTGAATCAAAACTGTTTCCGAAATCACACAAAATTTTAACAAAATCTGTGCTGTTTATAAATGATCAATAAATGTTTTTCATTTTATTATATAGAATAGAATAGAATAGAATAGAAAAATAATTTTATTCTGGGACCATGTCCCTTTAGAATAATTGAGATGAACATATTTAAGTAAACATTTATCTACCTTATATATTATATATTACCTTCTTATCACATTATAGTGTTAAAAAAAATTATTTTGTGTTTCATTTAATATTCAGAATGGAACAAGTACCACAGAATATTATTTATAAGAAATGAAATCAGAATCAAGTTTTTTCTTTTTTCAAAATTTTGTATCCCCTTGATTAAGCCTATTTTTTCTACATTGTCCATTAGGAGAACAGCAATTGACTTTTCATTGTTATGCACTTATCCTGCTATTGCAAGTATCTCTTAAGGATCAAATTTAAATCATATATTATTTTATTTACGACTTATTGATATCCTTCATGATCCAATTTCATGACCCTCCTAAAGAGGTTGGGTGTGCCGACATAGATCACTCGATCGCTTAGTAGCTCACTCTTTGTAGGACATAAGATAAATCACTATTGCAGCCAAGAATTGCATGTCCGGAAACCAATACCTTACTTTTTTTCAAAATAAATTCCCTGCCTTAACTGATGTCTGACGTTATTACGTCAGATATTTTAATGATTTTTTTTTTACGTATATTTTCATTACGGTCCAAATAACATATATATATATATATATATATATATATATATATATATATATATATATATAATCATCTGATAGCATTAACTTGTCTCAAACCATTCACTATCACTATCAGCTCTGATAATTCTGATTTAATTTTAAAACCTGTATAAAGACCCCGATTTAGTCTGATATATTAAAAAAAGGGAGAATAAGATGGTTGTGCCATGTGTATCGAATGGATCAGGACTACCAAGGAAAATAATGGAGGGATGCCCGGACGGTAGAAGAGGAAGATGTAGACCCAGACTAAGGGTGCACCTACATTGGATCCGATGCGATGCGACGCGATCCTATTCTATCACATAGGATGGTTGGCTGAAAAAACAAATAACTGAAATACGCAGTGAGTGCCTACACTGGATCAGATCCGACATGATTCTATTCTTTTGAATCCGACAGTGAAACTAGTCAATGCCTTCCGAATAAAATAGTATTAATTTTATTCTTTTATTTCTTATATTTTATATATATTATAGTGAAATATAAATATATTAAAATGATTAATAAAAAATCTTAATTTTATAAATTTAAAGAACCAAATATTATAACAATGAGGTAATATTACTATATTAGAATATTTTTGTCTTGCTGTATGACTATGAATAAATAATTTAGTTGTTTTTCAATAAAAAAAAAATGGAATTTATTGTTTTTTTTTATATTTTCGTGTTTTATATAATGATTTAATTTTCTCGATTGTGATAATATTTATTTCTTTGATGACGCAATCAAGGCTCTTTTCGAACTAATTCAATGAGTAATTCTTTTCAGTCTATTTTGTTGTTCATCTTTGCAAACGAGTATAAAAAATCAGAAAAGCCTTTACCTGCCAGTGTTGCCAACTGTTTAACAAATAAATTAAACATTAAGACGATAATTTTATCAAAAGTTAATGTTTCCAATTTTATTTGACGAATTAAAATTTTATGTAGGTATATTTTTTATGTACATTTTCTTCGCTACTATATTTAATGGTTCATGAAGATTAGTAATAACATATTTTAATGAGAATTGAGAATATTTAATTTTGATTTATGACGGATATTTATATAATAGTTAATTATCAAATTAAAATGTATATTTTTTAATAAACATTTTAGACAATAAAGGTTAGGTTGCCACGCATGGTAACGGCTGGCTTATCGGATTGAAAACTAGTGATTTTGAAATGTGAAAATCGCACCTGATCGTACAGTATCGCATCGGATCCAATGTAGGCGCTTCCGTATAAATAAACTATTTTGATTCCACGAGCGACTAGATTGTTCGGATAAAAATGGATCGGATCGGAGGGGTTCCAATGTAGGCACTCTCGATATGTTTCAGTCATTTGTTTTGCTTCCGAATTCTGATCGTATCGCATTGGATCCAATGTAGGTGCACCCTAAAATGGCTTGAAGATGTCTAGGCTCACCTATAGCTTCTGGGAGTGAGAAGATGCAGAAGAGCTGCAGAGGATCGCTACGAGTGGAGGAGGTTCCTTGATGAGGCAAAAGTCCTTCAAGGACAATTGCGTCGTCAGAGATAGATAGATAGGATTTTCCAATCATGGTAACGTCATTGAGGTGTGCCATTTTCTTTAGATATACCAAGTTCTTTCATTACAAAAGGGATCTTTCTTTCCTATTCACCTTGGGATAAGCTGACTTGAACTCAATGAGAGAATAAACATTTATTCATAATTTATAAATTATAGTATTTTTTTTAGCCATCTCACATTCTCATTCTCGAGTTTCTCTCTTTTTTTTATCAGCTGCAAATGTGATATAAAAATGTATGAATGGTTAGGAGAGGAAAGAAAAGTGGATAAAAATCGTTTTTAATGTACATAAATAAGTAGAACAAATGTAATATCCAAAGTTTTATAATACATAAACAAAATAAAACGTCATAATGTCATTTGCAACATTATTATTTTCAAAAGAGAAAAATCTTTCGTAACATACTAGCATCAGCAGAATCGAGAAGTAGGGCAAAAAGAAAGTCGGTGACAATAATTTAAAAAAAAAAAGAAAGGAGAGAAAACTTATCGGGCCTGCTCCTTTATTACAGCCTCAGTTGGCCGCTATCACGGTCGCCTCTGCCAACTCAGCCGTTCAAGAAGAAATAAAAATTGGTCCCACCCCCAGGCAGTTGGAAATACGCTTATTATTTCCACATCAATTACTCCATCGCGACTGCTTCAGAAAATAAAGATATTTCATCTATAGATTTATGCCAATCTATTGTAAATGAATTTTCGATAATGAGGCAATAGTCTTTGCCTACGCTGAAGGCGGGACATGGCCTAAACCCGTCATCCAAGCTCACTCACGGAGGAGAATCTCACTAGTGAATAATGAATTGATGTTTCCAGTCCAGTTTATTTAGTATAGTTTGCGACTCTCATAGTACAGATATACGATTTTATTTATACTATTAACACGAAACGATTCAAAACTTTCAAATTCATTATAACAATAAAGATTGGGAAAAAAATAAACAAATGTTATTGTAAAATTTCGATACATTATGTTTTTCCGTGGTCGGTAAGTGCATATATACATAGAAACATACATATTAAATTTTGGAAGAAATATTATATTTGCTGTATCCTCATTCATATTAAATGAATAAGCATGAAATGGGAACCGCCAACGCATCAGCTGCTTGACACTTGCCTAAAACAGCGGACACAAGTTGTCAGTTGAAGAAGATAATAGGTTAGTTGAAGAGATATCAACCGAATCTTGTTTGTTATCATACGAACATGGCTACCACCACTGTCTCAGTTTCACTTAATGAGATTAAACTACAGAAGGGAATCTTCATAGACATATCAGTATAATCTTGCCGAGTTGACATGAAATGGCCAGTTTCAGGTACTACCTTCAACTAACCGCTATGTTTTCCCCACATTCAATAGTGCATAGGTTAAGGGGGTCATGCCTAAGATCGGTTCATAGGTGAATACCTGATATGGAGTCATACTAGTGATTATTTTATTCATAGCAGGTGATTATCCCTTTTTTTCTTTTTTTTTATATGAGCGAAATGACTAGAGTAAAAATAATCGACTTTACAAAGTTTATAAGCAATTACTACAATATAAAAGCTTTTTATTTTTAAAGAGAAAAGATAGGTCCTCGGCCGGGATTTGAACCCGGAACCTTTGTCACACCGTGACATCGCTCTACCATTTGAGCTACCAAGGCCGCCTGCCGGCAGAGGACAAATCTTTTCTCTCATCCGATCCCATGTCCTCGTGCTCTCGCAATTTTTTGCGATGAATACAGTAGAACGAAGTTCTTTGAACATTAATTTAATTTTAGGATCTTATTGACTTACGTAATATTACTATTTATATTTTTTTTTAAATTATAGTCTATTCATCGCAAAAAATTGCGAGAGCACGAGGACATGAGATCGGATGAGAGAAAAGATTTGTCCTCTGCCGGCAGGCGGCCTTGGTAGCTCAAATGGTAGATGTCACGGTGAGACAAAGGTTCCGGGTTCAAATCCCGGCCGAGGGCCTATCTTTTCTCTTTAAAAATAAAATATTTAAAAAAACTAAAAAAAAATTGACCAATAATTATAAAAAAAAAATAATAAAAGCTTTTTATTTTGTTGTAGTTTTATCTTTAAATTAACAAATAAATAGTTTGATGTTTAAATTTATAACAGTTATTCTATATTGTTTTTAACCGTTTAAATTTTCTTTTTTATTTGAGCTTCTTTTATTGTTTTTATCTGTTCTTAGTATAATCTAACGATCGATAACAATGATGTGCCGTTTTTTTTATTAAAATAATAGATAATTAAAATATATCCGTACGGAAGAAGGGAAGACTAGTAATTTTGATAGAAAAGGTGTTTATAAGGTTTTATTGTTCTGAAAATGCTATATTATTGAAACAGAATCCAAATTGACTATTTGTTATTGAAAAATAAATACAGGAAACCACTAATAGTCATCTTTGATCAATTTGTTTACAGTAAAAGAAATTAAATGCAAAATGTTAAGTAACGTTTGTTGTGAGCGCTCACATAACACTTGTATTCAATCACTGTTGCTGAAGTAGATCGCGTGACCTCTTGGAAGATAAGGATTTGATTAATGGAGTATCCAGTATCCATCGGCTATGGAATACATACTCCCACGGAATGGACACTTAAACTGCAGCTGGGACCTCTCTTTACTCCGGATTAACTATAAGTAAATAATAGCTAAACAATATTATTATAAAAACTTATTTAGTGATAGTAAAATAGATTTTCACAACTCTTGGATATTTGTAATAGGATCGCCACACGTTAAATGGTATTATTAAATCAACAACATTTAATAACGTAGTCTTAATGGCTGAAGTTCGATCCTTTGGCGAGTAATCTGCACTCATGAAGTGTCTTAGGTTCAGTAAATGGTAGAGACTGTACTTTTTCTAGGACAAGGGTTGTGCGGGGAGATGATTTGTCCTAGATCACGCTCAAGATTTTTCTTTTAATTTGGGAACCCAATTTATAGAGGCTGGGATAGCCCTTGGAGGGTCCTAGATCCTAAATAATCCATCACCAGCTGCTAACAGATCTAATAAAATGTACCATCAGCAGAATTTGAACCCGGTACCCTCGGCGGAGCAACTCACGTCAAACCACTGAGTAATTCCACTCCCTCTTGGGTGGGTATAATATCATATAATATAATAATACTCAGTCCCCTTTCTATTAATAAATTTGGATAATGCAATTTTTAATCACTGAACGTGAATCATATATTAGGCTATTTATATTTTTTAATAATTTGAATTAATTACATCGAAATAATAGATTGACATTAGATACCAATACTAATCAAGAATTTTAGTTTTTAGAAAATTAATATGAGAAAATCAATTTATTGTTATACAATTTATTTAATTATATTGCTCAAATAGTCCTGCTAAATAGTATGAAATAAATCTCAATAAATGCATTAGCAACACTCGGACACAGGGCATTTTAGTTCACTATCGGGTATAAAGAAAATAACGTTCAATTCTGGGACTTCCATTGTTCGAAATGTAAGGATCCAAGAGAATGCGTCAAAGATGTTATTTCATGAAAAGCGCTCGGGAAATTGAAAAAAAAAAAAACCTCATCATTTCAACCTTAGCTTCCCTAGCCCTAGCATATTCCTTGGCAAGAGCGTTTAATGGAGGGCTTTTCTTTCTTTGGTTCTTCAACTGCCTTGGGATCGGAAAAGAAGAATACTGAAATTCCGTATTAATATCCTGTATTCTGTTATATTTAATAATAATATTGTATTGGCAATAAACCACCAAGGAGTTTGGAACTACTTATTTTTAAAAGCATTAATACCGCTCATTTTTAAATGTTTTAATGACCAACTAATGACCAACTTGCTATTATCTGACCATAGTTGGTAGCGGAAAAAGATCAGTCCACGGGAAGCGAGCCAATCAATCCCTTAACATATTTAATTGATATGGCTATAAACTATTTTTTTTTCAATTTCGTTATAAATAGGTTATATTGGTTTAAAACAAATTTAAACAGAAAATGAAATAATAAATAAATAGGAATCCTTAAATTTATTTTCGGAAAAAATAATCTAATTGTCCTGAGGAAGATGTTCTACAATAATCTGATATTTATACATAACTATTGATTTTTTTTGCAAAGTATTCACAATACATTTTTATAATATTTCAGTTTCAAAATAAAAAAAACGACTTCTTCGGCCTTTGTGTACAATTTTATTGCTGCATTGATCATTCATTCATCGATAATTTGGTCAGATATCTAGTATTTATCGTAACTAGTATTAATTCATTAAAAAGCTACTAAGAAATCGAAATATAGTTCATTTGTTTCTAATGCTTAGGAAAAATATATATATTTTTTATTTTGAAGAGAAAAGATGGTAGCTCAAATGGTAAGAGCACTGTGGCGGAGAGACGGATGACCCGGGTTCGAATCCCGGCCACGGCAGATCTTTTCTCTTCAAAATAAAAATATTTAAAAATAAAAACAATTAATACAAAATATATATATTTACACTGTTTGTTTATTCAATTATTCTTTGGAAAAAATATAGTTTCCCACAAATTTCAACTCACATTACATACATACGTATTATAACATACTCGTATATAGATGAAACGGTCGGGCAAAATATTGACATATTTATTTTAAAGTACCAATTATTTTACAGCTACGTAATATATAGTATATATGTTTCAATAATCACTTTCATTAAGATTGAGTAGGTAATTTGAGTGATTGGTAATTGAATCATATATTTCTTTTTCAGCAACAACCGGCTGGAGGAGGTGTAGTGTCGAGCGAGACAAGCGTTGGCGGGATGGGATCTAGTTCTGTGACGAGCACAGTCACTTCACAACCCCAAACCAACAAATTTCGGCACGGCCTTCTTCAGCTGATGATTCACACAATAGACCCCCTTCACGATGGTGAGTAACATCATTACACCATAGTAATACAAGCCAACTCCAATTTTCTATTGCCATGTCACTCTACGAGGATGATCCATATATTTAATATCTACAAATTAAAAAAAAAACACGACCTCATTATTGAACTAGATTAAGTGGTTCAATTCGAAATTCCCGTTTCAACTCGAATGTTTTGAATTTCAATTTTCTTTTTGTTACGTAATGACGACATTAGGCTTAGGAAGATACTCATTAATGATGAAATGTTTTTGAACTCAGAAAATACAACATGCGAAAGAATTTTTGTTTTCTCTATCGGGCGCAAAATGAAAAAACGTAAGTCCCGCCCGGTTAGCAGGTTAATAAACAGTTCTCCCTACTTAGGAGAAATTTTTTGAAAGATAGAAGGTCAACTATTATTACTCAAGAAAAAAAATTGTATAATTCGAGGTAGACGATAATTGTGTGTAGGATTTTAACTCCAAAACCAAATAACATCTATAAAAAATCATTATATATAACTCTTAAACCCGATTTTGTCAAGAATCCTTGGATTCATAAA
Organism: Arma custos; assembly: GCA_037127475.1. Taxonomy (NCBI): domain Eukaryota; kingdom Metazoa; phylum Arthropoda; class Insecta; order Hemiptera; family Pentatomidae; genus Arma; species Arma custos. Next base: position 118,102,060 of record CM073761.1, on the reverse strand, counting down.
TACAACATAAATATTATAAATTTTTAATAATGACAATGGTGGATAAGTGTTCCCAAGCTGGTTACAGAAGGAACCTTTTTAAAGTCTGGTACAAGTATTCGACCAACGATTCCAAGATTGATTGTAAATTAAACGTTTTTGTACGATATTGATGTAAGATTGTCAGTTCCTGGATTCTGCGATTGAATATTTCCAATGAACACTTGTTTCTTGTACCGTTTATATGCTAGCATACATTTTTTCTCTATCATTTTCGGTTTAATTGATCGTTAAAATACTAACTGTGGGATTATCCACCATTCTTATGTCAATGGTTAATGGCGCAGAGCCTCCAAAGGTGGATGCCAAGTCGATGAGATCCGCCTTGGACTTCTTCCAATTAACCACCCTCTAGAACCTCCTTTCTCCTTTAGTTTTATTCGTATCTTAATTGACATGTGAAAAATCACCAGAGCTTCGGCCGGCGGATTAATTAAATCGAATTAAAAAGTTGCGGAATATATAATATAATAATAATAAGGCTTGGGGAACCCGAAGGGTCGATGGTGACGTCATCAACCTCCACTTACAAACTTCCGCCCGCCAACCACTACGCAAACCCAAATCCGCCAGATAACTCATAACGCAATCCTCCCACCTATGTCTCGGTCTACCACTCAGACGTTTACCAGTCGGCACAGCACTCACAATCGTGTTGGAATCGGTCGGCTACTAAGCCAAGCAACACCGTTACACGCTCACTGGAATACGAGTAATATTGACCGGGTGCATGCTCTCCAACTCCCCGTCGTGTAATTTTCTAAATTCTCCGCTAGTCTCATCCTTTTTTTCCCATGGAAAACCTTATTTTCGAATAAATTAAGACATTGTCCATCCTTCAATGTTAGCTGCCACGTTTCACATCCATTAAGAAGATTTGGAAGGATGATAATTTTATAAATACTGGTTTTTATATTTCGGGACAAAAGGCGCGAGCTTGTTAATGCCAAGAGTGAATAAGCATTTCCTCCTGTCTTTAATCGGGTATTAATTTACTCTCGAATTTCGTTTTTTTTTTTTAAGTTATCGTGAGCCCTAAGTACTTACCTTAGTTGCCATAGTTACCATTGACCCTAAGTACTTAAACTTCTCATCATGTTCAAACTTATTCCTTCCTACAATAATAACTCCAAAATTTCCCCCCTTTCTGTTACTAACATATACTTAGTCTTATCCGAATTCACTTCCCTATTTCATTATTTGCACACATCAACGTTTCTATATTTAGTTTCTGCGTCTTCACTCAACAGTACAACATCGTCCACTAACCCAAGCACCGATATTTTACTATTGATATTCAAATTCAAACCTTTTTCGGTGTGTTTCACCTTTTTAATAACGCATTCATGTGTCAAATTTAATAGTACGGGTGAAATTGAATCACCTTGTTTTAAGCCTGAGCTAACCCGGAACTTCTCCGAAAAAAAGTTATTGAAATTGAACCGATTCAAACCTAATTGAAAGTTTCACTCACACACATCTTTACCACAATCACTGATTTCTTTGGTATACCCTGTTCAATCAATATTCTAAAGTTATACATCATTTGACGGTCGGCGGAATCGCAAGCTTTTTTAAACTCAGTATAGAGCTGATGAACGAATCTCTTGTATTCTAATTTTTATGAGAAATATATACATAAACAATTATTTACATATACGCCAATTTGTATATAGGATCAAAATTTACTAAAATACAAAGTAAAATTTATAATAATAGCTACAATAAACTACCAATGATTATTGTTATTTAAAGGAAAATGATTTTGAGCTGATAGATACTCATGATACCAATACCCCGACATTGCCACATAACCTAACTTCATTAAACCTCTTACTTGAAGAAGTAAGTGTTGAAAAAGGAAAATTCAGATGAGATATTCTGTTAATGATGGTCTAATACAACATTAAAGAAGATTCTAACTTTTAAGAGTAATGGTAGTGTAAATGAATGAAATATCAAATTTTTTAAAAGAATTATTTCCCATATGTTAATCCTACTAATATTATAAATGCGAAAGTCTGTGAGGGTGAATGTCTGCTACTCTTTCACGCAAAAACTACTGAATGGATTTGGATGAAACTTTGCAGTAATATAGGCTACATGGTATGTGCACATTAGAATAACACAGTTTACAACAAGGGCGGATTTAGGGGGGGCACGGGACCAGGTGCCCCCCAGTCAGTTTTTTGTGTACTGTGGAGAATCCATTATAGTACGTCATTATAGACAAATCACATAATCATAGTTGTTAAAATAACAGAAAGAACTTGAGTGAAACTATGGTTTCGATATTTTAATATCCTACTAATCCTTCTAATATTATAAATGCGAAAGTTTGTGAGGATGTATGTTTGTTACTCTTTCACGCAAAAACTACTGAATGGATTTGGATGAAACTTTACAGTATTATAGGTGATACACACAGACTACAATTTATAATGAATTTGTGTAATTTGGTCATAATATAACGATTCAATAAATTCAATAACATTACATACTAATCCTTTACTGACACGAACAACAGTAAACGAAAGTAACTTCTGTCCGTCCCGTTTGTTAATCAGTGTCAATGTATGTTTCACGGCTGTGCTGATCCGTTTGTGATTTTTTATTTGGATAATCTCAATCCTGGGGAAGGATATAGGCTACTTTTTATCGACACACCACACACGCGAAGTTTATTTAAAACTGTAACCTGATTGACTATCACACCGGTCAACGCACAGCAGAAACCACTGAAATCAGCATCTTGAAATTCGCAGATACGTTCTGTCTATAGCTTAAATGAGCATCAAGAAAGGAATTTGGATAATTCCACCCCCAAGGTTTCCCCCCTTTGATGTAATAAGGGTTCAAAGATTGTATGGAAGTCAGTTTTGAAGTTAGGCATCTGACATTTTGGATGTACGAGTAACTTATAGCTAAAAAAAATTGAATTATTTATTTAAAATGATCTGTCACGAAACTGTATCTGGCAGACCAAATTTCACGCGAGCGAATCCGTGGGCAAAAGCTAGTTACATAATAATAAGGCCCCAATCACTGAGTTGGAAATGGGAGACTAAAATATAAGTAAGCGGTTGAAGCTATTAGTACTCCTTCCCTAGGCCTCACCTAAGCATTAAAATTACACGAGTTACCTTCACTCTACCAACTATAATAATTCCTGTTCCTTTGGGAAATGAAATTTTGAACAGCCTTCACAAAATAGAGTTGGAATCAATTTTTGAGCACTCGCTTTAGCTTAGGAATTGATGATAATTTTTTTAGAGTGCTCCACCTATTTCTTACTCGTAATGTCGGCTTTCTAATACAAAAAAACAAAACAAATAAAATTGATGATGTTTTTTTTTTATGAAGCATAAGACAAGTTTCATCAACTAGAAAAAAAAGAAATTGTTAAGAATTGCACACGTTGAATAAATGGCTTAAATCTTATAAATATATCTCTGCATACCTCAATGACATTAACCTTTATTTTTTATAGGTATGTATGTTTTATAGTATTATAAATATATTTTATAGTATTATATGTTTGTTTATAAACTAACTTTTACCTAACATCGAACATTACATGAAAAGTTTTTAGAAGCTAATGTTTTGATCAATAAAATTGTTCGTAATTATTAACTACCATGACGAATTTACAAGTTCAATTTAATTTTTGGATCTAACCCAAATAAAATTGATATGCAGTTAAAAGTAGAAGAAGTTGGTTTTGCTAGTACTAAGATAGTTAAGTAAATGAGTAATTATTGATTATCAATAATTCAAAATTGATGAAAAAAACGAAAATTGATTCACTTATTTAAATTGATTCAAGTGTATCAACTATCAAGTATAAGAATAACATGTTTGTCATTTTTTGTACAATGGCAAACCAAAATACAAGGTATGGGATATCGTACTTTATACTGTTTCTTGCCAACGCGGTTATATCACTACACTATAATCTACGACTATTGCACTTTCTGTATCTGCGTTATAATCTGAAAGCCAATTTCGATTCGGTTTGGTTTAGCTGAATGAAAAGACTTTTGTAAAACATGGAATTTGATAGTGACTATTATTCATTCAATTTGAACAGTATGGATTCATCTGTTGATTTACAATTCAATCAAATATATAAAGTGACCGATGAAAAATTGTTTACATCTGTCCGTTGTCCACATCCAAGGCGAAGAAACATTCAGTTGTAAACTTGCTTCTAACGACTTTCACTGACAAAGTCATTAATTATTTAACCCATTTTGATGAAAGGGGGACACTTATTCATAGGGAAACCCAGAGCTCATTATTTTTTAGGGATGGAGAGAGTACTTTTCTTTTTTTACTGTACCAAGTCGTAGGAGATATACAAGTGAGGGGTATGGGCTATTTTGTGTCATTTCCCTTTTTATTCATTCTTTGACCTTCCCTCTGTATTGACAACAGATAAAATATAAGCTGCCACCTTTGTCACTTCAATGTTTAGTCCAGTTTCAGCAATTGTGGCCATAGCGGCAATGATGAAATAGCTAGTATGAAAATTGGGGGTTTTGGACTTGTTACTAATCCTTAGGGATATCAACAGGTTGCAATCATTTACAAACAGTACAAGAATGTTTCTATCTAAACGAAAGAACCAAATTGGAATCATTGGACACTACGTCCTCGGCTCCATATATAGGAGATGGAGTTGCTATGACATTATGGGATATCTATAAAAGGCGATATTGAAGAAAAAATCTTTCTATTTCGGTGCCTTCTATTTTTCCATCGATTATCAAACGGTTTCGTTGCTGTAGGTCTTAGTTTATAAATGATAACTTTCAGAGCATAATTTGATCCGTTGGCTACAAAACAAAGAAAAGGGACGAGTACACATGAGGGTTGAGTCGACTGGAATATCCAGATGAATAACCACTGGCGCGTTTCCAAGTAAAACAGCTCATGTTTTAAAACATGACCCCATAATGTGGTTCACCCAACCCGAAGCCCTATTCACAATGGCAGAAATAATATATCTGCCTGCTGCGTAAAATAATAGTGTTGAACCAATTTATTTTTTTGGTACAAATACTAATAACATACCATCATAGTTCAAACAACCAGATAATATCCAAAAGCAGAATTTATGATTTGAAACCGTAAAATGTAAAAAAATGTTCTCAATGGATGGTGGAATTGACCATGTGATATTGTCTTGAGCAATTACCTGTTAACTATATTATTTTATATAGGAAATTGTGGTAACAGTGGTAACTGGCGAAAGAAAGCGTGGCACTGGTTTCCTCATCCTGACGTACTATTGATCTAATTGGACCTTTTCCTTGGTCACGCAATTATTCTTAGCGCCTAACTAGCATCGATCCTTCACAGTGGCCTGGAGCCTGTTGGGTGTTACACTTACATCGTAAAATGGATTAGGCCACTTATGGGTACACATTTGGTAGGCCAAAGCAATCCAAAGTTGTGTCAAATCTGTAAAATGTTCCCTACAAGTAATCTATGAAAAAATCCGTAATGAGTAGATTTGCTGAAATAATAAAAGCAATTAAATTTATGTAAAATGACATCTGATTTTTCCGAGGAAATGGAGGCAACTGAAGGAGGAAGAACAGCTTTAAAAAACTGGATAGAATCCCTGCATAGCCAAAGGAAATTGATTTTTTTAAGGTGGAATCGATGGTAGTGGCCCGCTTAAACACAAACAATTGAATATATGAGATCTATAAATCTTGATCCAATGTACAAGAAAATATAAAAATAGAACCTTCTCAAAAGAAAAAAACATGAACTCTGATATCCCAAAAAGCTGTGTGGCTTTCTATATAAAAAAAATATTTTAGCCAGGGCTCATTTATGCTGCACCATCTATAAAAATATGGACATGGTAGCAGAATCCGTTGAAGCGAGCGATACTCTCACTTGAGTTAAAACGACCCCCCCCCCCTCACCAACACCAGTACCGGCACTAATGATAGTATTAAAGATATTTTATGAACATACGAATGATAAATGAAAATTTTCAAGTATCATCACTTGTTTAATACTTTATCATTTAGTATCAAAATGGAATGCGCACGATTTACTCTTTAACGCTTACTCTGGAAAAACCGGTTTTCTCTTATTATTTCGATTGCCTTAAAACATTGTAAGGAAAAATTATAATTTCAGTTTTATCTTATCTAAAAAAGGTGTAATATCGATACTATTTTTCATAATTTCTGAACAGTAACGAACAGAACCTACCTTTTGGGAGTATATTCCTTAAGAAGCGATAGAACGCCCGAAGTATGACAAAATTTGGGGAGTAAATTCGTGTGAAATAGTAACTCTGAGAGGCGTTTTACCGCTCGACGTCTCTAAGAATCAACGTCTCTTCACTTTGGAATCATGTATACAGCAGCGTACAACTGCTGTTTATGTAAGATAAAAGTACAATAGTATACCAGCATTTACTATACCGATACATTATAAACAGTGAAGTGAACAAAGTTAACAAAGTCAATTGCTCGATCCCACGCTGATACCATTGCTTGGGATAGCTGTCAAAGAACTCTTGTACCGCAATATTAACTTCCGCAAAATTATTTTCACTTGTAGAAAGTGGTTTTTTTTTATATTCGTCACATTAGGACACAAAAACGCATCTACAGAATTCTTTATTTTCATTATTATTTGTTTTCTCTCCTAAATAATTTCATTAGCATCTGTAAACTGGATATTTTGAAGATACGTTTTTGTGTAACTAAGGTAACGTATATAAACAAATGATAAGTTTTATGATGATTGAAATTGGTCATTCCATACTGTTCACGAATTATGAAAAATATTATTGATATTACACCTTTTTATGATTATATAAAACTAAAATTAACAAATATTCTATTTTTTATATTAAATTGATAAGATATTTATAATTCACAAACAGTAAGTATCTGGTATTAATAGTTTTTTTTAGGTATAATTCATTCCATCACGAATTCAACTCCCTTCTTTCCAAACGATTACCTCTTCGTGTTTACTTCTTTACTTTTTTACCCCGTCATTTCTACTTTGAAGTATAAGCAGGATTTAGCGTGAAAAATTCCTTAACACGCAATATAAAGAAGATTCGGTTATATCTTTGATTAAAATTTCTGTAAGTACTGGTAAGATCAGTTTGTTTTATTCGATTCTATTAATTAAGGATTTTTCAAACTCTCCATTATTTCTTAAATATTTCTTAAGATTTATATTTGATTTTTAAATTGGGTTGGAACACCTATCATGAGCTAAGAAAAATATATAAAGTACACAAATAAACTTCATGTAAACATATTCTTACAAGAGAAGAGGAGGCAGTTGAGATTTCAGCAAATACGTATTCTAGGCGAGGATTGTCCTAAAGTAGGAGGTTGGAGGAGGATTTTGGCCTTGAGACTGTCATTGATATATAACATAGAGTGCTACGTCTCCTATCGTCAGATATGTATAATTAGGAAGGGGTACTTGAGAGGAAGGAATGGAAGGTTTTAGCCAAGTTTCCGACACAGCTATTTTAAGGTGAAAATTATCAAGACAATATTTCTGAAACTCATCAAAGAGGTAATGAGGGGTTGAGCATTGTCTTGGCAGAATTTCAGAATGTTGGTCATTAATGAGGAGGTGGGGAAAGAAAATAGCAGGAAAACGGTGTAGATAGATATATAGAGACTTTTTAAATAGTGTTCAGTTTCAGGATAAAAAATATATGAGAATAAATTTAATAGTGACAATGCAAGGATAATTGTATATTTTAAATACATTTCTGAATGTATCTGACCTAAAATCAATTATTCATATAATTTTGCACTAACTCCGTCTACCAACTTTTTATCGATATATTTTTAATTATGACAATATTTGATTATACTCACAGTATTGTGTCAAATATATATACAGAGTGTCCCGAATTTAAATGGCAAAACTTCGGGGACTTATATGGGACCGAAAAACTAAGACAAAAGGCCTTTAGAGATTTGTTCGTTTTTGCTTAATTTTAGAGAAAATCGCAAAAAAAGACACAAAACAAGTTTTCATTTTTATACTTATTTATTTACATTTATATTTATGTTATGTTCTTTTTAATGTAAATATTGCTCAAAATGTTGTCCTCTTGCACCAATGCAAGCATTACATCAAGCACTCACTTGATAAATTGCAGCTAAACTTCGTTCTGATGATTTTTGGTGCACTGCATCTATGATTCGGTCTCTTAATTGCTCTCTTGAGTTGATTGACACCGAATAAACTTTCTGCTTCAAGGTTCCCCATACGAAGAAATCCATGGGTGTCATATCAGGTGATCTGGATGGCCAAGGTACTACTCCTCCACGTCCAATCCATCGTTGTGGATAATTTATATCCAGCCAAGCTCGAGCAACTCTGCTATAATGAGCTGGACATCCATCAAGTTGGAACCACATTTCAATCCGCTGTTGTAAGGGAATGTCATCTAAATAATTAGAAAAGTCGTTCTCCAAGTAGTAAATGTGATACCATTCAATCTTCCAGGTAAAAAATATGGTCCCACCAGTAATCCGTTCCAAATTCCAAGCCAAACGTTAATAGCAAATTCATGCTGAAACCTATTCTCTCTAATAGCTCTGGGATTTTCAAGAGCCCATATATGATAATTTCTTTGATTAACAAGGTCCATATAATTTTTAATGGAAATAAATTATCATCGTGAATTTTTTCAAGAAACCAGTTACTAAAATTCAATCTCTTGACTTAATCTTGAGGTAATAAATTCTGAACCTTTTGAAGATGGTATGGGTAGCGATTATCACCTTTCAAAGTTCGCCATATTGCTTGCCGCGATATTGCTAATGCAGCAGATGCTCTTCGGATGCTAGTCTCAGGATTGTTATCGAAGTGGCGTTGGACACAATTTCTTCTCCAATAATCTGCTCTTACTGCTGCCTGGAATTGGTCGCCTTCATTACGTATTAAGAATGACCCAGTCTCTAATAGTCTATTAAAAGTTAACGAAAAGACTCGTCGATTAGGCAGTTTCGGGGATCCATGTTTTTAACAATTTGACGGAAATGCCGTCAGAACCGATGGAATGAGATTGGGATTTCAATAGGGAGGAAAGAAGGTCGGTGGATGAAATGTCGGAGAAATAAAAGTTGTTTTGGTTGAATGATGGTGCTAATGGGAAAGTAGGAGAAGTAGATCGTGAGTTAGATAGAGAAAGACAAAAAATGGGTGTTCAATTCATCAGGTCAGACCGGAAAGACTACTGGTGAAGGGGATTTATAAAGTGAGAGTTTCCGAAGGATTAGCCATTTGGATTTAGGAGCGGGCGCGGAGGAAAGGGCTTCATGGAAGTACTTGGATTTCGCCTGCCTTATTGTGGATTGCGTTAAGTTGCGATGAGTCCTAAACGCTTGAAAATCGTCGGTCCGACTTGTCCGTCTGTACCGTCTGCGAGCTGCGTCGCGCTTCCTCTGCAATTCTTTTATATTTTGATCCATCCAAGGAGCTGGTAATCGACGGAGGGTTGTAGTTATGAGAGGAGCATGGGTGTCCAGGATACTAATAAGATAGGAAGTGAGTGTGTCAACCATTGAATCAATGGTGGGACAGGAATAGATATCACCCCAATTCAGGGATTCGAGGGAAGGCAAGATGCTTTCACGACTGATAGCATCAAGGTTGCGGAAGGTAAAGGATTTAGATAGTTTGTTCGGAGTTTGGATATTATATGTAATTTGGATTAGGTCATGGGAAGAAAGAAACGGGACGGGAAATTGAGAAGAAGAGAATAGCTTCTGAGGAGAATCGATGACATACAGATCTAACCATGTGTCTGATCGGTGGGTATGATGGGTAGGAGAAACCGGAACAATGGAGAGATTTAGGGAGTGGAAGAGATTTTCCAGGTATAGGGTGTCATTTGTTTTAACAAGGAGATTGGTGTTGAAATCATCAGAAATAATGACATGGTTATAGAAGGGAATATAGCTGTAAAGGATAGATTCCAGGGAAGAGTCAAAAGGCACTAAAGGAGGCCGGTATACAACTACGTAAAGGAGCGGGTGTCCATTACAGGAAATTTCGGAGAGACGGAATTCAATATGAGGGACTTCGGATGGAAAGAGGATTCAAGGATTCGGGCTTTTAGGATTTGATGGACATAAAGACCTACTCCTTCACCAGTCCGGTTATCTCGGTCATAGCGGAGAAACGTATAGTCAGGTAGGGTGATGGAGGAGGAAGGAATATGTGGTTTAAGCCAAGTTTCAGATACTGCGATAATATGATAAAAATTGTGGGTGAAATATTCTTGAAATTCATCAAAATATGATAAAAGTTGGGGATCGAAACGGGCAAGTAAGGATTGGGAATTAACTTGACAAGAGATAAGGAGATTAGATATATGGGTTTGGTAGTCGAGGAATTATCAAAATGAGAGGGGCAGATGCTGAAGTAAAGAGTAGCCTAATGGATGAACTAATGTAAAAATTAAAAATTACAATATGGGTATTTAGAATTACAATAAGTCCAAGGTTCGCCGAGTGTGTTGTAAAGTTTAAAGTATTAAAAGGAAAAAATATAGCATAACCTAAAAAAAAAAAATATTAGTAGTTAAAGAAACAAAAAAAGTAAATTTGTTATTGAGAACCAGTGAAAGATCCGACGAGAAGCCAATAAACAGCGGACGGGTGCCGCAGGGTCAGCAGTACACATCTAAGTCGGATGGATGGTCGAAATACATTGGTTGTACATTATTTTTATAGTTTGTTTTTAAGTAGGGTTGTGGAAAGTTAAAAACTGAGGTATAACATTGGAGGGATAGCGGTGCGGATAAGAATTTGCGGAATCCTGGAGCAGCACCACCCCCCCCCCCCCCGTTGTAAGCCGCATTGGATGATATAGTAGCTCATTCCATTGGCACACTGCGGCCCTTGTTCCCTTCACAACTGGATTCCTACCCTTTTTGTTCCCATTCTCCCTCTACATGGCTCAGTTAGCTATCTGCCGATGATCCCCCACTATGAACTAAAACAGACAAACATTAGCTATGTGAATAGAATTTTACATTCCTGTGATTAACATTCCACGCATGCAATACATTGCGATGTACTCTAATGGATTATTTACCTAACTCAGGCACAAAAGTTCTGATACGTCACTTCGTAACTTAGTTTTAAATTGTGGAAGAAAGTGGTCCGGGTAGAGGTTAATGAATTTCTCTTAGAATTGGAGAAAAGTTTATTATTCATTCATTGACCTCTACCCGGACCACTTTCTTCCACAGATATCATCAAGGTCAACAATTATCATTCAATAGTTTTATATCGTTTTCATTTTATTTTTTTGTATTTGGTTTTAAAGATGCTTTGTATTAATATGATACACGTTTATTTTTCATATTAAGTTATCTAGTTATTCTTAAGCCCAATTTAGTTTACAAAGTAGTTTTGACTTATTGTAGTAAATATAACTTCTTAAATTTGATTATATTAAATATTGAGAAGTAATTTGTTTGTGTATAATATCTTCTGATATTGGCGAGTTAAGTGGCTCTTCCCTTCTTTCCGTAGACTCTAGTTCTTCCTTATACCAAACCATCAACTCACTACATCCACATTATATCTGTAGTCTCCTGCAATTCAAATCCTCTATCCAATCCCAGGACACAAGATCTCGCCTTTCCAACCTTTATATCCGTTCCCTCAGAACCAAAACTTTTGAACGTTCCTTTCTCGCCCGTTCTACCTCTCTTTGGAACTCACTCCCACCCGATATTCGTCATGCGTCTTCTGTATCCATATTCAAATCCAAACTTTTCCTACATCTCCTCAATTCCCAAACAGATACTCTCCCATCAATAAAAATTAATAGCTATATTCAACATAATCGATTGATGAATTACTGTAAGTATTCCTCAGTCATAATGATATTATTTCTTTTATATTACTCTTCTTCTTCTTCGTTATCTTCCTCCTTAGTGCCTCTCAGCGTGGAGGTGCCCCTATCCAAGATAGCCCAGCCCCTCAATCTCCAGCCAGCTCGGATCCATATATCCAGATTCGCTATTCCTAGCCTTATATGATTTTTTTTTTTAATGAAGTTAAAATTTTAACATAAGGTAAAAATGTGGGTTTCTGATAATAGTTTAAATATAAATAAGTAAACAAAATTAAAATAAATATAATAATAAACAGAACTATAGTACAATAAAGCGAATAACTAAAAGAGAACAGGATTATATTACGCTTTGTTAAAACGAATGGTAAGAAAGGTAATAGATTTCACATCAGAATAACTTTCAAGAGTCTCGGTTTTAGTCTTGGGGATGAAATAGGTTCGCCTATGTTGAATGCTACAGCTCCTTTGACTGCTGGTAATCCGGTCTTAAATCTGGTGTAACGCTTTTTAATTAATTCTTCTATCGTCTCTAGTTTTAAATCTCGGTGTAGTTGAATGTTTCGTACAAACCAAGGCGTGTTTATTGCGATCCATACGATTTTATTTTGGAAGGTATGCAATTTTTTTCGCTTTGTTGTTGACACTGCACCCCACACTTCATCACCGTACATTAGTAGAGGTGTAAGTATGGTTTTATAATTTAATAAGTTCGTTTCTGATTTTAAGCTAGATTTTCTATTGATTATCGGATAAAGTAGAGCTAATCGTGCGTAGGCCTGTGTTAATTTAATGTTGATATGCTGGTTCCAGGTAAGACGACGATCTAAATAAACTCCGACATATTTTATAGCATCTTTATTCCACGGCAGAATTTTTGAACGTTGAGGTCAAATTTCCTTCGGAAAAGTATTGTTCTAACTCATTAAGGTGACTTTGAAGTGTGTTCCTGGCTATAATTATGTCATCACTCTGCGAGAATACTGCTGTGTCGTCAGCGAACATAGGTAAGTGGGAACTGTGTGCTGTCATGAACATAAAAGTTGAAGAGGATCAGAGGGAGAACAGAACCCTGTGGGGTACCGGCACTGATTGGTCTAATGGTTGCATTAATGTTGTTTATTTGAACTGTATAAGATCGATTGTTTAGAAATGAACATATGATATAGTCGAGATATTTTCCTAGGTAGTTTTTTTATTGCGATAACTGGGATCAAGTCGTGACCAGGGCTTTTCCTAACTTTGATCTTCCTAATTAATGAGTGAATTCCTTTTGGAGAGGTGAATTCCATCGGCAATTGTACTGTTGATAGAGATGATTGTAAAAACTCTTCGATATCAACGTCTAACCGCCCTATATAGGATTGTGAATTTGAAAATGTTTGTTGGAAATAATCGGCAAAGGCTTCGGCTTACCCAAGTCACTATACCCTCCGTTCATTATTAGACTGGGGATATTGCAGTTTTTATTTAAAAGTCGTTTGAAGCCTTCCACAATGATTGGTCTCTTGGGTCCAGGTTGGAAACATATTTTTTGTATGTGAATATCGTGAATTCCTTTAACTCATTTTTTAAGGCGTGTGAGCTAGCGAAATGATTTTATGGGAAAATATTATGGTAAATTAGGTGTTTATAAGTGTCCCAATCGATTACTCCTTTGATAAGAGAGTTTCGAGTAGGAATTTGTTGAATTTCGGTGCTGAAATGAATTAAGACGGGTATATGATGATATAGTCGTTTTCCGACATCCCCAGTAAATATGCTTGCATATTCATATCTCCAATTACTATAGTTTGTATATTTAGTGAAACTAACTCAAGAATTTCTTCTTCCCTGATGTTCTTGTTAGGGGGCTTGTAAACAGCTGTGACAATGGTACTAGGAGATGAATCCAAACAAATTGATATGACTTCCATATTAAACACATCACTAATAATATTTTCAGAAAATTTGATGTTAATTTTTACTATGAGAGCCACACCGCCCGAGGCAGTTGCACTGTGTCGTTCCTAAGAGTTTTGTAGTCAAGTATGTTAAATTTATCAGATCGGCGAAGTGATGAGTTTCGGAAATGCATGTTACATCGACGAAGTTTGTTTCTAGAAATATTTTGAATTCAGTTTTTTGAGAGGAAATACCATAAGTATTCCAGTTTAAAATTATTAATTTTCTTAATTCAATTTCCATAAATGCGTAGAGAGTGTAGTCTTGATAAACGAAGACAAAAATGCAAATAAAAATAATGATAATAGCGGGTTTTGTAGGAATTAGTAACATTAGGTAGTTCGTTGTTTACTTTACGGCCCATTTGTAAATAACGTGGTAACAAGGGAACTTAACTGGCTAATTATTTGTGAAGAGTATGGTTTTATCGCCTCTATAATAATGTTCATGATTTTTGATAAAACGTTTTCAATGCTATTACTTTCGGTGTTAGTTTTTTTATTTTTTTTTATCAGGCGTTAGGACGGAAGAATATGTCAAATTTGATGTAATTCTCCTGGTTGGCTTGTGGTTAACATCAGTTTCAGTGTTATTCATATTTTCGACTGGAGGTGAGTTTATTATTTTTTTTTAATACTTTGTTAATAGTTAGTTAGTTAGTTCATTTAACGCCACTTTATGCTGATATGGCTAATCGGACGATGCTACAGTGGGAGCTCTAAATTTTGCCTATCCAGGTTTAATTAGGATAGGGATTTTTAACGAGTACCTGACATCGTACAGGCTCGGGACCCCCGTTTAACGTCCCTTCCGAAGGACGACGAAACTAAGGATTTTTTTACTCCCTAAAAAAAAATCCTTGGGCCACCTGCCGGGCTGCGAACCCGCGATCTTGGGGTTAGTAGTTTGTTACGCTAACCACTAGACCACAGGTGACCTTACATTGGTAATAGGCACAACCTTTCTAATTGGGAGCATGCCCTTACAATTAACACAGTAAGATTTGTCCGTGAATTTTAACAGACATTTTGAAAAATGGTGGTTTTCCCTACATTTAATACACCTGGGTTCTAAATGACAATAATTTATTGTGCGACCATATCTTTGACAGTTAGTACACATGGCTATATCTTGATTTTTATGTTTTAGTTCTACAGATATTATAGCTGAAAATAGATTTGTCATATTATAAATATCTATGGCATTTTCATTATTAACTAGCGAGACGGAGCAGAGAGGTGCGGGTTTTTTTTCCGTATTAAGAATTCGAGCAACTTGTAGAACATCAAAATGTTTAGATTTTAATTCAGCTTTTAGTTCTTCTTCTGTTATAGAATATGGGACTTTTCTAATCTAAACTACATTAAGGGATTTTTTTTTCCACTGTATAATATTCAATTTTTTCATCATCATAATACTTAGTTATTCTCCGGAAATATTCGATATATGAAAGTATAATTTTATTGTCTTTACCGGCTAATTTTGTAGTGAAAGGGTTTAAACCTTTAGTGCTTTAGGTTAGAGCATTTAGGTCCTTTAACGATGCTTGATAATCATTTGCATTATGTAAATAAATTGGCGGTATTATCACTGTGACAGGCTTAACTGTATTGCTACGGGTATCAGTAACAGTGTTTGTGTTGGAAGAAGGATTATTATAGGATCTTCAAGATTGATTTCTTTTAATAATTGAAATTTGTTACTTACAGTAGTTGGTGAGATTTCTAGATAGTATTTACCAATTTTTTCAGCAGAGGATAGATTTAGAGGAGAGCCTTCGTTTCTTTGAGGAAGAATCTTCTATAACACTCGTCATTTGGTTTAGAAGCATCGGTCTGAGAAAAGAATGGCGAAACACCTACCTCATCGTCCCTCATCATTAATTATGATTCCATTAAACATACATAATTGAAAAATAGAAAATAAATAAAATAAACAAAGACAGTTATGAAGAGTTAGTAAAATGTACTTAATTCTTCACGTCACAGTATAACCGCACTCAAAGTCAGAGGCCAACTGTTAAAAGTCTTTTTAAAACATCTTTTTAAAAGTCTATGCCCTTCCATGAATAAAACTACTTTGTAGTATAAGAAATTAAAGGTGATGCAATAGATTATTAAATATGATTGTCGAAATTATTTACCCATTTCTGTTTTAAAAAATTAATAAGTGTACACTTTGCATATTTGTCTCGGTTGTAATTTTGTCAATCTATTTTACACCAGGTTCTTCTCCCACTTGCGTTTTAAAAAAAGCATATTTACGTTTAATTTCATAATAAATTGTTAACAATTATAATAAAAAAGAATTAAATCTTTAATCTATGAGAAAAAATCAACTGTATTCACAATTCGATCTAATAGCTAATGTTTTTTAATTATTTAAATTAATTTTTGGTATGAAACCTCAAGTGTTTTGATTTACGTTGCATCCGATAGGCAGTTGCGATGGAAATTATTGGAGATAGGAAGTTCGTCATATTGAAGAAAAGTAACTTTTATTTGTTCGCAAATTCGTGTTATTATTAAATTGAAATTAATAAATTAGTGTGGGAAGCGTTTCGCAGAGTTAACCTATCCTAATAAGTAAATAAATAAAATGAAATAATAAATGTATCGAGGATGATTTAGGTTTTTTATTGTTTGTTGCTGTTAATACCCTCAATGTATTTGATTTAAATTGGATCCAGCTGGCAGCGAAGTGATACTGGTATCGATATTTTTTAATTAGCCTATCTCATAGTTATGAAACTATATTTTTAGTTATATTCGTGAAAATTCGTCCACGTTCCTGTTATGTTTATATTTAAAAAGTTGCCCAAATTAATTCGTAGTGTATTTATTACAGAAAAATTCGAAGACATGGGTTAATTCTTTCTTGCTAATAATTAAAACAGTTTCAAGTTCATACTTAACACATTATACTGATTTCATACATTACTTATGCTGAATATTAAAACTACAATTAACAAATAAGAAAAAAAGAGAACAATAGTAAAATAAATTAATGTTTATCGAGATACTAATAATGTTTGTCTGTTTGGCCAATTGGAATAATATAAAAAAAGAAAATCTTCCTTATCAGATGACGTAGATTTCGACGGCGGGGCGATCGAAGATGTCGATACGTCAAAGGAATTCTCCTCCGCAGGGCGGGCGAAACATCAAAGCAATTTTCCTCAGCAGGACGAGAGAAAATGTCCATAAAATTTCTCACTCCAGCAGGGCGAGCGTAAAGTGGCAATACAAAATGATCAGGTCGATTCGCTGTGGCAACTTTGACGACGAGACTTTGACTGTACTTAAACTAATTCCCAACTGCCGTGGGGCAGCTAATTAGTCTAGTTCAAGTCCATCATAACAATAATAATTGTTTCTTCTGGTGTATATATATATTTAAACCTTCCCTAGTAACTAGCTTTACTTAGACGGAATTTTATTTTCCGCGTACAGCAGGAGCAATGTTACCTTGCTCATGCTAATGTATATTTTTAGATTTATGATTTATAATCAAATCACCGATGCTATATTTGGAATTATTTTTGGGTGTCTTGTTTCGCAGATTGTCGAGTCGACTTACAAGTTTTAACTGTTTATTCATTTTATTTTTAATATTTTCCAAAAATACTAGCTATCGTGAGGTAGTGAATGTAATTATGGGTAATGAGTATAATTTGGTAATTATTTCATTAAGAAATAAAAATTTCAATTAACATTTTGAAGTATAGATGATATATGTATGTTGTTCTAAATGAAATGATTACCAAATTATACTCATTCTCAAAACTTGTATTTTTGGAAAATAGTAAAAGGAAAACGAATTAAATGTTAAAACTCGACTCAAATCGAAGGGACAACCTGCGGAATAATTACCTTTGTTGGCCTAAGCTATTGTTTTATAAATAAACTAGCATTTGCCCACATCTTCGCTCGCGTGGAATTTGGTCTGCCAAATAAAGCTTAGTGACAGATCATTTTAAATAAATAATTTAATTTTTTTTAACTACAACTTACTCGTGCATGCGAAATTACAGATGTATAACACCAAAACTGACGGATTCCATACAATCTTTGAACCCCTATTATATTAAGAGGGAAACTCTTGAGGTGAAATTGTCCAAATTCCTTTCTTAGTGCTCATTTAAGCTATACAAAGAACCTATCTGCGAATTTTAAGATGCTAAGCGTGGTTTCTGCTGTGCGTTGACCGGTGGGTGTGTTAGTCAATCAGTTTATAGTTTTATATAAACTTCGCCTGTATTGTACGTTGATAAAAAGTAGCCTATATCCTTCCCCAGGCTTGAGGTTATCCATATCAAATTTCATCACAGACGGATCAGCACAGCCGTAAAACACACATTGACACTGATTAACAAACTGGACGGAAAGAAATAGATTGTTCGTTTCAGTAAAGGATTAGTATGTAACGTTATTGAAAAGGATTACTTAGCATAACGGTTTCACTTGTCGGACGGCAGTAGCGAGAAGTGAGCTTTGTTACTTGATTTGTTTTGTTAAGCTAAAATATTTAGATTTTGCGAGTATGAAACACGTGAGCAAGAAACTCCCCCCTTTTTCACCCCCTTAGGGTAGAATTTCGAAAAACCCTTTCTTATCGGATTCCTACATCATACAAAGAACACTCCCTCCAAGTTTCAGGTCTCTACGATCAGCGGTTTAGGATGTGCGTTGATCCTTCAGTCAGTCATTCAGGGCAGATCATTTTATATGTATAGATTTATTGCATTTAAATTTCTTTTGATGCGCACTGTTCTCCCATTTTCCAATATGTCTGTTTGATTTACGAGTTTATGAAATACCCCTAAAATTGCTCAATCTTAATAGTTTAGAACTGTCTGTGATCCGCAAAATTTGTAATAAACTTTCAGTTTCGATCTACCAAAGACTATAAAAGAAGCTGTGGTTTTTATTAATAGTTCTTATCCTATCTATCACACAGTTGCCAAGTAAGTTTCCCGAGAGCGGTTTGTGATGACATTGATGGATTTACCAATTTCTGAATTAGAAGAGCAGAAAAGGTAGGTGTTGTTTGGAGAAACTTGCTGAAATATGTTGTGTACGTACATACAAATTAACTAATCTTAACCTAGAATTCCAAATGAATAAGCAAGATGGAACAGAAATGTTTTATATTATGAGACAAAGACATAAGATATAAACATAACAGGTTGTACAAAAAGTTCCTCTTTTTCCCTGAGTAAGCTGGTTATGGCGGAAGGATGTAAAATAAGAGAGAAATATGAAGAAAAGAAAATATGACTTATTATAATGCAATTGGGAAAAACCACAATGCAAAGCCTTATTTTTCAAATCTAGTAATACACCCACTTACCAGTCGACGTTTCGCCTATTGAGGCATTATCAAGACACAAAAACAAAAAAGGGTTATGTGAATCACATCTCGAAGAAAAAGGTGCAATACATCCCAACGATCAACAGCCCAAACAGGCTCCAAACATGAGACAGCACCCCACCACCAAGACGTTCAACATACAACTCAAGTTTTTGAGCTGTTTGTTGAGTTTTTGGCTCTATTTTATTAAGATATGACTTAGTTTTAATATGCGTTCAGTGAGGAACATTATGAATGTATTTCACGAAGATGATAAAATAACTTCTAATAATATATACGTTAGCAGCAATCTTTCGATCTTTGATAATTATAAGATAGTATAGGGAAAAAATGATGTGAGAATAGTTGAAACATGTTTAAAGACAAAAAGCTATTTCAATCAATACGAAACTGAATTATAAGATCACATTGGTGTTAAATGTTAGTGCAAAGGAGTCTGTTCTCTATGTTATATTGATTATTAATCGTTTTTAACGATTCTTTTTATTTTACTGTTGTCTTTTTCATCTGAACTTTTAATAGAACCAGCACGATAATAAATGTGTCTTACGGAAAAATGAATACGTTTTGCATAACAAAATGAACAAGAACGGGGACTTATGGTTACTTGTGGTCTAGTGGTTAGTGTAACAAACTACTAAGCCCATCACGGGTTCGTAGCCCGGCAAGAGATCCTAGGATTTTTTTAAGTAAAAAAGTAAAAAATCCTTAGTTACGCCATCCTTCGGCAGGGACGTTAAACAGAGGTCCCGAGCATGTACGATGTCAGGTACTTGTTAAAAACCCTATCCTAATTAAACATGGATAGGCAAAAGTTAGAGCTCCCACTGTAGCATCGTCCGCTTAGCCATAGCAGCATAAAGTGACGTTAAATGAACAAACAGGACGGGGACTTCACATTTAAGTTGAGCGATAGGCTAAAGAAATAGAGGGAACGAAATTTATAGAAGATGTTTTGGTGATAAATAAAGCCCTAAAGGCAAGGATAGGGTAAGTCCGGTTAAATAAAAGCGAACAGGCCTGTTGTCTAGGTCCCTAGAGATCCGAGGGATCGCAGTCCGAGCCGGAAAGACCCCTTCTGCCCTAGTAACTAGTATCGGTGCAGACCAAGGAATTAAATTAAATGTGGAGGACCTAGACACAGCGCTGCACCGGAAATCGAGGATAGATGATCCGCGAGCCCCACCAGTCATCGCATGCTTCGTAAGGTTTGGCTACTTTAGTAGTAAATAAAGTCTTGTTTACCCGCAAGCTGCATGACAAACTTTGGTGCTCACTAAAGAATTTTTGATTTGGCTTACGTTTTCAATTTAATTTATTTGTCTATATTTGTATTTCTTGTATGTAATAGGGTCTTGAAATCATTGTTATTTTTTTCACGCTTAAATATCAGTCTCATCTTCTTTTTTTTATTTTATTACTTTACTTATTTGACTACTTATTCATTATTTTCCTTTTTATATATTTTAATAGTATTAATACTCTTATTCGTTTTTCGTCATATCGTGCATTTCCTTAATTATATGGTGTTTCACTTAGTTTATCTACCAAAATAAATTTTTCACAGCATTTTCTCTTCAGATACTGTGATCTTCTCTGCTACTTCACCATCATGTCCAGTGTCCTGTCACGTCAACACAGAATTCTTGCCCACCCATTTTGACGAATTCCACTAACATTTTGCCAAAAACTTTTACCATACCATTGCAATTTCTGAAACATGCCTAAAACCCCACATCCCTTTATCTGCCATATCCTTTTCAGACTATTCATTTCTCTACTACGACCGTGTAAACCGGACTGGTGGAGGCGTATGTCTTTATGTCCATAACTCTCTTAAATCTCGTATCCTAGATTCCTCACCTGCAACCGATTATCATCACACAGAATTCCTTTTTGTTGACACGTTATGCAACTCAAACCCTCGCTTGTATATAGTACTATATCGCCCTCTTTTGGTCCATCTTGATCCTATCTTTGAATCGATCCTTTACAATTGTGTTCCTCTCTATGACCACATCATAATCTCCGATGATTTTTAAACAAATATCCTTGTCCAATCCAATGATAGGCTGTACCTTGAAAATCTCTTTTACTCTCTAAACCTCTCCACTGTTCCATTTTCTCCCACTTATCACAATCTTCTATTTGACACCTAGTTATACTTGTTTGTTTGTATGTCATTGATTCACGACAGAAACTCATTCCCTCCTCTCAATTACTCGTTCCATTTCTCTCCTCTCATGATCTAATCCAAATTCCATACAATATCCTACATCATACAACTATTAAGCGTACAGGGCTTTCCGCAATTTGACACAGTCTACAATCAGACAGGCAAAATCCAAATACTTCGACGAAGCCCTTTCCACTGCTCCCGATCCTAAATCTAAATGGCAACTCCTTCGAAAGCTTTCTTGTTTGTAATAAACATATCTTCCGTTTTTACTGTCATATATGTATTATATACAGCCGTCCAGGATCGTATCAGAATAATCCTGGGGTATCTCCTGCCTGTCGTATAAGGCGAATAAAAGGGGAACAGAGTTGGGCCGGCGACCCAACCCGTGTAAACTATATTGCTAAAAAACCTCAAAATGGCTTCGGATGAGGTCTGATTTATGGTAAACGACCGGGCTTGAAAGGACTAAAAATTTGTTGACTATTGGAACATGGAATGTACGTGGACTTCTGGAAGCGGGAAAAAGTCGTCTGTTGGATAATAATAATAATACTAATAAAATAATTAGAATTGCTTTGCGGGTTGCAATTATACGTAGGTTTATCTCTTTTTCAGATATTCTATTGTTTTCCATTACAGAACCCAAATAATTAAAGTTATCCACTCGTTTTATGAGAATGCAGGATACATGCTACGATGTTTGATGTTTGTTCATTTAACGTCACTTTATGCTGCTATGGACGATGATACAGCGGGAGCTCTAAATTTTGCCTATCCGTGTTTAATTAGGATAGGGTTTTTAACGAGTACCTGACACCGTACATGCTCGGGACCCCCGTTTAACCTCCCTTCCGAAGGACGGCGTAACTAAGGATTTTTTACTCCCTTAAAAAAAATCCTAGAGCCACCTGCCGGGATCTTGGGCTAGGTAGTTTGCTACGCTAACCACTAGACCACAGGCCGCTCCTTACATGCTACGAAAACTATGGGAACACATAGGTGGGGCCTTAAAAAAATAAACTTCAGAAAAACTGAACACAAGACCATTTATGATCAGGAGGACCTCGTTGTTGATGAAAATGCCGTAGCATTATTCTAATTAAAATATTTTTGTCGGCTATAATGGTATATAATAAGATAGCACACTGAAATAAAATAAATATGTACAGGAAATAGAAAAGTAAAATAACTGATGCAATGATTAAAGATCGCGCTTATCTGGCATACAAAAATCTGTCCTACTTCAGTAATAGTTTGAATTAAGTTCAAATTCAATTTGTATGCTATTATAAATTAACAATGAATTAAAAATTTTACATAAAATCATTGACAATATAATAATTTACAAAATACGTATATATAATGTGGACATGCCTACTCCTGATATATAAAACATGTTTTTCCTTAACTACTTATTGTAGGAATTTTCGGTAAGGACTGAGGTAGGGTTGGGTTTAAACAAAAGAGAAATCTTAAAACCGACTATGATTAAAGAAAATTAAACCAACACTTCCACTAGATATTTGACAGATACGCTTGCCTTTCGGAATTAAGATTGGTCATTATAATTATATACACATTAATTATAATTTATTATTGTTGTTAAAATGTATAATTGCTACTTATAATAACAATAGAAATGAACGCTACACAAACTGGGCCGTGTCTCGCCGCCCGTAGAGCATTCCAACAAGAAGCCTTTAGACAAGCGATTTTGGGCCCGCAACGGTTCGACAACGGGGATTAGCTTAGACAACTTCTCTGAGACCACCATTCCGCAACGTTCTAGTAGTGTGAACTTGCCTTGACGAAAGTCCAAGGCGAACTTACTTGAGTGGGGGAAAAAAGACGAGGTGGGAGTTCGGCTTATGCCTAAAGTTGTATATTGTATATCGGATGTTGTATCCAGGAGTTGTATACAATTAGGAGCAATGCCTAAACGATTAAACCTATATAATAATGCAATCATGCAACAATGTTTCTCTCGTTCATTTATCCAAAAAACTTAATTTTTTAAACTAATAATAAAAGTAATTGTAAAAAACTAATTACAAACAATAAATAAATACAATATGTGAAGTAATTAATGCAATTAATACTGAGCGTTAACCCCTTTCTTGAGGATACTTTTAACATCCTCTGTAAGTGGTTCCTGGTTCCTCAACATGTTCCGAAGATTCGGTCATTTCCTCCTGTAGTCTATTCCGGTTCTCAGTTAGTAAACTCTCGTTATGGTTCGTCCAGTTGTCTATTGGTATTAGCTGTATTGGCTTTATGTTTGCTCTGCTGTTTCGGACTGTTAAGAACGTTCCATGCTTGGTGGTGGCATGGGACACATTTAAGGAAAAACACTTTTGGATAATGGAATGTTCAGGGCATAGCAACAAAAATCTCAAACAAAAATAGATTACTAATTTACATGCTTTTGCGGGAATAACGATTGAATTATATATTTGCAGTTTCCAACACTCTTTATCTCAGGAGGTTTTTTTTTTCACAAGCTGTGATTTTGTAAAAGTATGATTTAGTTTGTCTACAAAAACTTTTTTTAATTTTGCAAAAATTCAGTCCGTGTTACATTGTTAAAGTTTTTTATGCGATCAGTAGATGATGGATAATTCCCACGCATATATTTTGATTTCTTTCTATTTATTTTTTTTTCCGCAAGTTTAAGAATAAGTGAGCTGTAATAGACATTATGTAAAGCTGATCTAATAAAGAAAATGCAAAATAATCTTAGACAGCGCTATTTAAATCGCTTGCGATAGATTTAACTGGTTTGGAATAGGGTTAAAAAACGTATTTAGCTGTATTCTTGTATTCCGTATCAATCTTTATAAAGATTGGAAAACTTTATATTCTTAAATATAATTTCAAACGGCCGAAATGTGAGATGACGCTGATGACGCTGCAGCTGACAGTCGGCTTTTCCTAATATCTCCTCTTCAACTCCTGTTTGATGACTGTTTTTGGCAGACGGACGGCATTCAAAGGGATCTAAACTTCCTAATTGGTTTTCTCCAATTGAGGTTCACCTTTTCGCCAATTTGACAGATACACAGTTTCCGATTCAATAATTCGGATGTTGGTCATCAAAATACGAAAAAAAATCAAAAAATACAATATAAATTTAATTTGTTGTTAATCATATAAAATAAAATATCATCTTATTATATCTTATATTATATGTCTGATGAATACATCCGTAGATTATTCCGTTCTTATTGTGAAGAATGAGATCGGCATATGTTTCTAAAACAAAGATACATTTTTATTTGTTATTGAAAATGACGGCAGTATTAGTTATAATTGCTGAGAAACCAACAATTGGTAAAAAATTCCATAAATTATTTCACTGATATCATAGACCCTCTACACATGAGGATAAGTATATATCTCTTCCTTGATTAAGAAATAATCATGATCGAAATATATCTCTAATTAGTATGTTAGTGGAATTTATGAGGAAATAAAGCGGCTTTTAATGAATATGACGTATGTAATGCAACAAAATTTCAAGAATAGAAAAAGACTCTTTTAACACTTGTTCAATTCGTTTAGTAATAGAGTTACTCTCCATAGAAAAACATTTATACGGCATATTATACTGTTGGTTGAAAATATTATTGAAAGACCATGTCCAACCTGTTGAATAAGTGTTGGGGAACTGTGAAGTTTTTTTTGTTTTTTTTTACCTCCTTCGATCATTTCAAATCTTAGACAATACTCTCATTTTCTGTAGGGATTGAGGTAAGAAGAATCTTCACCGTAAATATATTTTGAATGTATTAAACCCGTACATTACCCAAATAGAAATAACTCTCATGGTTCTAAAAAATTAAATTCGGTTAATTCCCGACTATTATGTATGTTTCTTCCTTTAGCAACGCTAACATTCGAGATTGATCAACTGAAAAGAATACATCACCTTTATGGTCTTGCATCCGGGAGAATGGAGGAGGATGCTGTCCAAAAGAGGTTGAAATAAATTCAATGGTATTAAGAAGAAGTATAGACTAGACGAGGAATGTAATACTATAATTTCTTATTGCAATTTCTTTATTTCTGACCTAATTACTTAAAAATACACAATCACCCCCTTTAGTGCAATAAATTACAGCTTTAACTGATCCGTATTCATTCCACACTTTCATATTAAATGCAACAAAAAATAACGATCAAAGTAAATACATCTCTCTATTATATAAAAATGCCTATCTCTATATCTATAGCTATCTCTCTATTGCATACAAAAGTTTGTAGTGACGAAATATTATATTTTACTAACGAACAAATCGTAACGGAGACCCCCTATAGACCCTAGGGAGACCCCTAGTAATTATTATAGTTAACAATCGAAAAAATCACGGCAATCTTCAAAAAGAAACGAGATAACAATTCACTTCTTAAATAATTAATATTTCCTGTTACACTTATCAACATTTGCTTTACAACTTTATCGCCCTAGAGTCATCCACACTTTAAGGGTTAAACAGCTCTCGCTTTTTTACATATAAACACTATCTAAGCTATTCTTCATCTTTAAAAGTCGGAATGAACACCTTTGGAACTGTAATCTTTCTGCTCTTTTTAATATTTTTCTCTATTTCTCCTAGAGCGATTATATCTTAAGTATTCGTACCTCACATTCTTTTCCCAGTTATTTCTCTATGTTTAATCTTCGCTTCCAATACTTTTTTCTTTACTGTCTTATTTGGTATCCTGAATTTATTTCTATCTTCTACTTTCTTTGGGTTCATCCATGTTTTATATGCTTCTTTTGCCTCCTGGACACTAACTCCCCACTCCACCACTCTTCCTTTCTCTTTCCACACTCCTCCTCTCCTAACGCTTCCTTGGCAACCCTATGTCAGCTTTATTTTAGAGGAATGTATAGATCTTCTGCGTCAAATGTTTTACACTTTCCTCTCTTAATTTGTACTTCTCTTCCTTCAGCAATCAGGAACCCACTGTTTCCGAAAACATAACGGAAAAGGAAAGGGAAAATATAAATTAAATAGTGCATTATGTGCCCACAGCGGATTTTGGTGCATTGTATTAATTTTATCATCTATAGTGGCTACATTCAATTCAGTCATATCGGTTTCAAGTAAGGATCTTAAAATAATATCGATGTTACTATATTGGCTTCACTGCCCAAGCAATGATCTCAAGGAAAAGTCAGATCCTTTGATCTGAACAATATTTAAATAATAAAATGGAATACCATCCTGAGATCATTAAATTAGAGATATAGTAATTCTATATCATTATTGAATAAGAGACATATATTCTCTTCTCCAACGGCTGACGTGGTTGATTGACTAGGAGTTTTTATTAACCTGTTTAAATAGCGGGACGTATAAATACGTCAAACGTAAACAATAGCGTGTACGGGTAGGGCGTATGAATACTTCCTTGAAATATATGTTGCGCCCTGGAAGGGGTGGGACGTATAGCTTCGTACAACAGAGGTAATAGTCATCGATACATGTTTCGACGTGAATTTAAGACGCGGAGAAAATCAGTATATCTAAATAAGCGAAAACCTATATATTTCATAGTCGTTTCATTTATTTTAAGCACAAATTAAAAAAAATAATAATATGAAATTATGTTCTCCGGGCGTGACGTACTGACACGTCTTAGTGAAAGAGCTCGCGCCCGTCATATAATGTGTAATTAAAAAAGGAATTCTCCGGTTAACAGGTTAAATAAAGATTCCTTTTCATCTAATTGAATAACATTATATTTATGGTGTGCAAGTTACAAGACAAATTATAAATCTACTTACAAAGAAAGAAAAGTAGACACTTCGCTATTATATGTCACAGTCCCACATGCTGAGTTACCCTAAGGGACATTTTAATTACCTGCTCAATGCCCCTTACCCTGTTTATTTAGGTACTCTTAATGTTCCATATAGTGTCAAATATTGAATACAGCAATGTATTCAAATATTTTTTTTAATATACCAAAATTTTTTATCAATTTTGTGTAATATCGATATTGAAATTTGAGTATCGCTAACCGATATTATTTCCTTACAAATACACTATAAAACTAAAAAATAACTGTAGGACTAACAATAAACCAAAACACTCGTGGTTTTATGTTTGTGTTACTATACTTAATTATCGAGGACTCATTCTACTCAACTGCTCCTACAAGGTCTCCTCCAACGTTCTGGATGCCAGATTGCTGAGAATCTTCACCCTCAGGATGATCTTAGAAAAAGTAAGGGAATACAATCTTGAAACTCACCATTTATTTGAATACTTCAGGTTGGCATATAACATTAACCGTTGAGAAGAATTGTACAAAGCTTTATCTGATATGAATATTTCGCATTAACTTCTCAGCTGAATTTTGTACCAGCAAAGATTTAAGACAACTCTCTAATTTAATTCTGGAGTATGTGGCCCACAAAGCAGTCATCCAACGAACCGGCACAATATCCCATAAGTGGAAGCAGATTTTGGCCTACGCAGATGACGTGGACAACACAGGAAGGTCCATTAATGAACTGGAAATTGCATTCCTTAATCTGGTCACAGCAGCTGAAAACGTGGGATTAGTAATTAATCAGGCCAAAACTAAATATATGGAACGGTAGAACCGTTGGAACTAACTGGTTTTATTGAGATAGGAGGCCTTAATATTGAAATAGCAAATTCCTTTATCTACTTAGGAATCACCGTCACAACCACAATGTTTCAATGGAGATAAAGAAGAGGCAGATAAATGCTTCCTCGGGATACACCGAAACATAAAAAGCAAACTTTCGTCTATAAATGAATAAAGAAGAAAAAAATCACAATTGAATAAATAATGGCTGAAATTTATTATACTATTTGAATATTCTGTTACATGTTCCACCTTAAACACGTTCTTTAAAATTCTGGAGAGGGGTTAAAGATAAATAAATAAACTTACATGTTACTTACATATACAAAGCAATTGCCTTAATAGTAAGTAAAATAAAAATGAAGTTGAAAGAAAGTAGAACATTATTATAATTATGTATGTGATACATAAAATCAAGTTGTTTAATACCGATTTATTTTCTCATAGTTATGAAACGGTAGTTTTTTTTTTTATTTGTTACTTTTCAAAGTATTCAAATCGTAAACCAATCTACTAGAAACTATTTACTGTAACTCTTTGAATCTATTACTCACAATGATTGTAAGTATCATAAGAATGTGTTATTATATCCCAAATCTACTTACATGAATCATTTAAAAAATATAATAAGAAATAACATTAATGTTATGATGCAGGGAAAGTTGATGAGAAAGCAACACAGTTACATGCGATTGCATCCCTCAAAGTGCTACTGGACGCTACGGCCCCCCACAAAGGAGCCGCAACTGCGTCTTCGGCCTACCACCTCAAGGAGACTGCTCTCGTCAATAGGCCATTATCTGAACCTAATGGTATAGCCATTCAGACCTCATCTGTGAGTCTTTATACTGATTCCTATCAAATGTTTAATTAAATGTATATCTATACACACACACACAAACACACGCGCGCGCGCGCGCGCGTGTGTGTGTGTGTGTGTGTGTGTGTGTAAAATCAGTTTAATTTAGAGGACAATGAATCTATGCAGTTTTTATTTATTTGTTCTGCTAGATTTTGGTATTTTTAGAAAGGAATATTGATACATAAACTGATTTGTTTTAAGTTTTTAAACAGTTGCTAGAATAGAATGGTTTATATACATATATATATATATATATATATATATATATATATATATATATATATATATATATATATTTAAATATTAAAATTTATATACAGATAAAATCCAGTTTTCAAATAATGGATTTATTTTTAACTGGATATTGAACATTAATATTCTAGAATAGTGTGTTTTTCTTAAACATGATGGAGTTGAATGTAAAATAGAAATAGCAGAATGATTCTATTCACAGATTTTGATAACAAAATACAATAGATTCTTAGCACTGCATAATTTGTGATTTCGATATTTAAAATATGGAAGCTACAAGTTAGTCACAGATAAGAGTCAAGTTGATGCACTTATCTATAGTAGAGTTGTAGAATATCATACTGCTTCATTGGTTGTAGAATAGAATTTACATAACTCTCAATCGCTTTACTTTTCTTATTTATACAACGGTAATTTTTTACTTTTAAAACAGAAAAAAAACTGCCAAGTTGAAATATACTATTTAAACATTCAAAATGTATAAACAACATAATTTGCTTTAAAACTTTTTAAAAAGCTTCAGATAGTCTTAAGTTGGTCAATTTTACTTTTGCTATTTATATTTGTTTGCTGTTGAATTGGACTCGCTGAAAAATGCTAGAAAATGCCCTAGGCATTTAAAAACAAGCTGCTTTCAGTTGGCATGTTTATTTTGTGAAAATTATACACTGTTAAATGCATTTAACGTTTGCTGTTGCATTTATTTTTTATTGAATTAGAATGAGCTAAAATATTTTGACTAAAACGTGATAAAAATGGTGAACTATCGATCAAAGGTGTATTGCGTTACCTTATAAGTCACTCTGATGATGAGTACTTATTTTTTTTAAAAAAGCTGCTATTCTTTCTTCCCAAGTTGACTAACTCAGTAGATTGCCCATATCCAAGATAGGTAACCACAACTACTACAGGTGTGTAAACAGCTAATTCAAATTTTATTTTACGGAGTGAGTTCTCAACCTTCTCATAGTTTCCAGCGAACTGTTTTGCATGCATATAGTTGTTTTTATCAAAGCATCGCCAAATGCAAATGTGAGTTGGACAAAAACTATGAGGTTAACCTGTATTTTTGTGTTGACGAATTTATTAATTAAATAACACATGACTTAGATAAACAAAATATCGGGAGGAACTATGAGCTATATCATACCAGATTATGAACATTTTGCTAAGTCAAACATCGTGGACTATGAGAGCAATAGATGTAAAATACAATAATTTCAACAATTGGATGAACATCGGGTTATTTTTTTTTTTAAATTTCCTAACGATCTGAAATCTCAGCTTCAAAATGTGTTCCTATAGAATTGTAGGTATGATCTAAAGTGTAGCTCAGAACATCAAATGAAAAATAATTGTACAAGGATATGTGATTGTATACCTGTAACAATATAATTATTTACTTAACTTTTTTTTCTAATGATTGTAATAATGGTTTGATTTCTGATTTAATTCTAACCATAAACAAACGGAAAATGGCTGGGACATGTACAAAGAATGGAGCGTGGTAGACTTGGTAAATTGGTGATGGAGGGACATCCGGGTAGAAGAAGAAACAGAGGTAGACCTAGACTTCGTTGGCTGCAAGATGTTGAAGGAAGCCATCGTTCGTTGGACGATGAAAGATGTAAAAGGGCCTCCCTCGACGGCGAAAGATAGGTCTGTTTGGAGGAGGATTGATGAGGAGGTCAAGGTCCTGCAAGAGCCATAGATAATGGTGCTACGTTAGAGGTAGATAAACTATCAGATCGAAAAAATCACTTAATTTTAATAGATGAGGTATAATCCATTAAAGACCATTTTTTACTCAAATTCGCCAAAATTACAATTACCTTACATATACCTCGAAATATTTGTGTGATAACTGATATAAGAGCTGCACCAGAAAACTTACTATTGTTACATTTCAATTCAGAGCCTTTTCACAATTACTTCTTGTGTTTCTTCTTCTGTGCTTTCAAATAGTTTTTATACTATAATTTACTCATTAAAAGTACTTATTCTCAATGAAGCTGTTTATCATGTTGGGATCGCGATGGCCGAGTACATTGTGGCAGTATAAAGTAAACAGAAAAAAAAGTAATTAAATTTAAATTGTTGATAATTAATTACCTTAAGTAAAACTTTCATCTGACGTGTAGTGAAAATTAAAATAAAATAATTCAAGCAAATATAAAATATTATAATTATTTTTAATACTATCAGAAGCATTTGCCGTATCTGAAGTGACTACA
Source organism: Arma custos (assembly GCA_037127475.1). Classification (NCBI taxonomy): domain Eukaryota; kingdom Metazoa; phylum Arthropoda; class Insecta; order Hemiptera; family Pentatomidae; genus Arma; species Arma custos. The sequence continues at coordinate 118,070,658 of CM073761.1, read as the reverse complement.
ACTTATGAAAAAACTAATAATTATATTTAAATATTTTATTTGAATAGAAAAGATATGAACCCGGGTCTCCCACGTAACCGTCGTGGTGCTTAGCCACCTCAGCCATCCTGGTTCACTTCTCGGTCAGGCATATCCTTTCTTTTCACTGATCCTATATCTCCGTGTTCTAGCAATTTGCGATGTATACACGGGGAATATGTTCATTAAACATTACTTTTATATTTGGATCTTGTTGATTTACGTCATTATACGTGGGTCCAATACGTATTATTATTATACATATAATATGTATACGATGTAGGTATACTCGCAAATTGCGAGAAAACGGAGATATAGGATCAGTGAAAAGAAAGGATGTGTCTGACCGAGAAGCGAACCAGGATGGCTGAAGTGGCTAAGCACCACGGCGGATATGTGGAAGACCCGGGTTCGAGTCCCGGTCCTTGTTACATCTTTTCTTTTCAAATATTATATTTAAAAAAATATAACATCTATAAATAAAATAAAAGAAAAAAATAATAATTATATTATTCAACAGATGACACATTGTATTAATCAGAATGTTTTCAGTTTACCAAAATTACTATATGAATTGAAACTACACCATTTGGGTCCAAAAGCCTGTATCAACTAATCAAATTTTCGCAAATGATTGACGGTGCAGGGACTATTGTGCTATATCTCCTAACAGTCGAATTTTAACCATTATTCTCAGAATGAACTCTGTTTTCTCTACTCAGGCTCCAGCGCTCTTATAAAAAGTTATAGTAAATACCTCATTGTTATCAAATATATTCTACATTTGTATTCCATATTTTGTATCTATTAGTAGAATTCAATTCAATACAATAAAGAAAAATTTTTATTTTACTAATATTTGGTGTAACTGGGGAGTTAAGCAAATTATATACATAGTTGTTTTTACCTTGATTCAGTCAATGAAATGATTTCAGGTTTTGGTCATAATATTTATTTTGAAGATTTATGGCCTAATAATGCTCTTAATGGCTTGTATTAAGGAATGGAATTAAAGGAGGGACTGAAAAACTTGCCTTTCTTATTAAATGCCTTTTTTGGGCAAAAAAAGCTTTTCAAAAAACCACTGGAGATTAACGATATCTATATTAAATAAGTTTCAATATTTTTTAATACAATATATCGCTATAGTAATTGGTATATATTTATATATGTAACAGAATGCAATTGGAAAAATAAAAATAAAAGTCATTTTAAAAACGATGTAAATTACTGGACTATAAATCTCCAGAAATTTGCATAAAAAACGGGAAAAACCACTATCCAGTCCGAGTAAAATCTTAATTTATTAAGGTTTTTATACATACATAATACATATATAATATAAGATAATTTATTTATACATATAAATAATACAGTAAATGATAAAAAAGAAGCAGGAGAAGTAAGCAAACTATATTTATCTATCAATAAACTAGAGCCAAAAGCTCAAAAAGAAACACTATTATTTATTATTATGCAATTGGGAAAAAACCCACAATGCAAAGCCTTATGTTTCAAATCCAGTAATACACCCACTTACCGGTCGACGTTTCGCCTATTCAGGCATTATCAAGACACCAAAAACAAAAAAGGGGTTATGTGAATCACATCTCGAAGAAAAAGGTGCCATACATCCCAACGATCAACAGCCCAAACAGGCTCCGTTGGTTGCGTATTACCTTCTTTTCAGTTGTATGTTGAACGTCTTGGTGGTGGGGTGCTGTCTCATGTTTGGAGCCTGTTTGGGCTGTTGATCGTTGGGATGTATTGCACCTTTTTCTTCGAGATCTGATTCACATAACCCCTTTTTTGTTTTTGGTGTCTTGATAATGCCTGAATAGGCGAAACGTCGACCGGTAAGTGGGTGTATTACTGGATTTGAAACATAAGGCTTTGCATTGTGTTTTTTTTTCCAATTGCATTATAATTATATTGATCTATTATTTTGAAATTAAAAAAAACAATAATACATAAGATAATTCAACTTCAAAAACAAAGCTAGTAAGAATAAATATAACCTGACCCATCTTAACTTTTTTCCATATAATTTTTGCAAAATATCATATTTTGATTAAACTGATTAAATAAAAAAAATTAAAATTGTTTTGTGTTGCTCTGTATATTATAAAATAATTTAATACATAATGATTGTAATAACAGTAAAATATAAATTACATAATTATATACAACTCACCTTTTACTTCATAGATCAAAATTTAAATCATTTTTATATTAACAATTTACCATGGAGTATAAATGATCCCTAAAAAAATAAAAAATTTTTGATACTAAAAATGCATTTTATGAGGCTTCTATGCTTGATTTTGCTAATTGTTGGGACACATTTTTTAGAATTGTGTATTTTTCTTATTGTAATTGTTATTTTTTACAGATTTTTTACTTATAGCTTTTTTAAGTCATATATGATGTTAATAGATGCAGGAGACTTATTAGAATGATTGAAAATTACATCAATCGTCGAAACGTCATAATTTTAATAAATTAAGATTTTATAAGGACTGGATAATGGTTTTTCCCTTATTTTATGAAAATTTTCGAAAATAAAAGTCTTAATTGAGTGGAAAATAGTTGACTGGATAATTCTAGTGATGGATTGATTGGTCAGGGGGTGGGGGGTGCAGTCAGAGATAACACAAAATAAGTTAAACTTATTTTTTAATTGTGTCAACTTTTTGGCCTACGATGTAGGCCATCTTCAGAGCTAAGGAAGGAGCAGAAAATGACTATATAAATCATTGCAGTACAAAGAAAGAATTTCAGAATTTATAGAAATGTGAAGAGATACTGAGAGTAGGATAAAATTGTAATAGAATCGTGTTTGGATAACAGACTAAACCTCAGACTCCTTAATTAATAATCCCAACATCCGCACCACCAAAAATAAACGTAGCTAAAAATATCATCCACCGTTGCCTATCCCTGTCTAACCCCTGCTTCCATTCATTAGTTTCAACTAACACAAACCACATCAAAGAAATCCGGTTAAAAAACAACTTTCCTCCCCATATCGTCAATAAACTTATCCATGACCACAATAAACTTCTAACTTTCTCCAAATCCGCCCTCCATCCCTGCAATATATACCCTCTCTACCAACATTCAAAGATCCTTACGTTCCTCAATTCCCAATTTACACATTGCTTCAAACCTCAGAATAAACTCGACAACATCTACACCCGTCTTAAAGATCCTATTCCACCTAAACATCGCTCACACTTCGTATACCGTATTCTCCGTTCTACTCCTAACTGCAACCCGTCCTACATCGGCGAATCCAAAGACCTTTTTAAAGATCGCATCACTCAACACAAATATTCTATTTCCTCCCGTAATCAGACTGCTTCTAAACTTTCCGAGCATGCCTTAACTTTGAACCACAATTTCGACTTCGAAAACACTTCAATCCTCGCCACATTCTCCAATTATGACAACCATGAAATTCATTATATTTTGATGAAAAAAATATTTAAAAATATTTTATAACATTACCTATAATTTAACTATGCTTTTCATTCTTATTACGTCTCACCTGTTTTACACAATGTACCATACTCTTTCTCTATAGTTTCTCTATAATTTATCTTACTCTCTGTATCTCTTTAGATTATTATCAATTCTGTACACTATCTCTGTTATCCATACACAATTCTACTATAATTTTATCTTGCTCTATAAATTCTTTAATTCTTCCTTTGTACTGCAATGATTTATGTAGTCATTGTCTGTTCCTTCCTTAGCTCTGAAGATGGTCTACATCGTAGGCCAAAAAGTTGGCAAAATTAAAAAATAAGTTTCACTTATTTTGTGTTATCTCTGACTGCACCCCCTAACCAGTCAATCCATCATAAAAGTCTTAAGTCTAGCTCTATTAACTGGCAGATTTTATTTTTGAATTTTTCCAACTGCCTTCTACTAATTATCTTTTGACTCTTTTTAAGTTATAGTCAGGGACTTATCATTATTATCTTTAATACTAAGGCATCATCATATGACAGTGTCCATGGAGAAGCATTGTACAGATCTTTATCAGATATGAATGTGCCGCATAAACTGCTATACATGATTAAAATTCCTATGGATGACGCTCCATGTAAAGTATGCGTAAAAAATAACCTCTCAGATAAATTGTTTACCAACAGAGGTTTAGGACAAGGATGCCTTATCGTGCCAACTCTTTAATCTAATTCTGAAGTATGTGGTCCACAAAGCAGGCATCCAACGAATCGGTACAATATTCCATATTAAGTAGATGCATATTTTTAGTATATTTCTTAGGGAGCGGAGTGGCTCAGTGGTTGAGCACTGAGTAGCCATGCCGGTCTGTTAGTCTGTTTGCGGCGGGAGATGGATCCTATGGGATCTCCTAGCCTCATCATAGAGGCTCACCCAGCCTCTATAAAATATTATAAAAGTAGGGTATCCAAAATAAGGAGGGAAAATTAGGCGGTTGAGCGTGACCTAGGATGATTCACCTCCTTGCAGAACCGTTGTCCATGAAACAGTACAGTCTCTACTTTTACCAACAACAAAAACATATTAATCAGTAACCGTTGTAATGTGAACTCATTTTCATTGTAAGGGATTATCCCACCAATGTTTTAAAATTTGTATATATTTTAAAATAAAATATAAAAAAAAAAAAAACAGTCTCTACATTCTACTGAACCCCAGACTCGTTCACGGGTCGTAGTGGTTACAGGTTTCAAATGCATATTTTGGCCTATGCAGATGATGACATCAAAGGAAGGTCCTTTAATGAACTGTAAATTTCATTCCTTTATCTGATCAGAGCAGCTGAAACATGGGTTTAGTAAATAATCATGCCCCAGCAAATACATGCAAAGGTAGAACCGTTGGGACTACCTGGTTTTATAAAGATATAAGGCCTTAATATTGAAAGAGTAAATTAATACTTACGAGGATTTATCCCGAGGGATAAACCGACACATAAAAAGCAAACTGTTGTGTAATACAAAAACGATTCTCTACAAAACGCTAATTGGGCTTGGATCATAAATAAAGCTGATGAAAAATTGCTTTAATTTTTTAGAGGAAGATTTTATGACGAATATTTTATGGATATTTTATAGATTTTATGGAGAGGGAAAAGAATGGAGAAGACGTACCAATGCGGAGCTGGCAAATCTATTCCAGGCCCTGGATGTGGTCAAAGTATTAAAGCATGGTAAGTTGCGCTGGGCAGGCCATGCGATCAGAATGGCAAGTGTCGAAGGGACCAGAAGAATAATTGTAGAAAAGGTTCAGGGCACAAGAAGAGTACAGAACTGGAAGGCCGCTGCACTGGACAGGGAGGAAACGTATCTAGGAGGCCTAGGCTAATTGATGGTCTGAAGAGCCATAAAATAAGAAGAAGAAGAAGAAGAAGGTCACATCAGTAAAATTATTCAACTTTTTTTTATTGTTTCATTGTAATTTGGCCGACGCACAGTGGAACGAATCAACGCATTTGTTGGACATTGGACCAATTCTCTAATAACTAAATTTGTCCTTTATTTTGATCTTAAATTATACTTTATACTCTTCTCAACAAAATCCATAGATAAATTAATTGTGAAATCAAATCAAATGAAAAAATCTGAATTGAAACATAAATTTTTCTAAAAAGTCTCATATTTTTAAAGCAATCCACTGTTTGAGGGAATGCCTTAAATTAATCGTGAACCTACTGGAAAACAACTCACCCATGATAAGATATTTTAGGCAAATAAAACTTGGGATTATTTCAAACGTCTGGGATATTTCGGTGAAAATTGGGGAATGAAACTAAAAAAATTAATTGCGAAAATCGCTTAAAATCGCCCAAAAAACTACCTTCACAGTAAATAACTAGAATGTTTGAAGTTTTTTTTCCAATAGTCGGATTCTGCTACTAGGTGCTATTTTCCGGGAAAATGATTTTTTCTTTTCTTTTCTGGGCCTTGAGAATTAATTTAAAATAATTTCTGTTGATAATGGCGTCTACTTTACGCAAGTTTTCTTTTGTTTACCAATGTTGTTTACACTTATTTATCCGAATTATCTTTATCTAACATAAAATAGTACCTATTAACAATGAAACTCAGTACGTGTGTGGTATTTAAACGACATAGTTGCAAACGTTCCTACAACAAATCGCCAAGTTTTTCAATTTAATCATATGAGTTTTATTACCTGGCATTGGAAGCATGGATTAATTCGTTTGGACTAGAACAAATTTCAAATACCGCAAAGTTCTGCTTACGGGAAAAATTATGAAAATTCAATGGATTTCGTCCCACAGGAATATCAATTATTTTCTGGAGAAGCATGAAAACTGGTTGAATTTGGATTTCATTGTTCCTGAAGATGTTAGCCAAGACCTACCTTCATCGTCATGATCAACAGCCGCAAGTATACCATTTCGTTCTCAGTCATTCAAACAATTATCCGATTGACAAAGACGGAGACAAACAGAAAGTTTTAGAAATGTTCAGAGGATATGTTCGCTTTTTTCATGAAAAAAATATTCAAATCTGATGACAATTTGAATCCTTTAATTTCGACTCTTAGACCGAAAATAATAAACATTAAACGTGATTAATTACCAGAAGCACAATCACTTATTGCTACGTAGAATATAGAAAAACAAATCCTAATTAAAATTAAGTTGTTAATTTTGGTTTAATTGTGATCGTTATTTAAATAAAACAATTTTATATAGGCACCTACATTCATTATAATTTTGATGTATCAATTATACCTAGTATATTGACTAACAAAAGTAATTATCAATTATTATTTTAATTTTGCTCAATGATTAATTTTTTTGGTTTGTTACTTTTTCCTTTGTATAACTTTATTTAATACCTATGTATCTGTCTTTCCATAGAATACTGTATTGTACCTATTCTCGTAGCATGTAGGAACAATAAATGTTACAATGATAGATAATAAATTATCTAACATCGAAACATCAAATCGAGAATTTTTACATGTATTCCCAAAAAGATCTGATCCTGTTTATCATATAATTAAATAGTCCATTCAAATATCTTTAAAACCGTACCAATAGCCTTATTCTTTGAGAACCAGAAGCGGAGATATAAATGAATGTCCAGTCCTCCCTAACGCTCGTTCCACTGTGCGACGTGTAGTCTTCTTATTTTTGTTTTCCTTTTTCTTAATTTACTAAGACATCCTTAGCTATTAGAGTAAATAGAAGTGTAATAAACCAAATTCAAGTTGATGAAGAGACCCTTGGGAGACAATTACCGAGAGATTGAAGAAAGACAGACTGGACATATGTGAAGTACGGTAAAGTTAGACATATAGTAGCACAACGCCTCCTCACGAGATGTTTCGGGTTCAGAGCGGAGGGGCATAATGTGAGGCAATGCCCTGATATGTGAGACGTGAAGCGGAGATGAAGCCGGGGTTCGGAGCAGGGAGGATCAGATGCGAAGGAAAGAGAACACAATGGTGCATGCAGAGACGATGTGTACCTGGGAGTGGAAGGCAAGCAGCGATCTGAGGGTAGTGTGATCGGTTCCAGGTTTGTAATAAACTCTATTATTGGAACGGCGCTGGTTGCCTATTATCGAAGTGAATGGGTTACAGGGTTTGGTAGATACGGGGAGTTCCAATATGATTGTAACTCGAGAGGCTTTTGCTAAGTTATATGGGACAGAGAGGGTACTCCAGCTACATGAATGCGGTTGTATGTTTATCACCCTAGGTGTCCCTGTTTAATAAACGGAGAGATAATAATAGGTACATACCAATAGACAGGTAAAAGGGGCACCCTGAAGGTGTCTGTCATGAGAAACCTGTCCCGTTAGCTCCAAAAAAAATTATAGGGTAATGATTCAGTACTCTCGATCTCAAAGACGGATATCACCAAATTCGGATTTATGCATGGGATCAACGTAAGACGGCCTTCGCGTTATAAGGATCGCTACGAGTTCACTAGGATACAGTTTGAGCTAAATGACGATCCCAATTACATTCCAGAGGCGCAAGTCACAGTTTTAAGTGTAGATTTAACTGTAATTTTTTTTGGTCCGGATTTTTGTGTTTTAAAGCTTGTCTAGTAGTATATCCTGATTGTTCCTCACATATTGAGGTCAGGCCCTAAAAGTATTATATATTTGAATGATTGCTTTTATTGGGACAGTGCCCAGTAACGCAGTGGTTCCTAACCTTTTTGTACCACGTCCCCCTTGTTCAAATTAAAACCTTCCACCCATCCTGTTCAAATGAAAGCCTCCCACACCCCCCTTGTACAAAATTTGTATGGGCTATATGAAAAAACAAAACAAGTATTACATTAAAAACAAAACATTTAGTTGTACAATCACAAGATATAAGGCTACTGGTAAGAGAAAAATAACCAAAACTAAGTAAGAATGATTTTATTTTCATCTGGTCTCGCGCCCCCCCTGACTTGCCATCATGCCCCCTGCAATGATGAGAGGGCTCTCAAGGAATTCGGGACCTATGGGATACCCACAATAGGAAGGAGGAGTTTGATAACCTTATAAAATTATAATTTGTCGTTCTTGTGTAAGTCTTTTATTTAATATTTCTGTGGCATGAAGCTCTATGTGGTGAAGCCAAGCAACAAGTAATGTATTAGCGTATTCCAAATACTCCATGTATAACATATATGGAATATTCTCATTGGTGGATAAGTTTTTAATTTGCGATCATAAGTTCATCGATGAATATTTTTCACCACTTAGTTTATACGAATTGTTTAGCTTAACGCCTTTGTAGAGGATACCCATTAGCCAGTGACAATTTACTATATCACATAAGAGGAATTCTGTTATGTCCAGCCCTTTAAGAAGTAAATATCTCGAAATGGCAATTTCAAATAAAGTATAACTGAAGCGCAAATTACTCTTGGTTATCTGAACCGACTGTAAGGAAAATTAGTTACTGGATCCGATTTACTGTTTTTAACATCACTAATCCAGAATCTTCGTTAAAATCCTGAGTAACTTGGAAATTAATAACAAATTTGACAAAATTGAAGATTTTTCAAATTAATACTTTAATTTATTGCGAAATATAATAGTTACGTTAATTTTGCATGTTTTAATTTTTTTTTTTTTCATACATTTTTATTATTTATTAAATACATACAGTTAATAAATTAAAAAATCCCTTAAGTATCCAAAATATAATTTAAAAACGCATACAAGATAATAAATTGTATGCACACATCACCGTCACTGTGGCTTTGAGGAGCTTACGTCCGGAAGTAGAGACATCTAGATTATAGATATAGTTCATGAAATTAAATGATTGAAGATTGTAAGAAAAATACATTATTTATTAAATAATAGAGAGCTCATATGTAATAACTAATTATCAATGAAGTGATGCCAGTTCTACTACTAACCGAATCTTCTCATCACCTCTACGAGAACTACGTTGGAATAAAGCCTAGGAGTTAAATATCAACCTGCACTACCTATATGTTGTTATAAATTTAAAGAGACCTAAAATCGAATGGAATCAGGATAATTGTTAAAAAAGTTAGCGTAACCACGGAAACTCGTGAAATATGAAAAAAAAGTGCTTCTTTAAACACAAATGGCGCGCAAAGATTCAAAAATTCTCCAGACATTTTATTATTTACAATTACTTCAGGCATGGTGATCTATAGTCCTCAGCGTTGTTTATTTTACGCTTGGAAATGGCAATGCACTGAAAACCATTAAAACACTCGACGATTAGTAATTGGCTTACCTATAAAATGTGATTTCATCAGAATGCTTACCTGAGACTTCCCGAGATTTCCAGAATGCTTTGAATATGAATAAAAACATGCTTTTATATCATTGCCATTTTGTTGCAGCTCCCACTTCTAATTATGTGAACATCTTCAAATATCTAGGGTCAGTTGTTGCATAAAAAAATAACAACTAAAATTAAATAAAAGCAAGGTTTTACATGCAATTTAGAAGGCAACAAATTTTCGAAATATTTCTTGCAAAAATAAATTAATAATATTTCAATAAATTTCAATTAAATCTTCATGTATGTATTTTTATTAATTATTTATTGCTTTCATACATTTTTATAGTTTATTAAGAACTTAAAGTGATTATAAATTCCCTTAAGTATTCAAATTATAATTTAAAACTGGAAAAAAGTTTAATAAAGTGTCATGAAATTAATAATTCTCAACAGACTGCTTTTCCACGGAATATTAGTTTTTTATTAAGAGAAACCGCAGAGCTAGATCGAAGTAGCATAAAACTCGATACCCAGCGGATATAAATATCTATACCAAACTGACTAACCAAATAAAATCATAAATTTCAAAATTTAATTAACATATCTGCCGACAAAATATTATGGATGACCACCAAAAAGCTCCTTAAGTTCAAATACTTTAATCAATCCAATGTCTGATCAAGAACCAACGAAGAAAAAGCAGTTATTCGGTCAATACCTTTCTAAAACTTTTCATCCACATTTTGATATCATGAATCCAACTCATTATGAATATATGAAAGCAGAGTTAAATGTTCCCTTCTAAATGGCTCTTCTTCCCAAAGTATTTCAACCATCAGAAATATGTAATATTATTTACAGATTACCTCCCAACAAACCTTCTGGACACGACCTCATCACTATCCAGCAATGTCATCGCGTGGTAGGCGTTGTTTCCTCTGCATCGGAACGTAGATTTTATTTTTCGGTCTCTTTCTCTACGTGAAATAGGCTTTAACAGATTCTGGCACCCGGTAATACTTTACAATCTCCATAAATTCCTTCCTCCTACATACTTTCTCTATATCCAAACCTGTCTCACCAATAGTTGTTTCAAAGTAAACGATAGCATTCCTAACAAAGTAAACGATTGTTTATTCATTCTTCTATTCTCAATGTCTTTCATCAGGAAAATTTTCCAAAACATACTGCAAAGCTTGTTGAGAAATGGCTCATTTTTAACATCCCAATTCATCTTCATGCACCCTCTTAGGGTCCCAATCTTAACCCAATTGAGAATCTCTGGGATGAAATTGGAAGAAGAATTTTTTTTTTTGAAAACACTTTATTGAAGCATTACAATCTGCCTGCTGTGGGCAATAAGTAATGGTGCTATGTAGCTACAATCATTCCATAAAAAATCAATAATATAAACGAAACAAATGCATAAATAAATATATACAAGCGAAAAAATATATACAAAAATAAAGTAAAATAAAATATATATATATATATATATATATATATATATATATATATATATATATATATATATATATAATAAAAAAAATATAATAATAATAAATAAAACATAAAAGAAATATACTGTACACATTCATACTCTAAGAAGAAGAATTAGAAAAAAAAATGTTAAGAAACAATAAAAGAAAATTGAGTATAAAAATGCTATAATCTCTTAATGATATTTAATAGAGCCAGAAGTAGAGAAAGAAAGTAGCTGGTTCAATGAAAACTCGTTTGATAGAAATAATTCGAAAAAAAGAGGAAATACAGACCATTACTTTTTGTACAAATATCCCAAGTGTATGCAGACTTTTTTGTCCTGTGATTCTTCAAATTAGAATCTCTAATCTAAAGAGTTACAAACTGAATTTTGTAATCGCTTATATTTTGTTCTTCTACTCACAAAAATATTAATAATAAATAACTAATTAAAGAATGTCACAATACTTAAAAGTAGTATCATTCAAACATTTCAGCACAAAATTTATGGAGACTTTTTATTCAGTTTATATGCCAGGAAAAATAAGCGAACCTGAAGAAACTATGTTTTGTGAACCATATATTGTTGTATTCATCAGCTTGAAGAATACGATTAACAATGTCAAAAGAGTTCCCAAAGGATTGTCTCCCAAGAAGGTAACTAACTATAACCAGCGACCGTGTAACATCCTTATTCATGACATTGAAAATAAGCGATCCACCTGGAGCGTACCGACAACCGTTTGGTCACCATATTTCTCATATGAAAATCGGACCGAAGATAGTCACATTTTCCTTAAAGGGGTATACTTATAAAATATTGATGTACTTATTTTTTTTATTTATTCCTTATACCTAATTTTGATTTTGATCTAGATTATGATTGCACCGTAATGATGACATGATATTTACATTTTTGCTATAAGTCGCAATGAAGAATCAAAATGGATGTGCTATTATCCTATTTAAAATAAAAAAGAAATTTACAATTGTATTAAAATACAAAAAGTAAGGTGCTACTTTATTAATAATACCTGACAGTAACTTGGGTTGATTCTACCTATTGGAATAACTCTCGCTAAATTTAAAAAGCAATTGGTTGAATCTTTTTAAGGAAATTTCAAGGAGATCCTCGGTTTTGTTCTAAACTCGATATGACAACACTCTATATGAATTAGAACAACATTGACTCCTTGCTAGCAATGATATTTTATGACCACATAAAATATAGAATTCATCCTACCAATGTAGGGTGAATAGGTACCAACCTCCTTTAGACTTTAAAATGTAGAGTATCTTGTATTTTGTTAAATAAACACGCATTTGATATTATTGAATACTGTATTAGGTAGCATAATATTTAGCACTAAGGTAACTACAAACTAAACATAAACACCCGACAAAGGTCCTTCCACTCACATGGCACCCATGTCACCAAACCGCTGAACAATAGCACAAGTGCAACTATGGGAGGCTGGGTAAAGAAGAAAACATAGTGGTACTCACATTCCTCTCATTAAACATCCTGTGTCACTCTATTGCACTGTTCGCTAAGATTGAATAATAAAAAACCTTAGAAAATAAGTCTGAGAGCAAGCTCACCTTAGCAGACTTCATAGTGCTATTGGCAGTGTTCAACTCAGAAGAGGTTGTCATACTGTTTTGTCAATTGGCTGATTTTAAGAAACATAAAAATATTGCAGGTATTCGTGTATGCGATTAGATAATCATTTACCTGTGTCAGTAAAATTAAAAAGTCATTCAATAGAGAATTAAAAGAAGAATAAAATGGAGAAGTAAGAGAAAAGAATTAGAAACGGGGGGAATAAGGGTAATAAGGGTAATTAATAATTTCATAACAGTCGTCCTGTTATGAAGAGCAATTCTTAATCGTGGTGGTTGAATGGATTCCATTTAAAATAAATAACAGTAATTAATTAATTTTCCTATGTTACTATATTGTTCAAAGCAATAATTAACAAATAACTGAAACTCCAATAAAATCTTCCAATATAATAGGAAACAATTATAGGGTTTCCTGTATTTGTTTAGCTTATGGGGTTACCTTATTATTGTTCTCTTAAATTGTTTAAGAGTTGTTTGTTTGTTAAAAAATTGTTGAAGAAAGAAATTATTGCAAATTATATGATTTATTCATACAAAAATTATCCAAATGATATTTGCCAAAAAATAGACTGTTTGGTTCTAACCATTGGCATTCCCCATTACCTTTAACCTATGGACTGTAGAGAAAGAACCATTGGCATTCCCCATTACCTTTCACCTATTGACTGTCGAGAAACTTATAAAAATACCAATGTGCCTGTTAACTGTATGTTTATCCATCCTTTAAAGAATAAGGTTCAATGTGAGACTATAATAGCACATTAAACCTTGGAAGCTTGGTTAAATAAAGAAACTGGGTATAATAATGGAAATATGAAATACTGCTTTATTTAAGCCACTGAATATTTCGTTGTATTGTGTATAGAATCTTTACACTGCTGCAAATCATTGTGATATTTTAAATATCTCTTAATTGCACATTCTTTTTTTAATAATAATATTGTCCAAAAGGTTAAAAGATATGTTTAACATTTTATGCATCTGGACACCACTAGTTATACACTTTTGAATTTTATACTGTTGAGGAAGATCTAGGATCACTCTTTAAACTCGTTAAACTCTTTAACCTAATCAGCATCACAACATTTTAAAATGCTCTACCAAATACAATCTATTAATTTCCCTTATATCATTATTCGCTCATTTTCATTCTTAAAACCACACTCTTGTCGATAACTTTGTATCAAATTTTTCTAGTTTAATATTTTTCAAAGTTCTTCAAATAAATAAGATTTAATAAAACAAAAGGTAAATAATACTTCTTTGGATTCATGTATTGGTTTTTTTCATTGACCTAATGAGACTTTTTTATAAAATTCAAGTGCAACTGCTGAATTATACTCATTTCCATTATTTAGAGGTTTATGTTAATTAAATTAAAGCGGAAAACTATTTTTTTTACAATATTTCTTGTATAAAATATTATTTTATGTATTTTAAATCATATATTACTAAATATATTATACATAATTGTGAAAAATTCAAGCTTAAATGTCAGTCCCTAAAGTATATTCCATTATTTTTAAAATTCCTAGCAATCATCCCACCAATAATTGAATTTGATGATGGTACCACTTCTTCAGATTTCTTAAAAAGAAACAAATCTCCATAATGTTCCATATATTGCTTGAAGGTGGTTGTTGGGCGATACCTAGTTTTCTTTATAGTCATCACATGTTTTGATTAAAATAGTTTATAACATGACATTAAATAACTATGTTGATAATTAAACTTATATTGAGCTTTTTAAAGATTCTGAAATATTTGGTTGATATACATCCACTATTTTAAATATAAAATGTACTAATTAGTAAAATTTTCTTAATAGGAATAATGTAATCAAAACTGAAAAAGGTTGTAACGATTCAATTTTTTTTAATTATACAGATATTTGCTCCAATAATAAATTTTCTCAAACAACTAATATTCATTTGATTGGCATACGTCTATAAATTAACTACTAGTTTGATAAATATTATAGTTGTGGAAATCATGTTTTGAAACAATTTTACTTTCATAATTATGCTCAAAGAAGCCTTAGTTACTTGACTTAAAATTTATAGTAAGCATCCACATCTGTGTATACTCCAATTTTCATTTTTAAACTTTTATAGGCTACATATGGTATTTTTGTTCAGGTTTCATAACAAAATTATATAATAGGCTCAATCTTTTTATATATTAATTGATAAGTTCTACTCTGTTTATTATTTATCATACATCTCAATTAATCTTTTATAACTTATCTAGTATTATAAATAACATTAATAAAAACAAGAAAAGGGATGAGGGTAAATGTATTGGCCCTGAACTTTTTAATAAGTAAAAACCACTTAGTCATTCTCCAAACTAAAAACTTATTTTAGAACCTATTTTAAAAATTGTATAATGTTATTTATTAGTTAGTAACTACGTAATTCTTCTTAATCAAATTAGAAAAGTAAAATTCAAAATTCATTTACAATATTAGTGTTAGTAGTTTTTAAATGTCTTATTATTCTATCCACTTCATCCGAACCATCTGCTATAGTCCTGTGAAAAAATGTAAACTCAAGGAAAAAAAAAATTTCAATTAGTTTATCATTTGTTTTGGAATCAGGGTAACAAAAGATATTATCATGGATAATGGAAATGAATAGTCACAATTTTAATAAACAGTTTCCACAAATAAACAGTTTAACAAACAGACAATTATATTAGCTATAATTGGGACGAAATAACAAAACAAATATGTTGTATAGTATAAATTCAAAAATGTTTAGTAGTCTCTTTAATGAATTAATTCATTTCAATAATGAGAACTTCTGCCATGTTTTTTATCACCTCCAACAGGCCTTTGGGAACACTTTTTACAAAGTTAATTTAAATGTTCTGAGCTATGTTTTCCAAAGCTTTTATGTTCGTTTATTTGAGCTCATCAATATTTTAGATTTCTTTCTGGTTCCTGAAGGTTATAGACTTCTCTAGCCATGATTCACCACAAATATTCTATTGGATTAAGATCTATACTAAGAGCATGTCAATCCAAAATGTTGAACACTACATCCTGAAATCACTTTTTTATTAAGAACGCTATCATGCTGAAATTGATTCCTCAAACATTGCAATGAATGGCAAAAGGATGATGACAAACTTCATTCATTTTGCCGTAAATGAATGCAATTTGAGACTTTCCCTTTTTATTAAAAGCAGCCCATACCATTGCTCTGCCACCCCAACATTTTTTTTTATTTTCTAAGGTTATATTAATGGTAATTAAAACCATATTTACCATCAATATTATTTTTTTGTCATCACTGAAAATAACACTTGACCATTGCTCTCTTGAATGTGTTTTTCAGCAAACTACTGTCATCGCTGCAAATGATGTTTTTTGAACTGCAATTTTCTCATAACCTTACAATATTTTAAGAACTCTGATTCAACTATCCACATCCTAACCAAGCTAGCATCACAGCCTAAATTTAATCATCTCACAATCAATGCAGTGGATGCTGCTGTTTTTGAGATTTCTCTCAAAACCGCCAGTTAGACATGATTTAAAAATTTTTAATGTCTTTCACTTCTTCTTTTTTTCCAATAATTATCTGAGCTACAATTTAATAAGTTTTTGACTACTCCCTGAGAGCAGTTTAGATCACGAGCAATTTGCCTCTGGGTCCCACCTCTTCTTAGGTCCATTATCCTTTGCAGCTCAATTTCAGTAAGTTGAGTTCCATGCAGCATTATTTACAAAAAAAAAAAAAAAAAAAAGACTAATTCACAAAAAGTGAAAAATTATAAAAACGAAAAAATATACTCTCTCTTTACTAGTGGAAAGAAAATCAGTTTATAAATACACCTGTCAATAGAAAACAAACATTGAGTTTATATTTATTTGTAAAAGAGATTTATTTACAAAATCTGATGTTTGTAAATTAACAAAGACATCAAAGGCCATTTAAAGCTACTTGCCTATCTAATAACATAACAAAAAAATATTAAAATATAATTGTGCTATAAATTTTTAATTTTATAAGTTGAGTTTATATTTTTTCATAAAACTATATTTTAGTGTAGCGGAAACCTATACTTGTGTTTTTCAAAAAAATAAGACACTATCTCCACTCATTTGAAAACTTATGCGCTAATCCAATCTAAAATGAGCTGATAGTTTCCATTTAAGTAGGTAGATCTAAAGTTATTGAAATATAACATATATGCATGTAATGTATATTTAATGATGAAAAAATCACTTCCCTCAAGTTCTTCCAACATTAAAAAGTTTATAAACTGTAAATATATAAAAAACTTTGCTTGATTACCTATTTGATGATGATCATTTTAGGAATGTCATTTTGAATATTCATATATATATATATATATATATATATATATATATATATATATATATATATACATCTTGTATCTCTCTTTATGAATCCATTTATAAACTAATAAACCTGTGTTCATTTATAGGTACCTTAAAAATGTTTACAGCAATAAATTTTTAATTAATATCTGAAATTAAAATTAAATGATCATAATGATTCAGAACTTTTAATAGAAAGATCAAATCTAAAGATATTTACTGTACAAAAATGAAAACCAAACTAAAGTAAACCAACAGCTTTTCTTTCATTATCTAATACATACTTTATGGAATAAAAGAAACATTATTTTGTATAACTTATTGATAATTATAATGAAACTTGCTGTATAGGATACTATACAAAAACTTTTACTACCACACTTTTTTTACAAATTTAATTAAATGTTAGATTTTAAGAAATTCAGATACTTCAACAATTTTCAAACTATTTCATTTATGAATTTATTTTTATATTTTAATGATAGAAGCTTGAAAGATATACTAAGGAATGATTCAGATGCTATTTTAAATTTTATTTAATGCATAGATATCTTTATGATTCCTATTGTTCACACTAAAACATTAGAGTTCTTTTCATGTTATGGAGTACGTTTGTGCATGATTTGAACAAATTTTGTTACTCCTTTGTACATATTTATATGTACAGAGTATCTTTTGTAAGTTGCATATCTAGCTTATAGCTGTCAAATAAATACTATAATTTTTTTTCTCTGTGAAATATTTCCTTTGTAAAATGGTTGTTTAGTTATGAATGAATAGACACCCTTTGCAAATACATCCAAATGCACATACCCTCACTCACATGCACATACGCACAAAAGTATATTTTCAGCTAAACAAATTTCTTCTGATCTTAAAAACTGGGATTCTTTTCAAGTGTTGTTGTACTCCTAAAATACATAGAAATATAGAATAATATAAAACATTTAAAATATCTTTAACAATTCTAAAGAAGTATCTTGGAAGGCATCCCTAACTAGTTTCAAAAGAACAATATGAAAATTATATATTTGTTTAATAATAGGAATATCCTTTTAATTACCTTTTTATATCATTTGATTACTTATATTCTTTCAAAAAATAAAACTATTTCTGACCTTTAAATGAAATATTAAGGTGCATATGTGAATGGTTGAGGTCTGTGCTAATTAGAGCATTATGAAATATGGTACAAAGTTTGGATGCTTGTAAATATGTACATATATTGTGTTTTTTTAATATGGTATTAAAAGATAATTATGACGTTCTAAAATGTTATTATGAACAAATTATCACTAATTAGGTAGTAAAGTCATAGGCCCTGGCATGAATTTGAAATATTTATGTCCTATCCCATAGGAATTATATTTCTAATTTTCAGACATACATATCTTCATATAGAAAATAATGTATGCTGACTTCTAAAATAAGTCTTCCTGAAAGAAAAAAAAAACATTATTGTAGAATATTTTAAAACAGACATATAATTCATTTGTTTCAAATTTTCAGATTTTAGAAATGAAATTTCAAACTATTAGACATCCTACTCAATTCTATTTAACCTGTTATTATAAACCATTTATACAATAATAAAATGTAAATATTCTTATTTAATAACATTAGAAAAAAAAAACATAAATGACTTATCATACAACCATTTTAACTTGTATTGATTTATGAAACTTTTTTTAACTACCTGGTTCTTACAACTTTTAAAAAGGCAGCTATATTGACTTTAAAATATCTTTTTGGTCCTTAAGCCTTACAAAGATCACTCTGTCTATACCATTGTTTAGCAACCAAATTTCAGGGATTGTATTATGTTTAGTTCATAATTATCATAAAAATATGATCACTTAATGAACATCAGGTGGAAGAGGATGTTCCTGAACCATTAGACATGGGCTGGCCAGATTCTACCCGTAAGAGGATTACCTACCTTTTGGTAGCTCCTATAGTCTTCCCACTTTGGATAACATTGCCTGATACAAGGACGCCTTCAGGTAATAAATACATATCACACATTGAACATAGTACTAATACACAAAACACTAATTAAAAGGCCTATTTCACTGAAGGTGGAACTGGAATTATCAATGTGAGCAATTTTATTAAAAATAATATTTTAAACAAAAATATATAATTCTAACATCTTATTTTAATAAAATAATGATAGATTATACAATATTTGTTCACAAATATGTTCTCATTTTTAAAAACATTGGATTTTATATTGTGTCAATTTAACTGTTAGTAGTTTGAATTTTTTATTAATGTCTTGTAACCAGGTTTGGCCAATGCAAAAAAATGTGGGAAATTAATATTAAATTCTGAGAGCTTTATTAAACTAAGTACATAATGGTTAATGTTTAAAAATAATGAATGCTCATTTAATATTGAAGATAAAACCAGGGTACTCTTAATTTAAGGCCACTACAGGAGTACTTATATTACTAAACATGATATTTATAATCATGCCCAAAATAGTTCGTGTTAACTGTGAATCACTTAAATTATCTATTAAATTGAAAACTTATGTATATTCTTTAGTCATTACTGAAAGATCATGCTGTTATGTATGAGCATGGTTAAATTGGATTAATAAATAAGTATTATGTTAAATCAGGATCCAACATTTCTTGTTATATTTCTGTTCGTATGTTTTCTACTATAGAATGTTTAAAGGTGGTTAAAATCTTATAGCATAACATTTTTTTATTTTCTTTAAACGCATACCTAGTATTTATTCATTGCTAGGATATATCCATATATTGATTTTATCTGGCAAATAAACAGATTTCTGATGAATTCAAAATCATGCAAATAGGATATAGAAAGTTCTAGCTGTCATTTTGAAAGTATTTATTATTGTCACCATAACTAAATTCCATATATTTGGGAAAATGACTTATTCAAATTTTGTCTCAAAACGAGTGTCAAAAATGATTCTCCCTCAATCATCCTTATCATCCAGAAACATGAAATCTTGGTCAAGCAATTCTTTAGTCCGCTGGTACCCTCTCACTTATAATTTCCTTACAGTATGATTGTATTACGAAGAGTGTAGGGTTCTATGTCCACTTAAATAATTCCCTGCCCATAGCATGTTGTGATCTTTACTAAAATCTGTTCTGGAGCAGTGTGTTGAGGTTGAATGTTCTTATCATGCCAGTCAACTTCAATGCCAAAAATAGTTTCCAAGACCAAATCTGAATGCCTCGGTAAACATTACAGCAGAAGACATTGTTCTCTTTGTGTCCCTCTTCTTTCTTAAGAACAATCTTGGTTGTCAATTGCATAATATACCTGATTAGTGTCTCAGATAAGGGTTAAACCATCTTTCCAAAGGAATTTTAGATTCTTTATTCGTCAAATTCCTAGCTTCCTTGAGAGTAATGACAGTAATATTTCTGTATGTTTCCTTTTGACCATTTAAAGATTGTTCTTCATTTTGTTTAACACCCATTATTTCAGTTAAGCTGGTTTGAGAAAAACAACCTGAATCCAAAATAACAATTATTTCTTCTTTAATCGACATTGATTCTTATTGATTGTTAAAAAACAGGTAGATAAAGAAACAAACATTAATTTAAAAGCAAAATAAAGAATATAAACCTCACACTGCATGAGAGATAGAAAGGAGTAATTATAATGATTAAGAATATAAATAAATAATATGTGAATCCTTCTTCTTTTTTCGCAAGACCCTTTTGTGCCTCTAAGTGTAGCGGAGCCTTTAGCCATAATTGCCATTCTTCCCTGGGTGTAACCTGGTTTCGAACTGTTTTTGTCTTATTTCTGCATAAGCATTCAACATAGTCTGGTTACCATACACTTGGGCTTCCTCAAGGTTTTCTACCCTCAGGGATGTAGTCCATTGTTTTCAGCCATTTTAATTGGCATGACTCTAGGAATTCCTTCATTGAGGTGATTTTAAGCTCCTCCCTGATCTTTTCATTGCAGATATCATATCTTCTTGTTTTTCCTGCAATCCTTTGAAGAAATTTCATCTCTGCAGCAGTGGCTCTGCTCTCTAATCTGCTCGTTATTATCCAGCTTCCAGGTAATTATACTGTTTTGAAAATGTGAGGCTTCATTTTTCTACTAAACTCTCATTTCTCAATAACAATATTACAGATCTTGAAATTTCCAAGTCTACTATCCCAGTCCTATCCAAAACTGTTCCAAGATAAATGAAGTCCTTCACTGTTTCCATCTCTCCTCAGTTCCTTTACTCTTCCTATTTGTAGGACCTTGCTTTTATTCAAATTAATTTTCATACCTTTTCTAACATAAATAAATAATACGTAAATGCTTATTGTTATATAATTATTATTAACATTATCAATAGAAATCATTGTTTGTTTTGTATTACTAAACAGTTTAATGAGCTATAATTGATTTAATCATCAATAACAATAATTAGAAATAATAATATGAAAAAAATACTTTTTCACTGAGGTAAACTTTATTTTTTTTTTTTTTATAGGTATCAAGTATTAATTTTATTATAGGTATAGGTATATAACTACTAATTTTTTACATAGATTAATTTCTGAATGAAAAAAAAACATAACAGCAAGAACCCTATAAAGTAATATTTAAAAAAAGTAAGATTAAACCAAAACTTCTGCGGTTATTAAAGAAATATAGCATTTTAAATAGCATATAAACATTTAGTATAACACCCTATACACATTGACGGACACAAGCCCATATTTTATTTTACGGTATCAGATTCAAAGGTTTCTTAGGAAGGTGGAAGGGAAGATCAGAAGAGAACAAGTGCGTAATAAAATAATAATGACATACCTTGAAACAGTTTCAGTCACTGAACTAATAGAACGGAATTGGCACAGATGGTTTGGACATCTGATACGTATAGAGCCAAGCCACAAAATGTGCATGCAATGCACGAGTGGAGGACAAGAGAGAGAGAGGGGGGAAGACCATGACTGAAGTGGGAAGAGAGGGTTAAGGAAACTTTCGTGAAAAAGAGAAATAAGTTACTATAGAATATTAATAAAAATAGAACACATGATGATTGTTTTCTTAAAGATATATTATACCCATATTGATTATATTCATATTAGAGCATCCTTGGAAATGATTTCCTGACGATTTAGGGATTAATAGTTCTTATTGGACCTAGTTTACTGTAGTCTCTGAGTGCAAACAATAGTTAATAATGGTTGGTAAAGTAATTTATAAATACCAGGGTAAACAGTCTTTACCTAACTCAGAAAATAAATAAGAAACAAGTCATTCTATTGTATGATAATTTTCAAATTAAATTTATGCTTATATGAAGCAATAATGTCGTCAGAACAAGTCATTTTTATTCCAAGCTTACCTTGTATATGTTCTTAAATAGCTAAACTCTGATTACCTATTTCTAGAATAAATAATCAGGATGACATGATACTATGAAATGTCATGATATGGCTTTAACAAATATATTTAGGCTATCAGAATAAAATGCATCATGTTGACTGCATCATGAATACTTATTCCATTATAAACATCACAGTTGACCAAATAAAACCAATGATTTGCATAATTCATCATTTTGCTGCTTCCAAGTTTCCCCATATCAGCATATAAGCTATTCTGTAGTATATATAATATAAAATATTATCTTTGAGGATAATTTTAATGATTACTATCTTCTTTCTTATTCAGACATCTCTTCTACCTTGCAGTGTAGAGATTTTGCATAAGGAGCACCACCTCTATCTGTCAAGGGCTGCTCTCTTGGCTTCCATCCAATCCCTTCTTCTTTAAGGATATTTTGGAGGTTATTCTTCCAGGTCTCTCTTGGCCTTTCCCTGGATGTTTTTTCTGTTGGTTTAACCTTCATAGCTTTCTTTACTGACCGGCAGTTATCCATCCTCATGAAATGACCGAATCATCAAAGCTGCCCATTCTGAATTAACTGATTGAGGGGTTCAATTTTGAGTGCAGTTCTTATTGTCTTGTTTTGTATCCAGTCCCTGTTGGTCTTTCCCTCTATTTTCTTCAGGTACTTCATTTCCATGCTTTTGAGTTGGCTCTGATCACAGTATTTTAGGACCCAGGATTCACTTCCATAAGTGAGAATAGGAACTTATGTCGAGCGATAAACAGCCAATTTAGTTTCTTTTGTGACTTCCTTCTTACTCAAAAACTTTTTATTGATAGCAGAAAACATCCTTCCCAAAGTGGCAATTATCGCACTGACTTAATCATTTAATTTCCAATTCTCATTTATGGTTACGCCCAAATACTTAAAGGTACGGACCTCCTCAATAATCATCCCATTCATTTGAATACTTAAATTCTTTTTCATTCTGGATACTATCAAACACTTGGTATGGAAGTACTAATAGCCATATTTCTCTTTGCCAACTCTTCTGTCCAGACAACTAAATTTGCCTGTATTTTTCTTCACTGTCAGCCATTAGTACGATGTCATCAGCAAATGCAAGCGATGCATAGTTCACAGATTGTGACTTCCAATATCCAAGCAGTCTCCTTGGTTTGCTCCTTGCATTCTTTAATTACATCAACCATGAGGGTAATGAAATATAGAATATAATAGAATTGAAAAGTAACTTTATACTGAGACTAAGTCCCTTTAGAATAACAAATATGAACAGAAAAAGAAACATAATATATATCAGGCCAGAAGCCTACATGATACAAATCATAAAACATATAAAAAGTGACAGAAAGCAATTTAAAAAAAATAAAAAATAATAATAATTAGTAAATAAACAGTAAGAATCCTGACAAGCTATTAAGCAATTAAAGAGAACAGATAAATCAATAACGTGGAAGAAAGTTGTCTGGGTAGAGGTCAATGAATTTCTCTTAGAATTGGAGAAAAGTTTATTAAGTAGCCAACGTTTCGACCTACTTTGTAGGTCTTCTTCAGGGCTATATGCAAAATACAGACAATTGAGAATTAAAAAGTGGTACAAAAATATTTTAAACACAGTAAATATAAATAAACAAAAGTATGGTGAATACAGGCAATAAAAATGATAAACATGCACAGCATAGTAAATATAAAGGTTAAAATGTATGAGTGCATAGTATTAACAACAAAGTGCCAGGAATGTAGTAAAATACATAATAAAGAATAAAATAGAAAGTGTTGAAAAATAAAGAATAAGGTAATAAAGATAAAAAATAAAAATTGAATATTAAAATGGGTAAATGTAAAATATAAAATACCTGGGTATCAGTTATCAGTAGTAAAATAAAAATTAAAAATAGAATATGACAAGAAATACAGTAAGAAATAAAAAATTGTAAAATTATAAAAAATCTAGTATGTAATAAATATAGTAAGTAATAAATAAAGTAATAAAAATACATAAGCATAGGCAATAAAATAAATAGTGTAATAAAAATGAAAATTTAAATAAGAAACAATGATGATAAGTAATGGAAGTGAGGGATACTGTTAACTTCCAAAGGATGTATACAAAATGTTCATGAAACTTATAAATGATTGATGATTGAAGTTACAATAGATGGGCTATATTGGACTAAAATACATGTAGAAAGGCAAAGTATGTGGTAGAGTAAAGATATAATTAAAAAAAAATAAATAAAAATAGTGAGTGTTATTGAACCCGGATGAATGTCGTAAAATGATACTTAAAGGTGGGAAATAATCAAATATACGCCTTACAGAAATAGTGAGCTTGGAAGTAGTGAGAATAATGGATTATGTGTACTGTAATGTTTATGGATTATGAGGGAAAGAAATTAAAATGAAGGAGGGAGGGAGTGAGGAAGAGTAAATAGTGAAAAGATAAATTACCTGTGGGGGGGGGGGGGGGCTTGATAGGTCCTACACAAGCTTAATTCACAGACTGTTTAACGTAGAAGTACTAGCGGGGTTGGAAAGCGGGATTACCCCCACTACCGGATAAGAGTAAAAAAAAATTCCCAGAATAAAACGGCCGTTACAGTAGACGAATGTAAAATATAAATATAGGGGAAGTTAGGTAAAATCAAAGATAGAAAAGCCTATTATAAAATAATTACATATCAACATATATTTAAGTGGTGTATGAATTTATAAAGTGATTGAGAAAGGGGTATGAATGAAAGGAGATGAAAGAGTAAATAGGTGTTGACGGGTGAAATATTGGTATGGGGGGGTCACAAGGAAGAAGGGTGGTTAGTTCTTTTTAATGAGGTCTATTATGTGTCTGTAAACTATAGAAAGGTTATTCTTGTCGGTCTTTAAGTTTAATGGATTGTTTTCGAGGTTAAATTTTTTTTATTTTTTTTTTTTATCATCATTGTTTCTAATTTACATTTTCATTTTTATTACACTATTTATTTTATTGCCTATGCCTATGTATTTTTATTAATTTATTTATTACATTACATTATTGGCGCGACAGACTCATAAAGAAGTGCTTGGCCTGCAATTGGTCAACAGCTCTTCCCCAATTGTCCCGAATGCCTGCTCGAGTGATGGAGACCTTGCTCAGCCTCAGATCCTCACAGACGGCATCCTTCCATCTAGCTTTGGGCCTTCCTCGAAGTCTTACTCCATCGGGATTTCCTGTATACAGCTTTTTAGCTGTCCTTTCTTCCTCCATCCTATATACGTGGCCCAGCCACTTAATGCGTTGAATCCTGATGAAGCTCGATATCGTTAGGTCTCCATATAACTCACTCAGCTCCTTGTTCCTTCTGATCCTGAGTTGGTCGTTTTCTCGCACTGGGCCGAATATTTGCCGTAGGAGTCTTCTTTCGAATCTATTCAGCTTTTCCACGCTGGATTTATTCAGTGTGAGGGTTTCACCAGCGTATGTCACTACTGGCCTAATGATGGTTCTATATATCATCAGCTTGGACTTTTGGCTAAGGAGCTTACTTCTCAGGAGCTTTGAGATCCCAAAACATGCTTTATTAGCTGATACTATTCTGGCTCTAACTTCTTCCTCCTCATCCAAATTCTCATTTATACGACTTCCTAAATACTGGAAACTGTATTTAGAAAGTGTATTTTCCAAAAGCGTAGCTATGAGGTGGTCGGTTTTGTTTCCTAATCTTTATTACCATGACCTTGGTTTTCTCCTCATTCACATGTAACCCCATTTTTCCAGCTTCCACTTCCAGCCTCTCAAAAGCTTCTTTTAAGAGAATCAGCGATCTTCCTACTAATACAAGGTCATCAGCATATGCAAGAATATCCAGACTACGGATAAAGATGGTTCCCTCCATCAGTAATCCTGCCCTTTTAATAACACTTTGCATTACAATATTGAAGAGCAGAGGTGCCAGCGAGTCTCCTTGCCTAAGTCCTGTACTAATCTTAAATTTTTCTGTGGTTGAGCCATTTACCCTTATGCTGCAAACTGTGTTTTCCATCGTACTCATTACCAAGCGCACCAATTTGGATGGAATTTTCATTTCGCTCATAGCTCTGAAGAGCGCACACCTGGATATTGTATCATAAGCCGTCCTGAAATCTATGAACAGCATCCACAATGTATTGTTAAACTCCTTCATTTTTTCGCACATCTGCTTGAGGGAAAAAATCTGATCTATAGTAGATCTGTTAGGTCTAAAGCCTCCTTGGTATTCTCCAAGATTTCTCTCAACATAGGGCAGTAGGGGGTTATACAGAGTTATCGAGAATATCTTATAGGCAGTATTCAGTAGGCTTATTCCTCTGTAATTTTTACATTCTGTGGAGTCTCCTTTCTTCTTGTAGATAGGCACTATAATAGACTCTTTCCACTCTCTCGGAATTTGCTCCTCTTCTCATATTTCAGCAATTAGTTCCTGCAGCTCTTTAGTTAGAGCATTGCCAGCTGCCTGCAGGAACTCAGCAGGGATACCATCTGATCCTGGTGACTTGTCATTTCTCAGCTTCATAACAATATTGTCTATATCCTCTCCATCCGGTGGTACTGCTTCGTCTTGGCTGTCTTACGAGTCACATTTCAATACACTTATTTGTTCTTCTGTCTGGATTAGTAGTCCTTGAAAATAATACCTCCATCTCACTTGGACGTCCGTCTCCATTCATTTTTATTACACTATTTATTTTATTGCCTATGCCTATGTATTTTTATTACTTTATCTATTACTTACTGTATTTATTACATACTAGATTTTTTATATATTTTTTTTCTGGATTTTTTATAATTTTACAATTTTTTATTTCTTACTGTATTTCTTATCTTTTTCTATTTTTAATTTTTATTTTACTGCTGATACCTGATACCCAGGTATTTTAACTTTTGCATTTACCCATTTTAATATTCAATTTCATTTTTTATCTTTATTACCTTATTCTTTATTTTTCAACACTTTCTGTTTTATTCTTTATTATGTATTTTACTACCTTCCTGGCACTTTTTTGTTAATGCTATGCACTCATACATTTTAACCTTTATATTTACTATGCTGTGCATGTTTATCATTTTTATTGCCTGTATTCACCATACTTTTGTTTATTTATATTTACTGTGTTTAAAATATTTTTGTACCACTTTTTAATTCTCAATTGTCTGTATTTTGCATATAGCCATGAAGAAGACCTACAAAGTAGGTCGAAACGTTGGCTACTTAATAAACTTTTCTCCAATTCTAAGAGAAGTTCATTGACCTCTACCCCGACCACTTTCTTCCACATATACTATCAAGGTCAACTATTATCATTCAATATAAATCAATAACATCTGTTAAATGCATGAAGGAATAATTTCTTAACATGATGTACGTCTTCATAAAAAATAATTAAAACAACTAAATAACACAATAAATTATTCAATACATTTCAATCTAAGGAAGTTACTAACCTGCTTAGAGAACATCTTTTCGGGAAGCCAGGAGATATTGGAAAAGCAAAGATTTAAATGACGATTGTGAGGGAGAATGACGGATGTTCGGAGGGATTGATTTCCACACTATGGTGGAGAGGGCGAAGAAGGAACGTTCGAATGCTTTGGTTCTGTGGGAAAGAATATAGAGATTGGAAAGGTGAGATCTTGTTTTATGGTATTGAAGTGAGGATTTGAATTGGAGGAGACTTTAGATATATAAAGGGTGTTGGGAGTTAATGAATTAGTATAGGAAAGCACTGAGGAAATATTGTCTACGAATGGGAGGGAAGAGCTACTTTAACTTATCATAATGGATCACCTCGGGGTATCTAGAACAAATTTTAAAGAGCAGTTCATTATTCGCTTTAATCTGTCCTCAAGCATTTTAGAAAGGCCA
Organism: Arma custos; assembly: GCA_037127475.1. Taxonomy (NCBI): domain Eukaryota; kingdom Metazoa; phylum Arthropoda; class Insecta; order Hemiptera; family Pentatomidae; genus Arma; species Arma custos. The sequence goes on along the minus strand of CM073761.1, from coordinate 118,042,193 downwards.
CCACGTTTACCACGCTATAGTAGTCAAAGAGGGGGAAGATGAGAGATGATTTGAGGAACTTATGGGAAGGTTGTGTAAGAAGATGTCGAGAATGATGGAATAACTTCAGGGAACTAATCAACCGTTGGGATATGTGGGTGATATGGAATTTCCAGGAAAGGTTTTGGTCAATAGTAATGCCTGGGTTTTTTGCACTGAGTTTTAATATCGAGGAGCTGAATGTGATGGGGTGATGATTTAGGATTAATGTTGGGAGGGTGTGGATGGATGTAAGGCGAGAAGTGAAACCTAAAAACATGGCCTGAGTTTTCATTGCGTTCCATTCCAGTTTGTTCAGCTTTGCCCAGGCACTGATCCTATCCAGGTCTTCCTGAATACTGGTGAATGCAATTAATAGCTCGGAAGGAGGAAAGAACAAATAGATTTGAAAGTCATCAGCATATAGATGCTGGGAATAGTGGTGAACAAATTTAGGAAGATCATTGATGTAGCAGTTGAAAAGAAATAAAGTGAAAATGTATATTTTGTATATGTAAGAAGTAATATAAAAATCTATAAAAATTAAATAATAATGAAAATGATAAAAGCAAGTTATATGAATATGGAAAATGTGAAAAAACAACTGAAAAGATTCTAGAAATGTTCTGATGGGGGACCAGCAGAACCTATGGAATCTAATGATTTTTTGGTGATCAATGTGTATGGTGACCTGGAGGATATCAATAAATAATGGTCTCAATTTTATTCTGTCATTTTCAAATTTAGGTATATGAATAAGAAGATTGAAATAAAATTTTTAATGCTAAATAGTGTGACTTATCATGTGATTTTGAGACAAATATAAGAACTTCTCTCTTAAATTAAGAATGTTTATTATTAACCAATAAACTTTGCAAGACACTCTAAAGTTCACAAAAAGAGTTCTTAATTATTTTTAATCAAATCATTGTCATCATCATAACAAAACATATTAATTCATAATATAATTTTTTTGGAATGTAAAATTGTTTAAAATTAATATTCAGAATAATTGAAGTATCAATAAATAACTGATAATAAATAAACAATGCTTGTGTGTGTGTGTGTGTACATAGTATCAAAAATGTATTCATGAAAAATGTAAGTTACCTATTTACAAACAAACTTTTAAGTGATACCAAAATAAATATTGTATTCTTAAACTTTTTTGAGAGAATTGTAAGAATATTTGGTATTATTTAATTATTTGGATACTTCATTTTCTGTTAATGGAAATAAAAGTAATACAAAACTGACTGAATGTTTAACATGGATCGTAAATAAGCATTAAATAAGTCAATAATATTAGTTTATGTTGATGACTCAAACTTGTGGGATGTACAAAAGTAACAAAAAAAAGTATATATTATTCATAAGTCGATACTGTGCACAACTAGCATTTAGCAAATATTTTAGTAAATAAATCTTGTTTGTAGTTATTTAATTTGATTTAAAATCTTATGGGACAAATTTTGATGTTTTATTAAGATTTATACAAATATAAAAATGTAAACGAAAAATCAAACTATGATTAGGAACATAAATCTTGGATTATGTATTGGATATTCATGTTAAGGAGGGGGTAAATAGCCAGGAAAAAGGTGGTAAACACCATGGTCCATGGCCTAAGGGGATTCTTGGAATTGGCCACTATAACAATAAATTACCTATATAGTATTACTTTTGGTAGAACAATTAATAAATTATTATTATTATTATGTTTAACATAGTCCCATCTTCAAATTTTGAGTAAAAAGATCAGAGGACATCAAAAACTTGGTTGCGAATTTACTTATATCTTGCAGTCTCCTTTTTAATTGTAGAAATTATTACATTAAATCTGGAAACTGTCGGACTGTTTCTAGGCTCTATATTTTTGTTGGAGATTTTTAATCACCAATTATAAACAGTTTTTATGATTAATGGATCACACTCTCTGACAGTAATAACACATAACAATACATTATAGGTCATACATAAATTTTGCCGGACAAAGGTTTTACACTGAAATGGTTTGAAATTTCTTTTTCAATATCAAGAATTTATTTATTTTCCTTGTAAATAATGAAAAAATTGTATAACAAAATATTAATAAAACAAAAATTCTAGGGTTTAGTAATTGTGAAGGACTATATTTTTTCTAATCTAACGATTGTACAAGAAGGTGATTTGATTTCACCCCTGACCCCAGGAGGGTCTTCAGATTACAGTAGATTTATCAACAGCTAATAACAGAATGTATAATTTATAAGCCATTGCCAATCTTGAACTCGGAACCATTATAGTGTCCTTGCACATTAAGCCATCCAGATCCTATAATCTATTAAATGTTAAATTATATAGATTAATTCATAAAAGATATTTGTTTATATATCTCTTAAGTAGTCTTCTTCTTGCATGGCTCTACAGCCCATCAATGAGCCTTGGCCTCCTCGATACATTACCGCCAGCTCTCTCTGTCCAGGGCAGCGGCCTTCCAGTTCCAGACATTTAATAGACTCCTGGAGTCCTCACTGACTCCATCCAGCCATCGCAGCTTGGGTCCATCGCCCTACTCTTCTTCTGCCCTGAATCTTTTCTTCTATTACTCTTATGGCCCTTCAACACTTGCCATTCTGGCCACATGGCCAGCCCAGCACAACCTACCAAGCCTTATTATTTTGACCACATCCGGGGCCTGGAATAGACTTGCCAATTCCGCATTTGTACGTCTTATCCATGCTTCTCTCCTACAATAGGTCCATAAATTCGCCGTAAAATCCTCCTTTCAAATGCCTGACGCAATTTTTCATCTAATTTCTTTATGACCCAGGCTTCTGACCCATATAGAAGGGCAGGCCGAATGAGCGTTTTATATAGAATTATCTTTGTATTCCAGTACAAGAGCTTGCTTTTTAAATGTCGATTAATTCCAAAGAAGCATTTGTTTGCTTGAGCCACTCTCTTTTTTACCTCTATTGAGACATTATTGTCGCTCGTCATGGTGGTTCCCAAGTATGTAAAGGAGTTTACTCTTTCAATATCAAGGCCTCCTATCTTAATAATACCAGTCAGCTCCATCGGTCCTCCTGCATGCATGTATTTAGTTTTGGTTTGATTAATTACTACCACCCTCAGCAGCTTTGATCAGATTGAGGAATGCATTTTCCAGTTCATTAAAGGACCTTCCTTTGATGCCAACATCATCAGTGTAAGCCAAAATTTGGGTCGACTGGTGGAAAATTGTGCAGGTTCGTTGAATGCTGGCATTGTGGACCACATACTCCAGAATCAGATTACAGAATTGGCATGATAGGGCATCTCCTTGTCTTAAACCTTTATTGGTACCAAATTCAGCTGAGAGGTTATTTTTCACGCGTACTTTACATCGTGCATCTTCCATAGTCAATTTAATCATGCTTACCAGTTTATGCGGAATATTCATTTCAGATAAAGCTTTGTACAACTCTTCTCTAAGGACACTGTCATATGCTGACCTGAAGTCATCAAATAAATGGTGAGTTTGAAGGTTGTACTCCCTTGCCTTTTCTAAGATCATCCTGAGGGTGAAGATTTGATCTGTTGTAGATTTGTTTTTTCTAAACCCACACTGGTATTCAACTTTTTCTTTCTCGGCATATGGTATGAATCTGGCATACAGTACGTTGGAGAAGACCTTGTATGAGCAGTTGAGTAGAAAGATTCCTTGGTAATTGTCGCAGTTAAGCTGATCTCCTTTTTTATAAATTGGGCATATTACTGCATTTCTCCAAGAGCTAGGCATCACTTTGTTGCTCCAAATATCTAAAAATATCTCTCTCAGTTCTTTTATGAGTTCTTCTCTGCCATATTTAAATAGCTGCTGGGGAAGATTGTCACTGCCAGGCGCTCTGCAATTTTTCATTCTTCCTAATCTCGTCTTCATCTGGTGGCTCCATGTCACTTACTCCTTGAGGTGCTAATTGACTATGTTGTTCTCTTGTCTCCTCACTCAGCATTTTGCCAAAGTTTCTTGCCCAACGGCCTAGTATCTTATCCACCTTTGATGTCATTGTACCATCTTCTATTCTGCAGGAACTTGGTTTGGGGTGAAAGGGAGCTCTTGCGCTGTTAACATTTTGGAAGAATGTTCGGCTATCTCTAGCCTCTTTATGTCTCTCCAAATCTGCTATTTTATTTTCCTCCCCTCCCATTCTCTCTTTTTCCTGCGGTGAACCTTCTTTTCTATTTTCCTTTTCACACTGTACAACTCCATTGATGCTCTAGTATACCTCACAATCATTTGTTTATACGCTTTGATCTTTTCTTCAGTGACATTTCTACAGTCATCGTCAAACCAGCTATTTCTACTGTTTGGTTCATTAAACTCCAGTGTAGCTTGTGCTGCATCCTGTATAGCTTCGGTGCATCGATTTCATCTGTCTTCTGTATAGTCACATCCACGGTTAGAGACTGCTATATTTAGCATCACTTGTTCGCTTTAAGCCTCTTGGACTTCCTCTCTTTTCAATTTTGAGATGTTATATTTCCTAATCTTCGGCAGATTAAATCGTCTTCATTCGATACTCTTGCCCTTAGTCTAGCAGTCTGCCGATGGTCGGGAAATAAATACTTTCCAGCTCAAGCTTAGCATTAAAATCTCCGAGACAGATCTTAGCATCGTATACCAGACAATCATCCATGGTCTTAACAAGGAGTTCATAGAACTCATCTTTATCCTCACCATCTTAAGTAGTCATCAACTCTTAAATTCACTGCAGAAAGTTCTCTGCCTCATTAGGTATTAAAGTTGGCTTACTATGGCTCCAAAATATGAAACTAGCTTGAAAACCATATCACGTTCTGCTATTTAAAAGTTTTTTAAAATAATCATTACAATATATAAACATTACAATTTTTCCAAATGAACTGTAAACTGTTGTTCAAGCACTATTATTACTAATTAATTATCAGTTTCGAAAAATTCTTATAGATAACTATTATTAAGTTTTCGAGGGTTTCAATGATTTCCAAATTTATCACTACCACTAGATTATCTATTATACTTCTAAATTTACAGATAAATATGAAACATTTCACCATCAAGAATATACAAATATTGTTTAAGTAAGCTAATTTACTAACAGGTTTTACTCATTATGTCTTGATTGTTACTGGTACCCAATGTACCACACATCTTTCCTTTTAATCTTCACCAATATTTTATCTAATTTGTTTTCAATCATCTTAGCTTAAAATAAAAATCATTTACTGTTGATGATGCTTCTAAATGTTTAATGCAAATGCTTTAATTACCATTTATCACACCTCTAATTAATTACACCAAAGCATAAAGAAGATCAAAACTACTGATTTGTTTTTATAATAATTTAATTAGGTAACTTTCAAGATTCAATATCCAGCTAAGAAAAAAAAGATACTGAGTGACTAAAAGTGGTTTGTTCTTAAAATTACTTTGTATATACAATGAAATTAACTACAAAAGTTTGTACTTGTGATTTATTTATCAAAATAAATTTATCTTAAATGTTTTATGTAATAAATAAACCTTTATAATTTTAATCACTAGAGCATACATATTTTTTACATGATTCATTTATTTTTTTGTATTATGTAGGAAGCATGCAGTCATAAATTAAAATAATAAAATACATTTTTAAATAAAAATATTATGTGTGTGTTTGTGTTTGTTTCTGTGTGTGTTGACGCTCATGCACCATATGTGTCCGTGTATCACATGTGTTTAAGTATCTGTGCCTATATTTGAGTGAACTTCATATAATTTTGAACACAAAAATACTATATTTCTTTAAATATGGTAAAAAATAATTTCTTGTCATTACTGAGAATATAAACACTGATTAAACTGGCATTAAAGAGACAATCATAGAGAATGGGGTCTTATTTTTATATTACATCTTATGCAATAGATGTTATTTAGTCAATATTTTTACATTGTAACGAAAACACTTTGTGTGACACCTTATGTGAAAGAAAGGCCAATTTTTTGTTTGTTAATATACTTTAAAATTATTTATTTAGTTACCTCACTCATCCATCAGCATTTATGATATATTAAATAACAATAATTAAAAGTAAATTACTAAAATAATTTTTAAGAAACAATGCATGGCTGTAGAATTGAAAATAAAAGTTATTCAATTTTGATGCTTAGTCTAGTCCAGCACTTGATTTCTCAATGTTCTTAGGTGCAGAACATGGATATTTTTATACTTCTGTAATGTAACAATATAATTTAACTTATTTTCAAATATTTTTTAAATAGAATTTTTCTATTTCCTAATGCTATTTATCGTTTATTAATTTGCAATGTTTGTGAAATATTTGTCCTCACTCTTCTTGTCTGTAGCACCTAACAACCTCATGACAGACAGATTTCACTAGTATGTTTGTTACTGATAAGTTTTCATGAATCGTATTGCGATTCACCATGACTATGACACAGTCATCAAAAGTAAACTACATTTTTGACAACTAGTTGGATTTAGTAGTTTGTTTATTACTTGTGTGTGCTTTAACATTGTTGCATGCTTTTCCTTCAATTATAACCTTATATTTAGTATTATATCCCAAATCTTTGTTATTTATGATTTAACAAATTATGGATTAAAACATCTTTGTATATCTTAATAACCAACATTATCAATTTTTGTATTGTTCACTCAATATATCGAACAACAGACTACAGACTACAAAATTTGTTATGATAAAAAGAATTGTAATCAAATAATATATTTTTACCATTAATTAACATAAAACATTAAAAGGAAAGGAAGCGCAGACACGCGGAGTTCATGAGGGAAGTATGGAGAAAGAGGAAGTAGAGGAGGAAAACCTAAACGTGATATTCGCGTGGTCTTTATGGCATTTTCTTCCTAAAAAAAAACATATTAAAAATCGAGAAAAAATTTTTATACTTTTAGTTATAGTTAAAAAATTTAATACAGTTATTGTTCATAACCTTGACATTAGATCAAAATATATTTTGGAGTACAGTTGCCAAAAACATTTTGAGCAAAATAAATGCATGATCCTCTTTTATCTTGACTGGATTATTGTAGATATATGTGATATATTTTATTTTAGATAACCAGTATTTGAAAAATCAGGTACGGTGCAAACATCTCACAACATTCATTTATCATACATACAAGATAAATGATAAAGATAGACAGTTTTGCAAGTTAGATATTATTTTTCCTAAAATCTTTAACTTTACAACAGAATATAATATAATACATGTATATTACTACTTTCATTTCCTATTTTCAATATAGGGAATATTCATCACTTTTCTCTATTAGTTAATTATTCTAAATCTTATTAGTTTAAATTTAACCATTTCTTTTTTAACAACAAAAAAATGAGATACTTTTGATGATATTAATTAAAACAAATTATAGGTATCTTGGAGAAACAATTTTTGAAAATTCTTTATTAAGCCATGTCAGATTATTTTAGTGATACAACCAAGCTGATATAAATAATTATTTGGGGCGACCTGTGGTCTAGTGGTTAGCGTAACAAACTACTAAGCCCAAGATGGCGGGTTCGTTGCCCAGCAGGTGGTCCTAGGATTTTTAAAGGGAATAAAAAAATCCTTAGTTACGCCGTCCTTCGGAGAGGACGTTAAATGGGGGTACCGAGCTTGTACGTTGTCAGGTACTCATTAAAAATCCCTATCCTAATTAAACATGGATAGGCAAAATTTAGAGCTCCCACTGCAGCATCGTCCGATTAGCCATAGCAGCATGAAAGTGACGTTAAATGAACAAACAAACAATAATCATTTAATTTTACATCGATATAATGACTTTATTAAAAACCGTTTAATCTGTTTTTTGAAAAATTGATAAATACTACTATATATTTCTTTAGTGTATTCTTCATATACAGGTACATGAAATTAAAAAATATATTAGTTTCAGTTTAGTTAAAGTAAAGTTATAAATATGCACATTAATACTGCATCTCCGTTTTTTTTCTATATAATTAAATAAATAAATAATAAAATTATTACGATTCCAAATAATATATCGCCTAATAACACAAATAGCATTTTATTTAAACCCAAAGAATTTAACAATTTTTTCTTAGTATACCTTACCACATATTGAGGAAAATAAGAATAAAGTACGCATTGTGTTTTGAAAACATAACAACAATTTCATAGGCTGTAATCAGTCCGTAGCGCATGTGACGGATCAGCCTTTATGTAGTGCCCATTTACGTACTATTTCCCCACTATACATTTCTTTATCACCGTTTACAAATTCATATATCATACTCTATCTAAGATTTTGCACCTACAATATATGCACCTCAAAGATTAAAATAAGATTGAGCTAAAAACTAGGGCTAACAATCATTATAGCTGAAAGAACACTAAAAGTAGAAGTAGCTAAAAAAAAAAAAGTGTTTAAACAATAATATAAAATTGGTTCACTCTAAATAAAAAAGAAATTCCCAGGCTCAGTTTCATAGGTCGACAAGAATATTCCTCAAAAATGATTTTATGATTTAAGGACCTGCATATAATATTTATCCGTTAACAAATTGAGTAAAGCCGCGTATACACTTGGGTATTCGGCCCGAATGAGCATGCGGTCTTCCGGGGAGCGGGAAGCTTCCACCACACGAGCACTGAGCCAGGAAGGTAGAGGCCCGAACGCCGAACACGGAATCCAGTCTGCCCTGAGCCCTGTCAACCATGATGAACAGAAAACTTCTAGTTGCCAGTTTCTTCTTTATTTACATACAGGAAACCATAAAAAAAGAAGCGATTTCTATTTTTTTTTAATGTTTCAAAAACGTTGTGCAATATCTATGTCGCGTGCACGTTCGAATTAACTACTGAATTTGAATTGTATACATATATATATATATATATATATATATATATATATATATATATATATATATATATATATATATATTCTAATATAATTTATATATATTTATTTCTAATATAATTTGCTACAATTCACAAAAGTAATATGCTGTACCAAACAGACCAAACTTCTAAAACTTGGACAAATTTAAATGTGTCTTTACAGAATCACATATATAATAAAAGAAAAAAATTATTCAAAAAAATTTTCAACAGAACTCAACTGTATATAGTCGGCTAAAAAGTGGGAGTTCAGAGCAGAGAAATCTCGGCTCGGGCTGATCAGTGCGGATCCGTTCGGCTCGCCTTGTACTTATCTGAGCAAATCAGGCCGAACGAATGCTCATTCGGGCCGAATGCTCAAGTGTATACGCGGCTTAATAATAAACCTCAGCTCTGAATTAGATCAGGATGGTAAGAAGGATTTGTGTGTGGAATAAAAAAACGAATGGAAACATGGCATCACATTTTTTCTAATGCTATAAAAGTTAAAGCAGATCCAGACAGATCTGAATGCTTATTAATAATCGAATTTTTAAATTCGCCTAAAAATAAATCTATTAATTACTTATAATTAATTTCTTTATAATTTTCTCAATTTTTAATATTGTGACGAATCCTTCGTTATCGCTGATTCTGAATCACGGTTTAATAGATTTTGTCATTCTCAACAGACCTCGCTGGAATTAAAAAGAACGAGCATTAAAAAAAAAACGAGCCAGCTCGTATGAAGATTAGAGTCGCTAACAACACAACTACGGAGAACATTGGAAGTCCGAAGCCGCTGAAAGGACAAGATAGGCATAGATAGAGTTACCAAACGGTCGATGGCCTAAAGGCATTATATAACGCATTTGTAACCAGAGAGTTTCATGATTGCTTCCGTGTTGTCAGTAATGTAAGTATTCTTGATCTCCCCACTTCTTTTATACGTTTTCTTTCTTCACGTGCCTTGTCCATTACTAACTTTGGCTATCATCATAGCGATTTTAATCCTGTTTGCCACATTTCTAAATAATTGTAATGATGTCAGTCCACACCACTGGCGTACGCTGTAGGAATGTTTTCTTCTTCCGGATTCGCGTTTGTATGTACATATACCAGCTCTAAAAGATTAAGATAGAAAGAGAGAATAGAAGGCAGAGATGAGATAGTATGACTAGAGTATAGTGCATCAAGAGTATAGTTAAAGGTAGCCACTTTAACAAGTTTATAAGTTATAATGTTAATCCATAGTTAATACTCCACCTAGTTAATTCATATCTGTTAGTCACTTGGTATATCTACGTTATATCGTTCCATGTCACAATAAATATAATTCTTTCATACTTATCGTCTACTGTTCGTTAACTATAGGTTTAATAGGTGGGCGCAAACCCACGTTATGTGTAACGAGCTGATAAGTCATGACACTAAGTAGAGGGAAATTTACGGTACTTTCTACGTGAGCCCAAGGCTTACACGGTTCAATAGGATTTGTATATGTACACCATAAGAGGGTGTTCAAAAGTTATTACCTTAAAAGACTCCAAACTGCCAGTTTCCTATAACACCAGAAGCTTCCCTACGATTTGAGCATTCAGTCGCCTAATTACAAGCAGGGGACATGGCAGCCAGGAGGTAATATTGAAGGCATTTATTAACTTCAAATTCTGATGTCTCCATCTTCAGCACTGCTCGATCCAGTACCGACAGCTCTTACGACCGAAGATCCAGGTTTAGCGCCAATGTCTTCAGTGCTCCCCCATTCAGTGACAGCTCTACTTATCTTCGCAGACCTCAATGTCAACAGAGACCACCATCCTGTTTGGTAAACTTCGTTTGAGTCTAGTACTTTCATTTTATGTACACCTTCATTTTCCAAATTTAACTGTGGGAGAATGTTATGTCGATAGCTCTTTGAATAACAGAATTCGATTCTACTGAAAATTAAATTGTTACTTATTATTATTTATTATATTATTTACCGTCACTAGACGTTTGCTCCAGCTGCCTCTTTATAAAGACTGTTAATGACACAATGATCAAAATGAAATACTATTTTTATTTAAATATAGGAATTTAAAAAAAATTAAATAACTGTATTAGTTCTTAACATTGCTTTTATTAATGATTTCAAATTACCTTAATGATTCGGCATATTTTTTTTTAATTTCGCTTGATTAATATATCATTAAGTCGATTAATATTTTGTTAACATAGCCGTCTCTTTTTATTCTTCATAATTTAAAGTTGTCGGATGTTATTTATTAGACTAAGTTAAGTTATAATTTTTGAAGTTATAAATAAAGTTAACGTTTTTAGTTATCCATAAAAAACTGTGGACTTTTGTATATCCAATGAAATCTAGGAACATCAACCTAATAAAAAAAAAACAGAGCCGTCACGGCTGTTTAAGCACAATAAGTACGGGTTATAATTGTTGTAACTAAAATGTCATCAATAATCGCATAGTCATTAAGAACAAGCTGGCCATTGTAACAGCTGTTAATATGTAAATATTATATATACAGGTTCAAGATGACAATACAGTCAGTGTTAACCCAGTTATCGTGCGAGTCATTTCATCTTCAATTTTCCTTTTTTTTATGTTTTGTTCCTGGAAATATATAAATTATATACAGGGTGTCCCATTTCAAGTGGATCAACCGTTTTTAACTTTTAAATGAAACGAAACTCAGAAAAACGATTCAGGTAAAAGTTGTAGTTATTCAGGCCTTGTTTGAAGAAATAAAAACACATTTTTTCACTTTAAGTGGTTAATATCGACCTTCAAAAATTGTAGATTCCTCTTGACCCCCATTTATTTTTATTTTTCCTGAAATGTACAATACAAAACATTTTGAAAAAATGTATGTATGTAACATTAATGTAACAATCTTTCATAGTTTAAGTAGAAAAAGCATTCAAAGTTCACTACTTTAGTTTACCTCCTTTACGAGGAAACGTAATATAGCATTAAATTATTTTATTTAAGAGTTTTTAATCCTTATGACTCACTAATAAACATAAACATATTTTAGAATCCCACAGACAGCCTAAGCCAGTTCCTGCCAGTATTATGTTATGTTAATATCATTAGATCTTTCCTCTCAGAGAAAGGTATTTTCTAAACCTTCGTCAACAAACAAGTTGATGGTTCTATTTACAAACACTTTTAACTCACCCAGTCTCTATTGCTCTTTTGAATAGAAACTTATTAGTGCTCAATCACATTGCTTATCTATCATTTAAAATAAATATCCTAAGATGAATCAACTTTCCCCAAGTGAAATTGTTGACATCATTGTAATATTTGGAGAGTGTCGAAAAAAAGCAAGGGCTTCAGCGAGGATGTACGCCGAAAGATATCCTCCCGGGTATCACCCCTCCTATAAAACTATTTTAAAACTGATTGAAAATGAAAGAAGAGGAATATTAGGAAAATTAAAAAGGAATTTGCCTGCAAGAAATTTACGCAATCTTGTATCGGTGATCGGTGCAGACCCACATGTTATTGTACGGCAAATTTCTAGAATTACGGGTAGTGCAAGAAGTTCAGTCCATCGAACTTTAAAAATGGCTCAGTATCACCCACACCACATGACACTTCACCTGTCCCTAAGTGAATTAGATAAGCAAAGACGGGTAAATTTCTGCAGATGGAGCTTGAGAATGTTAGAAAACTATCCTGAGTTTTTCAAGTACGTCTTATTTTCAGATGAATAAACCTTCACAAGCAACGGTAAACTGATTAGACATAACTATCACTATTGGGCTGTTAGAAATCCTCACCGGTATCGAGAAGTTGATCACCAACATTGTAAATCTTGAACTGAGACTTGGATTGTGTTTACGGAATAGAGCAAGTATTTTTGAAAACATTGTTCATGAAGCAGGATTCAGGAATTAGGTATCTCAAACATTTTATGATGAAATACTTGTAATTTAAAATAAAAATTGTAATGTAGTAATGAATTTCACTTTTCTTAACCCAATTTCCCCAAACTTAATCAAAGTGGCAAAATATAAATTCTTTAATTATTAACAGTGACTGGAAAATGTAGAAAATTAACAATTTTTTCTATTAAAACGTCGAAAAAGAAGGTTTTTAAATGTCCAGACATTTTCTGAAAGGTTCGAAATACCTTGATTAGTAAGTTATTACAACTAAAAACTTAAATCAAATAACTTAATGCTACATTACGTTTCCTCGTAAAGGAGGTATACTATAAAGTACTGAACTTTGAATGCTTTTTCTACTTAAACTATGAAAGATTGAAAAAAATGTTACATAAATTTTTTCCATGTTTTGTATAGTACATTTCAGAAAAATAAAAATAAATGGGGGTCAAGAGAAAGTACATTTTTTGAAGGTCGATATTAACCACTTAAAGTGAAAAACCAAAAAATGTTTTTTTAGTCCTTCAAAATAGGCCAGAATAACTACAACTTTTACCTGAATCGTTTTTCTGAATTTTGTTTCGTTTAAAAGTTAAAAACGTATGATCCACTTGAAATGGGACAACCTGTATATTCATACATATATTTACTCGCATTATTAATATCATGGAAAATCTTAAGTAGATTCACAGACGAGTCTAAATTCCGATACATACACAACTGCATCAGCCTTAATCACGCTTGAGACAACCTACTAATGTAAGCTACATCAACTTACCAGAGCAGTGTATATTCCGCAGAAATCAATGGCATCGGAATGGCTCTCCGATATGTAATGAAATTATCACCATTTGAAAATCAGACCTTTGAGTGATTTAAAAGCCATGAATAATAAATACCCAGATCACATTGTAATTAAATATATCTTATGGATTTGCTTCATGATGTTGGAACATCGATAAATATTATCTGATCACCGTCACATTAAGGTATTACAGGTAATGAAATAGCTGATGAGCGAAAGAAGCTCTTACTCTTTGAGATCGAGATAAAGCTTTCTGGACCCCTTCCGAGCAATAGCTCTCAAAATAAATTGAAGCTTATAAAAACATATGTGAGACCATGGATCAGTTCCTGTCGTAGGAACCGAAGATAGGAAGTCGTTCTTAAATGACTTAGGATACGACAAACATAAGGAAACTACGTTAATAAGGTCTTCTACTTTCTATCAAATAAGGTTTAATTTAAAATATCTAATACAGCTTTCTCCTCCTTTTTATGTTCTCTTACTTTTTTCTTTATATATTTTTTAATGGTTTATTTTATTTTACTTTTTTTTTATTCTGTTCTATGTATCTTAAATCCACATACTAGTTAGTGAAATCCACATATTAATTAATCTCTTATCCAAATTTTTCATTACTCCTCAAATTCAAAACAACCAATCTAATACGCTTGTTTCCCCAATTTTCATCGTTCATGGTTTAACTTTTAACATTCCTCGTACAAGACTGAAAAAGACAAGAAACTGCTCGACGTTTTCGCCTACTTCAACATTTACTGGACAAACGCTCTAAGCTCCCAATTAATTACAAAAGACTCATTTACATGACAGTTATCTGACCTATTTGGACATACGGAGTTGAGCTTTAGGGCTCTACTAAACCATCCAATTAATCTCGTATCCAATCCTTACAATCCAAAATCCTTCGTAAATTCCTCAATGCTCCTTATTATGTTACAAACAAACTCATCCATCGTGATCTTAATATTCCATATGTTGCTGATCTGGCCCAAACTAGATACCTTCCGTCCATGACAAGCTCCATACACACTTGAATCCGCTAGTCTCTCAACTTGCTTCCCATACTATTCCTGATAACCCTCCGAGGCGTCTGAAAAGAAGATGGCCTAGAGACCTTCTACTATAGAACTTTATTGAAGTGCTACCGATGGGTAGTTTCTCCACAAGTGTTTATTTTTTCATGACATTTGTTAATATTAGCAAATTTACTTGTTGTAAAATTATTATAGTTGTAAATATCAATAAATTAATCTAAAAAAAAAAACTTTTAATATAGTAATATGTTACCAATTTGGTTCAATAGAGTTTATTTTATATTTGTTGATTTAAATTTTTTAAATAAAGCATTGTTCTACGCTGTTTACCCTATAATAAAACAGATAAGTGCATTTGAGAGAGGGATGTAATATATTTTAGTGCGCCTTAGGGAAGGAGTATATATTAAACTATATCCTCATATACAGGGTGTCCCGAATTTAAATGGAAAAACTTCAGGAACTTATAGGGGACCGAAAAACTAAGACAAAAAGTCCTTTAGAGATTTGCTCGTTTTTGCTTAGTTTTAGAGAAAATCGCAAAAAAAGAAACAAAACAAAAATGTTACAGGTAGCGATTATCACCTTTCAAAGTTCGTCAGGCTAGGCAGTGAGATATGTAAACACTCAATGTTATCATCCTTTGCATTCTTTTATTTGTTTAGGTTTTGGCTTCCTTTTAGGATTATAATTCCTAAATCAGTCTTCAGTCAGTTACTCAGATATTTTTGTGTGAATAGCATCAGCCACAATGCCACATACATATTCTAATGTTGAATACGCTGATATGATTTTTGTGTATGGTTTCTGTAACGTTAAAGCTTTAGAAGCGGTGCGGGAGTATGCGCGCCGATTTCCAAATAGAAGAGTGCCTAATCGACGAGTCTTTTCGTTAACTTTCAATAGATAGACTAAGAGAGACTGGGTCATTCTAAATACGTAATGAAGGCGACCAATTCCAGGCAGCAGTAAGAGCAGATTATCGGATAATCCAATAATGCGTTGTGTCTTACATCCTGAGACTAGCATCCGAAGAGCATCTGCTGCATTAGCAATATCGCGGCAAGCAATATGGCGAACTTTGAAAAGTGATAATCGCTATGGCTTGGAATTTGGAACGGATTACTGGTGGGACCATATTTTTTACCTAGGAGATTGAATGGTATCACATTTACACATTTTTTGGAGAACGACTTTTTTAATTATTTAGGTGACATTCCCTTACAACAGCTAAAAAACTTCTTGAGGGAACGTACCTTTCAAGTTAGGGTGGGTAATCATCTGTCCTCAGTAAAATAAATGACAAATGGAATACCACAGGGAAGTGTCTTGAGCTGCGCCCTTTTTGCTGTTGCAATTAATAAAGTAACTAACATAATATCCAAATCTATTAAGACCTTTCTTTTTGTCGACGACATAGCCCTCTTACTACCTTTCAGAAACCAAAATAGAATGAAAACAACGATACAAAATTGTCTTTCGAAATTGGAAACGTGGTCCGCTCAATCTGGATTGAAATTTTCAACCGAAAAAACAAAATGTCTCCTTTTTTCAAAACGCAGGATACCAACTTCTCCTCCAGATTTAACATACAGAGGCATAAAACTCAATTTTGAAGAAAAAGTTACATTTCTAGGCTTAATTATTAACAACAAACTTGATTGGAAAGATCACATTAGATAGCTGAAAGAAGAGTAGAAGATTAAACATATTGAAAGTCCTGGCTGGAAGGACTTGGGGAGCAGACAGATCCAGCACGTTAAAGGTTTACACCACCCTAATAAGATCTAAATTGGATTATGGCAGTTTTGCCTACTCATCAGCAAATCTCAAATACCTTTCTACTTTAGACTCAGTCCACCACACGGGAATCCGTCTTTCAACAGGTGCATTCAGATCTAGCCCTGTATACAGTCTATGCGTAGAAGCCAGTCTAGCTCCGCTAGCTGTCAGAAGACACCAACTTGCATCCGAATACATTGGAAGATTAAAATTCAATGATAATAATCCAGCATGGAAACATATTTTTCATATAAATACTAGAAAATAAACAGAAAACCCAAGACTACATAGATTTAATCCTCAAAAAACACAATAAGAACACCACATCAGAACATACATATCTTATAGAATTTAAAAAAATCGTTGAAAAATACAGAAACAGTCAGCACATTTATACAGATGGGTCCAAATCAAATCATAACGTCGGATGTTCTATAATTTTCGGTTCCAATACAATTAAATACAGGCTGCCACCCACAACCAGTAATTTCACCGCAGAATGTTAGGCAATCAAAGCAGCGCTATATCATATTATGCAACGCCAAGAAAGGAATTTCGTTATTTTCACGGACTCTC
Source organism: Arma custos (assembly GCA_037127475.1). Lineage (NCBI taxonomy): Eukaryota > Metazoa > Arthropoda > Insecta > Hemiptera > Pentatomidae > Arma > Arma custos. The sequence continues at coordinate 118,025,206 of CM073761.1, read as the reverse complement.
TATCTGCAATAATGGCTTTTGCCGATATATATACGAAAGACAATGTAATTAAAAAAGCCCAAGCTTATTCAAAGATGATCAAAAGCATGGACAAGGAGTTAGTACTCGTCTGGATACTATCTCACGTGGGAATCAAAGGTAATGAAGTGGCAGACCGAGCAGTAAGAAAGCAGCATCATCACCGACCATAACAAATGTTTTTACCATGTCAGACATTTCGCAATATCTAAAACGCAAAGCACTTATGACGTGGATACAGCTGTGGGAGACAACTGAGGAGAATAATAAATTGAAAAAAATTAATGCAGAAATAAAACCGTGGAAAAGTTCTTGCCGCAGCAACAGAAGAGAAGAAGTAGTCATAACTAGACTAAGAATCGGCCACACACGTCTGACACACGGATATCTGATTGAGAGAGAAGCACCAACAAAGTGCGGAAGTTGCAGGGTGCAATTAACTATCAACCACATCATAGAAGATTGCCCCCTGTATGAAACATATTTTCATGGCTTGGGAATAGATATAAAAACTCAGACTATCTTGGGTAATAACACCACAAATATAGATAAAATTCTAACATTTCTTAAACATAATAATATGTTCAATAAGATATAATATTTATATTTGAAGCGAAAATAAATGTTAAACAAAAAGAATAATAAATAATGATTAATATTGAGCCAAAAGAGAAAAGACGCTGATGACCATTGATGTTGTGCGTCTATAAACAATAAAACCTAACCTAACCCTTACAACAGCGGATTGAAATGTGGTTCCAACTCGATGGATGTCCAGCTCATTATAGCAGAGTTGCTCGAGCTTGGCTGGATATAAATTATCCACAACGATGGATTGGACGTGGAGGAGTAGTACCTTGTCCACCCAGATCACCTGATATGACACCCATGGATTTCTTCGTATGGGGAACCTTGAAGCAGAAAGTTTATTCAGTGTCAATCAACTCAAAAGAGCAATTAAGAGGCCGAATCATAGATGCAGTGCACCAAATATCATCAGAACAATGTTTAGCTGCAATTTATCAAGTGAGTGCTAGATGTAATGCTTGCATTGGTGCAAGAGAACAACATTTTGAGCAATATTTACATTAAAAAGAACATAACATAAATATAAATGTAAATAAATAAGTATAAAAATGAAAACTTGTTTTGTTTCTTTTTTGCGATTTTCTCTAAAACTAAGCAAAAACGAGCAAATCTCTAAAGGACTTTTTGTCTTAGTTTTTCGGTCCCCTATAAGTTCCTGAAGTTTTGCCATTTAAATTCGGGACACCCTGTATATCAAAAATTCATTTCCAATAAAAATGTCTACCATTAAAGGTGATATGTCGTAAAACAGTCGTAAAAGTTTCAGTGTGAGCACATTTGTTCGTTGCACGCTATAAATCACACTGGAAGTAGGCCAACGGCCAGGTACCAAAAAAGGGCTTTAGATTGCAATAAATTGAAGAGAACTGCATTTTTGATATGTTATGAGGGCATGTCTGACTAGTGGAAATCCAAGTTTGCTAGAGGAAAAACGGATGGGAAAACTTTTGGTGACCGAAAAACCTCGACATTTTCGGATTTATTTCAGTTTATGGCATATATCTCCTAATCCGTACGTTTTTGATCAAATTCCGTTTACGTAATATCCATTTTTAAATTAGATTAAATTATCTATAATTTGAGCCCAACTGCATTTCTATAGCTTTAATAGATGCTGAGTTACGTCCCTTTGAATTTTTTTTTCCAAAAAATCTAAATTTAAATTTTAGCCGAATTTCGTGAGGAATACTGGCCGAAGAAGTGATCCTACGATGAAATTCATAGAAAATAAAGCTGTAGTAAATTAAATTAGCTTTAATTTAAGCAGAGGCCGAGGTCTGTAGATCTAATAGATTCTGAGTTACGCCCCTTGGTCATTTTTTCCAAATAGTCCAAATATAGGCCAGTGGCCAGGTGTTTGAGGATCGCAAAAAATCGAAGAGAGTGGCATTTTTGATATGTTGTAAGGACTTGTCTGAGCAGTGTAAATCTAATTTTGCAACCGAAAAAACGGGTGGGAAAACGTTTGGTGTCCAAAAAACTTCAAAATATTCGGAGTTATTTCAGTTTATGGCCTATACCTCCTACATATCAAAAATGCAGCTCTCTTCAATTTATTGCAACCTTCAAGTACCTGGCCGCTGGCTTAAAGTAGTTTTCTCTGAAAGGAGTTAAGGCAGAATCACCCGATGGTAAGAAAATTCGTTGTTTACTATTATTAAAAAGGCTGATGGATCACTGATGATGAAAGCTCCTACAAAGATATAACAAAAAAAAATCTGAACAGGGAGAAAAATGTATGAGATGAAAATTCTGTGTTCTTATTGACTGCACCCCCCACCTATCTCCTTTACATTACAACAGGGAGAAAAATGATTTGGTACCTTAACTTCGGTGGAGTACACCTATTAACCTCAAACCAAAAAAAAAATGCTTTTTCACTCATTTATAAAAAATATTACCCTGCCTTCTTCTTCCTGTGCCTTATCCATTGGCATTATCCATGTGTGCATGGCGGATGAAACTTAAATTTGTCTGCGGCACTTTTAAATAATTGAACAATTGTGAGGCCAAGCCATGCCTTAAATTATGCAACGTGAAGTGCATCCCTTTTCCTGGTTCCTCCCAACTATATATCTTCCCTGGATTATCAGCTGCAGTAGACGATATTTGTCATTTCGCATTATATAGCCCAGGTATTATATACTTTTTGATGGAAAATGAGATTTCTGGTTATTTTCCGACCCGACTTCTCATTACCCTGTACGGATCCGAAACACGGAAATTGAAAAAAAAGTAGGAAACAAAGTTGTTGGCCACGGAGATGGGTTTCTGGAGACGTTATTGTCACATTTCCTGAATTCAACACCGGTAACGGTACTTTCATGCAACTGGTACAGCAGGAAAAAACTATCCTCCACACAATTGGAAAAAAAAGTGCTTAATAATTAATTAGAAGATACAACAGTTTTTATCAACTCATCGCTTTGTAATGCTCAGTTGTTCCCTAATCAGCGGCCTATTGGCACCCCATCTAACGGAACAGGGCTAAAGTCAGGGACACGGTGTTCTGAGAATTTCAAACCACCCTGCGATATCAACTTTCGGGTAACCTTGGTTGTACATTCTCTAAACAATATTACGATCTTTTGGTTCAAATTGTCTTTCCATGGTTAATGAAAATAAAGTTGTCCCTAGTTTCTCAAGGAATTTCACTCATTAGATTATGGAACGCTGCACTCAAGTTGAAGATTTTGTTGCACAGCCCTCCTTGTAACCCAGAGTCAAATGGTTTAGCTGAAAGAGCGGTCCAACAGTTCAAAAATTTATTAATGAAAAATCTTTCTCAGTCACATCAATTAGGATGTAGTAGATTAGAGGAAAAATGTCATCCAAATAAAATCTGGGTGGACGAGGATATTGATCTAGTTCCGCGTATCAATGAAAGGGAACGAAGAGAGGAAAATCTAGAATTAAATTTAAATTAAATTAAAGAGGTAAATCAAGAGTTAAATCAAGGTTTTGAAGATAAGGATAGACAGGTGGTCGCAAGACGACCATTGGGGAAAAGGGTAGTGTGCCCTCCCCAGAGGTATGATACCAACGATTATGATTAAAAAGTTTATAAAAAAAAAAAAAATATATATATATATATATATATATGTTAAATTTAATTTGTTGTTATTAAACCTTGGGTATTTTAATAAGTTTTTTTTTTATATGACCAAGTATTGTTATAAAAGTGTTAAAAAAAATGTAAGGGTGAAGGAGTGTTGTATATTAGTAATGATCAATAAGGCTTTGGCATGGGAGAGTGGGGACAGAGTGTATCCAGGCCATTCTTAGTTGTGTAATCTTGTGTATTCCAAAATGAGTAAATATAGGCTAAAACCGAACAGTGTTATTTATTTCGTATCCACAATACTAAGTTCAAAAACTACAAGCCCATCTCATACCCTGTGTTAACATCAGAATTCACATTGAGAGGAGGCCTCCAGAGGTAGTCGACATTTCTCTGAAAATCTATAGAATCTTAAGGCTTTTTGAAATCTGTAGATACATTAACTACCCCATTGAACTCTATTTTACTCTAATATAATCATAATATTATAAAAATAAAATAATATTCATCGGAGCATATAGTGTATATAGGAATTTTCTCATGAAACTGGTGGACTTTAGAGTCTCTCTCTCTCCCTCTCTCCCTCTCTCCCTCTCTCCCTCTCTCCCTCTCTCCCCCTCACCCTCTCCCCTCTCTCCCTCTCTCCCTCTCTCCCTCTCCCCCTCTCTCTCTCACTCTCTCTCTCTCTCTCTCTCTCTCTCTCTCTCTCTCTCTCTCTCTCTCTCTCTCTCTCTCTCTCTCTCTCACTCTCTCACTCTCACTCTCTCTCTCTCTCTCTCTCTCTCTCTCTCTCTCTCTCTCTCTCTCTCTCTCTCTCTCTCTCTCTCTCTCTCTCTCTCTCACTCTCTCTCTAGCTCTCAAAAGTCATGTCCAAAATCCATCACTTCTCTAGAGTAGTCCGTTCCCAACCATTTGTACCACGCCCCGCTTGTTCGAATGAAAACCTTCCACGGCCCCCTATTCAAATAAAATCCCTACTACGCCCACAATAAATACATTGAAAATATTTACTTCTACCTACACAAAATACAACATTATAAGTTTCAATTTAAGATAAAGGAGTGCTGGTAATATAGAAAAAACAAACATTAATTCAGATTTTTTTATTTCCAACTGGTCTCGCACCCCCCAGAGTGGAAACCACTGCTCTATAGCCTCTACTTTAGAAATTCGTCAGTAATGATATATTATTCTACGCAGTCAAAGCTTAATATTTTTTAAAAATCCTCATTTTAAGTAGATAATTAAATTTATTGTCAGTTTGCATCAAGAGGAAGCCCGAGGTATGTAATGTGAATTTCATATCGAAGGTAACGTCCGAATCGGGTAATCGTGGTGAGAAAACAGAGAATACCTATACTCATGAAAGATATCAGAAATGAACATCTGTGTTCATTAAACCTAATTATTATTTTTATTATAATCAATTAACCTAATTTTCATTTTTAACAGGAAAGAAGTGGTTTCCAATAACGTTTTGTGGGAGCATTTTATGGATTGCTGCCTATTCTTACCTTATGGTTTGGTGGGCGAACGTTACGGGTGAGACTGTTGGAATACCGCCTGAGGTATGTTTTCATGAAATGCGTAGACATAATGATAATCATGACTAGATGTCAAGAATATAATAATAAGACATTGACATTCTACTATTACGCCATGTTTTTAATTCATTCACGCCCCTAGCCATAACCGAAAATAGAAATATTTTATTTCTATAGCAATAAAATTCATTATTATTAGATTATAGTAATATTTTCCACTTAAAGAAAATAGGAATACGTTTTTTAAAAGTGATTTCTGACTCACTGAATTTTAGATGAAGTAACATTTTCACATTAGGTTTTTTTTTTTGTTTTGTTTTTAAATATTTATTAATCTTTTTAATTTCACTTTTTTCTCTTATACAGCCCTCTTCCCACTGGCATTACGCCCAAGAACGCCTTCCCTCACTCCAACCTCTGTTTTTAAACAAGATCTTTTTAAAAAACATGCCAGCTTCTAGATACCAGAGAAAGCAAAAACTATTAAATATCATATTAATAATTATAAACATTAAATAATTAATTTAGTTAATACAATTATTTTATAAAAACATTAATTGAATTGAACACATCAAACTTTTTTTTAATTTATATTTTTCTCAATTAATACAGCTATTTATGATATAATTTAATAAAATCTTTAAACAAAATGTATGAACTAATATTACATCTTTCCAAATCAAGATTACTTAGTTTGACTAAATAGATACTGCTACCAATGTACACGATACCCAACAAGGTATATACAATATGGTTTGTTTCAGAAGACAATGACGAACTCATTTTGTTCATTTTTACTCCTTTCAAGCAGCCAGAAACAGTGCTGATGCCACGTATTTTACTCCTGTTGCTCATAAAATAAAACAATAATTTGTATAAGTTATTAACTTTGTATTAGCATTCAGGTTTTCATTTTTCATTGATGATATGTTATATATAATATCCAATGCCTCCTTACAAATGCAAACAGCGTTTATTATTAATACTAATAATAATGATATTAATACTATTAAATTGTTTTGATCTTCAACTGATTTCAAACATTCATATTTTAAGTCAGATATTCTTTTTCTTAAGAAAATTTATTCTTAGATAAATTAAAATCTATCTGTATTATTAGATTAATTGTTGCTTTACGTTTCATGAGGGGGATAATTTTTGCTGATAAATGAACTATTGAACAAAATATTTATATATATATATATATATATATATATATATATATATATATATATATATATATATATAATAAGGGTAATATAGAAAACATAGAATAAATAAAATATGTAAAACATTTCAATTATGATGAAAACAAAAAATTCTAAACAATATGATTACTATCATTTTTTAATGTGTTTAATTGCAGTCGAAATATTGTTTCTGATGTTTAATTATGTTATATTTACAGGTTATGGGATTAACCTTCTTGGCCGCAGGAACCTCTATTCCTGATTTAATTACGAGTGTTATCGTAGCGAGGAAAGGTTTTGGAGATATGGCAGTATCCTCGTCAGTTGGCAGTAATATATTTGATGTTACTGTTGGGTATGTGTTAATTTAACAGATACGATTGAAATAAATCCAACCAATCAAGTTTTTTTTTTAATCTCTTCTAACTTTTCAGATTGATTTAAATTAAATTAAGAGTTATTTCTTGTTTCTTCATTACATTTTTGAACCATTCCTAGCGTCGAGGAGCCTCAATAAATTTCAGCCATTTCTCACAATCTCTGTTTAGCTGCTTCATCTGCTGGAAGGGTTTGCTTCTTTTCCCTCCAATCTTCTGTTTATTCTATATGTAAGAAGTTCTGGGACGTCCTCGCAGTATTTTCACAAATAGTCGAACTTCTAGAATTTATTTTATTTCATCCTCCATGCGGCAAACGTGGCCGAACCACTTAAGTCCCGGATTCTAGTGTGTTCTTTGGTGCTGACACCTCAAACAGAACTCTCATTCGTTCATATCTGACGCAACCCCTTCTTGTCTTCTTGTGTCCCAACAGCTCTCCTCAGAAACTTCACTTCTGCTGCAGTAATGCGGGCGGCTTGCTTATCAAGCATTATCCAGCTCCCGTTTCCATATGTAAGCGTCGGGAGATAAACAGATTTATATATCTGCCTTTTAGTCTCCATACCTACTTCTAGATGACTAATTGGCTTTAGAAATTCTTTGAGATTGAGATTCTCTGGGTCAATCTAACCAGAGAAACTTATTATGGTCCGTAAGCAAGTAAACTCCTGGATGACTTCTAAGACCTTCCCATTGCAGATACGATGAACGTTTTCTTGATCTTCTGATAACTAGGGCCTCGCTCTTAATGGTATTCATGGCCATCTATTTAGGGAGTTGGTATTCTTGCCATTCTATTATGGCTTCCTAGACCTTTTCTTCAGAATCAGCAATTAGGACAATACCATAGGCATTGTCATGCCTATCATTTCGGTCATAAATTCAGCTCTTCGAAAGGCCAAGACAAAAATGAGGAAGTTCCACCTAGGATAGGCCAATCTGAGCCCAATAAGCCTCTCACTGCTGGCATTTGCGGATGACATTGTGGTTTTCTCAGAGAATGACAGAAATCTCCAGCATAATGTTAGCAGATTAAAATAAGAATTGCTGGCTATAAATATGACCATAAACCCTAATAAAACAAAAGTGATGAGGGTAGGAAAGAAGCCAAGGAGAATAATGAGGGTCATTAGAGCTGACTGTAACAAGGAGGTGACATCACGCTCAACCGCCAGATGTTTCCCCTTATTTTGGGTAGCCCATTTTTATAATATTTTATAGAGGTTGGGTGGGCCCCAGGAGGGTCCTAGATCCTATATGATCCATCTCCCGCTGCAAACAGACTAAATAAAATTCATGCCCTGCAGCGGGATTTGAACCAGGATTTCCGGCATGGCAGCTCAGTGCTCTACCATTATTAAAGAGAATTTTTTCTGACAATCCGTACCATTTTCTGCCTCATATACATAACATAAGGTCTACTAATATTATTTTAAAAAAATTAATAATGTAATAGTTAACATAAAACAGGTAATGTAGACGGTACGGACTGATTATGCTGACAGAATGGATAAATAAAAACTTTTTCATAAATAGAAATAAACTTGTAATATTTATACAAAGGTTTATTAAAACATCAAAACAACAGTTTCACTCATGTCCTTTCTGATATTTTATTCATATATTTTAACAACTATGATCACGTGATTTGTCTATATCCACAAAAAACCGCCGTGCCCCCCCTTAAATCCGCCCTTGGTGGTCAGTGTAATAAAGTAGACACTTTCATATTTATTAATAAATTCTTATATACATTTAGAAGGAAATATGTAATTGTTGCAACAAAGGGAAGTGTGGTGTAGATCTGGGAACGACTGCACACCTCTTCAGACCCTTTTCATTTTTTTTAGTGTATTTCTTTTGTCCGAGATTACAGTTTAGATCTGTGAATATTCTTAATTTAGAAGAACAAATAATTCATATTTAGTATTCGAAAAAATATACTAAAAAAGTAAGAGCTGACAATAAACTGGATGCGTTGCTGGATACTAACACAAGACTACTTTAATACTCTCTAAGCTATTATGATATAAAAGGCAGACGTTTTGATCCAACTCGATTCATTTCTTCCTCGCACTAATTTATTACTTCGAATCTCATTAATTCCATTGCCTTACTTTTACACAATATATTGATCGTATTTCCAAATGACTAATATTTAGACTTTATAAGTTTATGAAAAACTGCACGTTGAATAAGAGAAAAGTCATGTAAAACATTATTTTTTTATGGATAAGCTGGATATTTTCGAGAAAAAAACAAATAATTTTAGAGCATCTGAGGATCCTTTGAATTACATTTGATGAAAATTGAGGGTTGGAGTAATTCCACTTTATGTATATCATTTGTAATATAATAATTATTGTATTTTAGTTAGTCAACACTGTAAAATAACCTTTTTAACTATTGTTAGTTGGCGCCTGTCTCTTCATATTTCTCGACCGTTTGTTTGTTGCTTGTGCCTGTCAGTGTATAACTTGTACCTTTATTATTCCCCTGCAATTTCTATTAAAAGGTTATGGGCCCAGTGTAGGTTTGCACAAGTTATTTTTGCTAACGATAGAGCGAGATTCTGTATTGGTTTGGATACAACTTTTTGGACACACGTTTGCAGTTAGTTTTGTGGAAGGATAGCGAGTTTGAGTTTAACGAGTTTCCCTTCGGTTGAACGCCGTTAGATTTACTGTTAGATTGTAAATTTCGTTTCGGGTCAATTCAGGTTTGTAATAATTTGTGTAACGATGGTGAACTTAAGTTCAATTAATGTTCCATAGAGTATTCCACTATTTGATGGGTCTGACTTTGATAATAGGGACTCCAGAATTAAATTATTACTGGAAGGCAGATATATGAGAATAAATTGAATGGTGATAATGCAAGGATAATTGTATATTTTAAATACATTTCAGAATGTATCTGACCCAAAATCAATTATTCATATAATTTTCTCCTAACTCCGTCTACCAACTTTTTATCGATATATTTTTATTTATGACAATATTTGATTAATATACTCACAGTATTGTGTCAAATATATATACAGGGTTTCCCGAATTTAAATGGCAAAACTTCGGGAACTTATAGGGGACCGACAAACTAAGACAAAAAGTCCTTTAGAGATTTGTTCGTTTTTGCTTGGTTTTAGAGAAATTCGCAAAAAAAGAAACAAAACAAGTTTTCATTTTTATACTTATTTATTTACATTTATATTTATGTTATGGTCTTTTTAATGTAAATATTGCTCAAAATGTTGTTCTCTTGCACCAATGCAAGCATTACATCTAGCACTCACTTGATAAATTGCAGCTAAACATTGTTCTGATGATATTTGGTGCTCTGCATCAATGATTCGGTCTCTTAATTGCTCTCTTGAGTTGATTGACACTGAATAAACTTTCTGCTTCAAGGTTCCCCATACGAAGAAATCCATGGGTGTCATATCAGGTGATCTGGGTGGCCAAGGTACTACTCCTCCACGTCCAATCTATCGTTGTGGATAATTAATATCCAGCCAAGCTCGAGCAACTCTGCTATAATGAGCTGGACATCCATCGAGTTGGGACCACATTTCAATCCGCTGTTGTAAGGGAATGTCATATAAATAATTAGAAAAGTCGTTCTCCAAAAAATGTGTAAATGTGATACCATTCAATCTTCCAGGTAAAAAATATGGTCCCACCAGTAATCCGTTCCAAATTCCAAGCCAAACGTTAATAGCAAATTCATGCTGAAACCTATTCTCTCTAATAGCTCTGGGATTTTCAAGAGCCCATACATGATAATTTCTTTGACTAACGATTCCTCCTATTGTAAAGGTAGCTTCATCGGTCCATATAATTTTTAATGGAAATAAATTATCATCGCGAATTTTTTCAAGAAACCAGTTACTAAAATTCAATCTCTTGACATAATCTTGAGGTAATAAATTCTGAACTTTTTGAAGATGGTATGGGTAGCGATTATCACCTTTCAAAGTTCGCCATATTGCTTGCCGCGATATTGCTAATGCAGCAGATGCTCTTCGGATGCTAGTCTCAGGATTGTTATCATAGTGGCGTTGGACACAATTTCTTCTCCGATAATCTGTTCTTACTGCTGCCTGGAATTGGTCGCCTTCATCATGTATTAAGAATGACCCAGTCTCTCCTAGTCTATTAAAAGTTAATGAAAAGACTCGTCGATTAGGCACTCTTCTATTTGGAAATCGGCGCGCATACTCCCGCACCGCTTCTAAAGCATTAACGTAACAGAAACCATACACAAAAATCATATCAGCGTATTCAACATTAGAATATGTATGTGGCATTGTGGCTGATGCTATTCACACAAAAATATCTGAGTAACTGACTGAAGACTGATTTAGGAATTATAATCCTAGAAGGAATTTCTGGCCGTATGAATAAAACGCAATTAGGAAATCACTTACGCCTTTGTCAACAACCAATAAACTTAAAATGTAAATCAATAACATTATTTTTTTAAATGGTAATCTGAGAAATATGACAGCACCTTTGGTACAAAATGTTCTGGTTTGCAAAACGTGTACCCATTTCTCTCGTTCGCATCTCCTATGCTTATCACCTCTCTCCAATAAATGCTCGGTTCCATTTAATAGCATTTGTTTCGAGTGTTGTGGTCTTGAGGTTGCCCATGCGAAGTATGGAAGCTTCGGATTATGCATAACCATTTGACTGATTAAATCAAGCAACTAAATTTTTATATTACTAGTTTGATCATTCAGTATGTTTACGATAGAATAGATGTGAAATTCTTTTTTTTATCTTGTAATTTTATTAAATATTTTGAAGCCAAGCATGGTGTTAAATTTAAACTTAAACTTCGAACTGACCTTAAGAAATCGCGCCTTTTTCAGTCACACTACCATTAAGCCCCGCTTCTCCTAACCACTACGATATCGAAAGAATCTACTAAAAAGCAATAATTTCATCAAAGCAAGGGCGGATCCAGGATTTTTTTCTGAGGGGGGACACAACGGGCAGAGGGGAAAAATCAACAATAATTTACAAATTAACTTGTAGTATCTATAGAAAGATTTCAAAGGTTTATTAAAATATCAAAACAATAGTTTCACTCATATTTTGTCCGTTATTTTACGAACTATGATCATGTGATTTGCCTATAATTATGTACTATAATGGATTCTCCACAGTACACAAAAACTGTCTGGGGAGCACGTGCCCCCGTGCCTCTCCCCCCCCCCCCCCTGGATCCGCCCTTGCATCAAAGCAAACAATTTATTAGACTTACGAGTATGAAGTGAGTAGGAAGTATGAATTGATAATAAGAGTGCTAATTACTTTAAGCAAGTAGTATTGGGATAAGAAATAAGCACTCACAAATATGATAACTTCAAAGTTTAGGAAAATCAGTAAGTTTAAGTTTGAGGTAGGTAACATACTACTATTCCCATTTACCACTACTGCTTGACTACCTAAGGATTGACTTTACTATATTATTTGATATGCATTTACAGATTTGTGCATTTATCTTCTTTTTTCCTATGCTAATCCCAGAGGGTTCCCAGGTCTGATTTATTGTGGGTTTCTCCTTCACGAAGCCTGCCTTTTTTCCCAAATAGCCTGTTTTGTAAACTTTAGAATCCTTTCAAATGAATACGAGAAAAGACCTTATATGCACCATAGAGCAGTAAAATGCCACGATAAATAGTTTTATGTATTATCAATTTTTATGTATTTGACACACAGATATTATATAATGGACACATTATTACACAAACATTCATAGGTAAAGGGTGCATATATTCAACTTCTGCCTCGCCATTATATTTGAATAGAGCTTCTGGTAATCCATCTCTTCCTGACCCTATTCTTCAGTTTTGTATAACGTCTCAAATTTCATCCCACCTTTAGTTTCAATATCGTCATCGGGTAATTCAACGTTCTGGTTCATATTTCTTCCATCAAGCAAAGTTTTTTTTTTTTTTTAATATTAACACTTTATTGAAATATTACAATCTGCCACTTATGGGCAATAAGTAATAGTGCTGTGTAGCTTACAGTCATTCCATAACAAAACAATAATATAAACAAAATAAAATAAATAAATATATACATGCGGTAACAGAAAGAAATTAATGCGGTAATAATAATAATAAAGTAAAATAAATAATAAAGTAAAGTAAATAATAATAATAATAATACTAATAATAAAATAAAATAAAATGCACACCCATATTCATACCCTAGCACACATTCATACCCTATAATCAAGCAAAGTAAAAAAAATATCCCTCCATTTATTCAAAAAACCCTTGAATGTCTGATATTAAACTATCTTCTACAAACGCTTGCTGCTGGCTGTATAGGTTTTCTCCTTTATCATCTTAGACCTCGTAAATAAACGAAAGGTTTTTCGTAGCTCGAACGATTTTCCGACCATTTAGTGGTAGACAAATTTTAAATAAAAATTAGAAAATTTTCCAACTTTACATAGGCGTAACGAGGGGGGTTATTGGGGGTGTAAACCCCCCCCATTGCTTAGAAGAAATTTTTAAAAAAATTGTAAGTAACAATTTAAAAGAAATAAAAATGTGAAGGATTTTACTTTTTCAAAGTTATTATTGTGGGATTACAGAAGTAAGAGTCAATAATGTCAAAAACACAACCAAGAAAGTGCAAAAACAGTTATTTTAATGAATAAACTGTTTTTATAAAATAAATAACATTTATAAAAAATTATAATCTATTTATTTAATTTGAAGCTACATGATTATAGTATAATATAAATTATACCTATATTACGAGGCATCTTTCTAGAAGGGAGTAATATGTTGGAGTGGTTGACTGGTGGGGGTTAACCCCCCCCCCCCATGAGTCAACTCTAGTTACGTTAATGCAACTTTATATTCTATTTTCCTTATATAGGGTGAATGGATGAGAAGATTTTCGTAGTTGAAACGATTTTTCTATTACTTCAAGGTAGACAAACATATAAGCAAAGCTAAAGGAGATTGATAACTTTCAAATCTCATTACCACCACACAAAAAAAAATTTAAATGCTGGCCTAAAAATTAGATTTCCGCCCAGAACTATTCTAATGATTAGTATTTCAAGATTTTGTAAAAAGAGTCCATCAACTCACTTTTCAGGTGGTAAATATTTGAACTTTTTTTGAGAATTACCCATAACTAAATAAAACAATATAAAGATATAAAATAATGTAACCAAAATCTCACAATAATAAACTTATTATTGGATAAATAGAAAATATAAACAAGACAACTACATTTATATTTTTTTTTTGTTTTTGTGGGCGATATTGATATTTATTTTATTTTTGTTTTAGGCTCCCAGTGCCCTGGTTACTTTATGGGATAATAAAAGGAAAACCAGTTACTGTAAACAGTGTTGGAATGGTTTGTTCCATTGCAATACTTTTTTTCATGTTGATGTTTGTTATTTTATCAATAGCTTGCTTCCATTGGAAAATGAATAAAGGCTTAGGTTTCACAATGTTTTTATTGTATTTTGCCTTTGTTACTGTTTCATTATTATTTGAATATAACGTGATAATGTGCCCAGTATAAATTTAATGCATTCTTTATAATATGATTATTATTTTACAAATTAACAAAGTCATGGCATATTTTTTTATTTTTTTGTTAAAAGAATATTGAACTCAATTCCTTTTTACTTATTACAAACAGCAATTACATCCAAATAATACCAAGTGTTGTAATTAAAATTGACAAAACTTTGTTTTATAGCTGTATTCTTATGTATAAATATTTTTTAAAAGTTGATCCTAAGTGATATTAAAATACATTCCCTCAATATGATCGATAACATGGTAGTCAAAAGATTATTCAAATTTTACTAATACTAATTCTTGTAACCATCATTGTTAACATATTTCCATTTATTTTTAATTAACATTTATTTCATGTATAATCCAAAATGTGTTAGGTATTTACAAAATTTGTGATTATTAACCGTCCAAACCCATATTGGGTCAGTTTAAATATTACTTCATTATAAACTTATAATTCGGATATTTAAAAATGAAATCAATAATCTTCCATAGTGTTAAAATTGCATTAACAAATTTGTCAAAAGATTAAAATCACAGGAAAAAAAAGGCCGTGTACAAAATTAGCAACAATGTAATCAATTTTTATATGGTTATTCCATTTAAAGAATTAATTCTAATACACTGCCAATGAAATATTTTGTTGAAAAACTTTTGTGTTTTGGGTGAAATTTCTTTTGATTCAGCAATAATATTATTATTCTAAACATAATATTTAATTTTTTATTTACATTAAATTCAAAAATATATATACACAAAAAAAAATACACGAAGAAAATGCAATACTGAATCTCTCATTAATTTTATTCTGCAAAATGCAAAATTGAAAATTGAGATGAATTAAGTTGTGTTAAAATATTACACATAAAATCAATACAAATATTGTGATAGGATAATTTTGAGGCTGTTATAAAAGGAAAAGTTGAACACTGCCAATGATAGCTGCAGATATTTGTTTGTTAAAATTTGTATGAAAAGTTTTACTCTGCCGAGATTGATTTTCTTTTCAGTTATATACATTTATTACTCACATCTTTTGAAAATAAAATCATTAGCCATTCAACAGATTCATTACGATCACTTTTGAACAATATTAAAGAATACAGCTAAATTTATCTTGATATAGATTTCATATTTGACAACTTACAATAATAAGACCTGTTTTTTATTACTGTAAGTTATTAATTTAAATATATATTTGATGGTATTGAATTAATTTCATTACTTATAATAAAAGTAAGAAAACCTGTAAGACAATATACAGAATAAGTTTTTTTAATAATGTAATAATAATATGATAATAATTATAACTATAATAATAGAGACAATACATGAAATTAAATTGCACTTATGAAATTATATGATTATTTAAGCGTACATTTTATTATTTGCTTTATGACTTAAAGCAGTAGAGAATATTAAAACTCATATAAATATATTCAGAATCTATTCTACATTCCTTAGAATCAGATAAGTTTAAATCTTTTGAATAATGTCATAACAAATCTATAATCAATTTTCTCTAGTGAGTAAAAAATATATAGGGGAAAAAAAGAGTTTAGACTTGAACATATCCTCATATACATATCTTTATACATTTATAAAAATGTATATATATATATATATATATATATATATATATATATATATATATATATATATATATATATATATATATAATTGCATTACTAAACATTTCTGTCAATAACATAATCTAATTTGGTCATATGAGCGCAGTTATTGATAAACTAATTGTAACTAAACACCAATAGGTAAATTTTAAGTGTTTTAAATTAAATATTAATATTTGTTAGAAATATAAAGCTAGCCTAATAATCCAGGCCTTCAGAAAATGTGTGTACCCTATTCTCATATCTCTGTTGCTTTTAAATTCTATTTGCTTGAGTTACAGTACTGAACACAGCAATCATATTTAATTTAACTTTCATTTTTTATTGAGTAAATTTAAATAAATTAACACAAATTTTGTGTTAGATACAAATAAATAAAAAAGTTATTTATTTTTTTACATTTTCATTATACTAATAATGTCCATATTCTGAATATTTTATTTATTATCATTTCATAACTGTAAACTTATTTCTTTAAATACAAAAAAAATGTAAAGGATAAGTTTTACGTTCGTCGATGTTGCCTTATAGGTGAAAAGAAACACATTGTACACACATTCTCATTTAAAATTTTAAATGGGAGTTTTTTACTGAAATTCAAATTTATTGTAATTTAAAAAAAAAATATACCTTCAGCTAACAAAAATTAAATGTTTCAAATAATAAATATGCGTCTCTCAGTTTGCTCTCATTTTGATAGTTGAGAACTTATTCCATAGATGCATGCTATGCTAGATTTGAGAACAATATAATTGATTAATATATAGGTTTTTAAAGAATGTATTACCACATAAACATTTATATAATAATAACTTACTCAAATGTTCATTAACTATACATAAATTGTCCATTTCATAATAATTTTTTAAACACTATCAAAATATTCCTGTAAACTCATTTCACTTGTACGAAGATCAGTTAGTGCAGAAGCATGTGTGTGTGTATGTTTGTATTTGCGTGTGAGCATGTGTTTAGGTTTGTCCACAAGCTAGTGTATGTATGTGTTTCTGTAAGTGAGAGAGAGTGTGTGTGTGTGTGTGTGTGTGTGTGTGTGTGTGTGTGTGTGTGTTTGTGTGTGTGTGTGCGTGTGTGTGCGTGTGTGCGTGCATGCGTGTGTGTGTGTGTTGGTCTGTGTCTGGTCTATGCCTGTTTCTGTGTCTGTGAAAAAGATAATATGTATCAGCAGTAATTTTCTATTTTAAAAAAGATTCATGTGAGCATAATTAGAGAAAATACATATTAAAGTTTCTGAAAAATCCTTTACAGAAATGTAGGGAATTAATAGAGTGCTGAATAAACTCCATTTCTTTATGCAAATACTTTAAACCTTGTGTAATAAGAAAATTTAAAAAACTAAGAGAGACAACTATTGTTCTTTTTTCCTTACAAATTTTTTAGATTTATAATATTTTACAGCTTTGCTAAAGTTACAAATATTTTTCTTTAATTTTGATCTACTAAAATCCCTCTGTTCTTTTAGTTTATAACAACCAATTAGTTTACGAATCATCCTTCCTAACTATCAATATTTTCTTTTAGTTCAATTTCTGTTGCTTATGGTTTCCATTTACTTAAACTATAATTGTAAATGTACACATAACAATCATATTTAATCATACCTTATTTTTTCAGTGTTTTTTAAAAAATAGAAGTACATATCCTATTCATTAGTTAAGGAATGAAAAGTTAGTTACGTGTACATTTGCTGTCAATGGCCATAAATTTAAATTTTAGATATTGTTAAGCATATTTAAGTGTAGTTAACTCTTTGATTATTTAGCATAATAGCACAACAGGCTGTGATGACTTGCAATGTTCTCCACAAAAATAGTCTTCTAGCTGTTAATTATTTGCTTAAATTTTACATTAAAACTGTGAATAATTGTATGAATATACATTTAAATTGTTAAGATTATTGTCATGTTGCTTATAAATGAAGGATCTCAAAAACATGTAAATTTTAAGAGGACTGTTTAGTTAACCAGTTGCTTTTAATCAACTCTTTTCTTATCTATTTCAAAATGTACAGACTTAATTTGAAAATTTTAAAGAGAATAAATAGATGGAATTTCAACGCAGCTTTTTGGAGCCATGAAAACTGTTCTCTTTCAATTTCTTGTTATTTTGAGAACTTAATTTATTGTTTGGGCTTATAATCATAGTCCTGATAGTGCATATAAGGAATATGCACCATTCAGTTTGTATGAACTTATAAATACATATGTGTTCTTGCTTGTAAACCTTCACAGACAACCTCACAAGAAATAAATTATTTATACTGTCACTCCATCAACACCTTACGAAAAACATCACTCTTTTTATTAAAAAGTTGAAAGATCACCCTTTTTAAATACACATATTGTATTTATATCTACATATAAACATTTAGTATGTTTACATTTTGCAATTTGTTTAACTGCCTGAAAAAGTATAATCTATAATAAACATAATCTAGAAAGTGTTAGTTATTAATATTTTTTTTATTAATAGCATAAATTAAAAATAGCAATAAATAGAATATATTTATAGCTAAAACATAATTTTGTCTTCAAAGGCATTTATTATTTCTTCCATTATTGTTGGTTGTTGTTATTTTTGTGATGAATCATTTAAATAATGATCTAGTATTAATTGATATTTAAATTAATATTTCATAAATAAATAAGTAAGTATATTTAGTACTCTAATTAGCAGCACAAACTTATAAGACTTTGTTTCAATATTTATTTGCAAACCATAAAACAATTCTAATTTAGTTTTCAGCATTATCATGGATTGGAATGCATAAATTATTACCATAGATTCCAAATAAAAACATAACAAGAGACCCTGATTTTCAGAGAAAGGTTCCATATTTATGATGTTATTATTCTTAACAAGAATGAAATTTTACTGAACATTTTAAGCTATAGAATGTTTCTATGAAAATAAAACTATTGTTATAGGTAAACATACAGCTTCCTATCTCTCAGCTCCAACACTAATTTAAGTAAGATCAAATATGTGATTTAAAATGATGTAATGAAATATTTGCCCTACATTTTATAATATTGTTACCCATATGTAAATGTATAGATATTAGATGTTTGTGAATGTAAATATAAATAAATGAATATATGTATATATATATATATATATATATATATATATATATATATATATATATATATATATACATATGGAAAAACTGGAGCCTTTAAAGATTTTAGAATTGTAAAAAGACCAAATTTTACCACATATTTTAGTTAATAGTTGAAATAAGTGAAATCAAGTATTGTTGTATTGTTGCATACTATGTACAAATACTCTGCGTTAATTTATTAATAGAAATTGGAAGTGCCTAGTATATTTTCTTTTGTGTACCTAGAATGATGATAATTTTGTTGTGTGAGTGACTTTGTGATATTTAGACCAAGGAAGGCCTATGTGGTATTATTGATGTTTTTCCGTCATAAAAAATATATTGTATTGCTCACATATTTAGGTATGAATCAGAAGTGTTACATAATAGAAGCACAAAACTTTTTGTCATACAATTAATGTGGTCCAGTAAGAAGCTTAGATTAACTTATTTTTTGCTAGTTTTGTTTCTGAGATTAATAATATTTATAAATTTGCAGTTAAATAAATAGATAGTTTTGTGGATAATGGAATAATTTTATGGTGTCTGCACATGGAAAAAAATGTGATCATAAAATTTCAATTTTTTTAATTTCTTCAAGTTTCTGGCTACTATTCACCTCAAAAATTTATATTATACTTTGTATTCAAAAAAATTGTATTCAATACGTACATTAATTTGTAGTATATTAATATTGCTGATTCTTTTTTTGGAAAATAGTACTGCTATGACTCTATATATTAAGTTGCACAGAATTGATAGCATTACCAATAATTCTAAAATGTGCAGACCCCTGTAGTTAATTTAAGCATTACTTGTCATTATATTTTTGGAAAAAAAATTTGTAGTTGGATGCAAATTATTTACAATTTAACAGAGATTATATGAATAGATATCTAGCTTGTCATAATTTTTAGTTACAAAAGGTTACAAAAGTTATACATTGTGTGATTTTGTGCGATTCATATTTCCAGAAGAATATAATTGTGAAGTGAATAGTTTTTTTTTAGATAAAGGAGTGTTTTTATAAAAATACTAATAATACTATAAATAAGTAAATTTAAAAAAAAATTAAAATACTGTATTTAGTGCCTCATAATTTTCATTGTTAAACACCACTCAAGCATTGGAAAACTTGCTTAAAGTAATATCTGTAATTATTCCACTTTAGCTACAGAGCATATAACATTTCTTTGTTGTATGATAGTTTTAAAATATAAAAAGTAACAAAAAAAATGTATAAATATTGACTTATTCAAATTTTCACAGTGTGAAACTTTGATGAACAAATGTTCTGTACAATGCAATTTAGAAAAATGTGTAAATAATTACTTGTTACACGTTACTATGGTATAAATATTGTTATAGCAACTCTTCTTACTAGAGCCTTATGTATAAGGAATGTGCTATTTCATGACCATATGAATCTTTGCTATTTATATTTCAATTAATAAATGTAAATTAGAGGAATTTCTTTCATTCTTAAAATTTCATATTGAGCAGAATAAAGTTTAATTTCTAGTATTACCAAAATTCATAATTTTATTTGTATTAAGAAATATGGTATTCAAATAGCACAGACCTTCTTGTTATTTCAGTAGTATTGAAATTGTTATTCATAGTCTGTTAAATAAAAACTTAAAAATAAATAAAAAAATATCATCAATTTTAAATTTGAAGAAACAACTTTTTTTTATTCAAATACATTAAATTTAAAACTAAAAAAGAAGTTTGGAAGTCTAGAATATTTTGGCAATAACATAGCCAATGGAAAGAATGGTTTGGTTAAGATTAATAGAAAAAGTATTCAAAATAAACTAAATGAAATTCAAAGTTTGAACAGTTATTTAACAATGACCTTTACATTTCTTCGATGGTGCAATTATGATTTTTTCACTAATTTATTTTTTCAAGTATAACCATTATCTATTATATAAATAAGTACATAAATTACAGACTTGTTTAAAAAGTTATTCATGGGACCATTTTGTATTTGTTGATGTTATTGGATAAAATGGAGAACGGAGATAGTTGGGGGGCGCAGTCAAAAAAACACCAAATAAGTACCAGGCTTATATTTAATTAGTGCCGACGTTTCGACCTACAATGTGTAGGCCATCTTCAGGGCTATGAGAGAGAAACAAACAGAACAAAAAAAACGTTGTAGTAACAAGAATATAGTGACATGTAATGTAGACAATTAAAATAGTGACAGATATGATAATTAAAGATAATGAATATTAAAAAAGTTACAGAATATAATAAAATTAAAGTAGTGACAGATATAATAAAATTAAAGATGATGAACAGAAACTAAAATAGTGACAGATATAATAATTAAAGATAACGAATATAAAATAAAGAAAATAAATGTACAGAAAGGATAAAAATGTAAACATAATATAAAGATAAAGAAAAATGAGGAGGTAAACAGAAAGATACAAAATGAGAAGATTAAAATATAAAAAAAAGGGGGGTGGAATATGAAGGATTTAGAAAAAACTAGTTTAATTATAGGTATAAATTGTATGATAATAGACTTCTAGAGGTTACATAAGTAAAATGTATGAAACATAATAATACAAGAATATGTAGAAAGAAATGAATAAGTATCTCGTAGAATGACAGTTAGAAATGTAAAAAATTTGAAAATATAAGTATGGGATGTAATATAAAAAAAATTGATTGGGATGTAATATAAAAATAGTTGATTGGATTGATAAATTTGAAAAATTAAAAGTAATGCTTATAAATATGAACTCTTTGATTACCAACATATGATGGATGCCAAAATGATAAGGGAGGAATAGGAAAATATATAGTGTGAGGAATGGAGAAAGACTAAAGAGAAAAAGATATGATATATAAAATATTAAGAAAAGACACACCGACTGGGAGAGGCAGCTGGGTGAACAACGGCTAACCAACAATGAAAAATACGTTACGAATCAAGACGGAAGCGCTAGCAGCAATCTCTAGCGGCCAAAAAGGTAAGTAAGAGAAAGAGTATAGGAAAATGAGGGAAAATGAATAAATGGGTAAAATATTAGAAGAAGAAAAAAATGTGTAAAAATATTAAAGATGATGATGAAAGAGAGATAGTAAAGAGTAATAATGACTAAATAAATGAGAAATTGTGGAAAGATAATACCAATAAAATAAAATAAATGTCAATAGTGCGGTAACAAAGGAAACATCAGTAACGAAGTAACAGAATTTTATAGTTCATTTTATAGTAGTCATGGATGAGTTTATTAACAACATAGGGAAGAAAATTGGTTTTTAAAAGAATTTCTTAGGTACGGTGGGTGTTGGTTTTATGGAAACAGGGTTTTTTTTTTGTTCATTTAACGTCACTTTTTGCTGCTATGGCTAATCGGACGATGCTACATTGGGAGCTCTAAATTTTGCCTATCCAGGTTTAATTAAGATAGGGATTTTTAACGAGTACCTGACATCTTACAGGCTCGGGACCCCCGTTTAACACCCCTTCCGAAGGACGGCGTAACTAAGGATTTTTTACTCCCTTTAAAAAATCTAGGGCCACGTACCGGGCTACGAACCCGCGATCTTGGGCTTAGTAGTTTGTTACGCTAACCACTAGACCACAGGTCACCCCTTATGGAAGCAGGGGTCAGAGAGGGATAGGCCACGGTGAATGATATTGTTAGCGACGTTAATTTTAAGGTGGTGCGGATGTTGGGAGTAATAATTAAGAAGTCTGCCAGAGTAAGTGGTTTTAGTATACTAATCTGTGGATAAGGTGTGGTCAGGATTTTTAATGATAAGGAGGTCAAGAAAAGGTAGTGACTTATTGGATTCGAGTTCAACGGTGAAATAGAGGCGGGGATGGTATGAGTTGAAGGAAGATAATAAATCTGGAATAATGTTGGGATTTATGATAAGGAGGAGGTCATCTACATATTTTTTAATGAAAAAAACATCGTCAAGGAACTGGAGTAGAATGGAGTCCAGAAGGTCATTTAGGACAATATTAGAGAGGTCAGGAGCGAGGGGATTTCCCATGGCAAGTCTAGAAATTTGGTAAAAGAACTGTCCATGGAAGGTAAGGTAGTCGGATTCACAACAGAGTTTAAGGATTGGAGGAATGAGGACCGGTTGAGAGAGATATGGGGTTCTACTAGTGACCAGTTGTTATCTATTATGAAGAAGGCTTTATCTAAAGGTATGTTGGTAAATAGGCTTTCGACATCAAAGGAGGTGAGGATGTAATGATCAGGAATGGTGAGGGATGTTAAAAGATCACGTAGTTTAAAAAATGTTTGGATATCATATGGGTTGTTACGGCTGAGGACTTGTAAGGATGGAAGTAAGAATTTGCTAAGTTTTGTAGATGGTGAATTGATGTTAGATGTAATAGGACGGAGGGGGTTGTTGGGTTTGTGGATTTTCGGAAGAGCATAAAAGCGGGGGGCTAAGGCATTATTGAAATGAGGTTTCTGTACACCGGGTATGTAATTAATTTTGAATTGACCAGGCTTTTTAGGTGGAGGTTGAATTGTTTTTGGAGAGAGGCAGTAGGATCACGAGGTATGGGTTTATAGGTGAAAGTATCTGAAAGAAGAAAATTAATTTTGAGGTTATAATCAGAACGATCCATAATTACAGTCAAGTTACCTTTGTCAGCTTTAGTGACAATCAAGTCGTCATGGAATTGAAGAAAAGAACGTTTGAGAGAAAGATCTTTGAGAAACTGTGGAGAGAAATTTGAAGGGAAAAGGAAAAGGAATGGGGGTGCTGAAGGAAATTGGAAATGATATTAGCTACAGAGACACGTGAAAGATCTGGTTGAACATGTGAATGGTTGAGGAGGGGGTCATTATAGATATATTCTAAGTCGGTCAATAGATCGGGTATAACTTTTTTGAAGGAGGAGGAGGGTGCAGAAAAATTGGGTCCTAAGGATAGACTATTGATAACATTAGTGGGGATGTGGGTGGAAGAGATATTGTGAACGCAGTGGTCATCTCCTTTAGGGTAGATTTTGGAGATGAGGGAATTATGGTAAAGGGATTTAAATTTGGTGATAAGTTGGAGTTTTTTACGTGACCTAGTTGTGGAGAAAGTGGATGCAATAAGAGTTGAAAGTTTGTTCATATTGGATAAAATGTTTGTGAACACTTTATGAAAAAAAAAATGAAATAGCTCAAAAAAAACAACTAGCACAAAGCATTAGAGGCACAAATAAGATTTAATATCTTTCGGACAATGTTATTATTTCTTTGTTAAAATATTAAAGTACGGTCAAATTGATATCAACTATATGATGCTGTTAAATCAATCCTCTCTTTTATAGATGGTATTTAACAACAGAATGCAAGAACCAAAAATAATTGGATGATAAATTGAGTTTTCAAATAAAATTATTTTATAAATAAGAAAAATTTTGAATTAAATCCTTCTATAATAATTAAAAATAAACGGAAATGAAATTAACCATCTAATAATCAAACTAAAGCCAACCAATTTCTTCCACATATATTATCAAGGTCAACAATTATCATTCAACATCCAATTTTTCTTCTTTCCTTTTTATTGTTTACGATATTTATGAAGAACTACCAAATGCACAAAGAAAGCCATTTTCTACTGTCGATCAAACGAACTATAATAAGAAGGTTGCGGCTTTAGAAAAATTGGAGTATATGGCGCAAAATATAATAGTTTCTTCATTATCAAGTCAGGTAAGACAACTTGTTAATATGCGCACAAACGCCAAATCTATGTGGGAAAAACTTCATAGTGTTTATGAGCAAAGGCAAGACAGACTATTTAATTAATTTTTTGGTATTAAGGAGAAGGAATCTGGTGACTCTATAGCCAAGCATATTGCAAAGCTAGAAAAATGATGGCAGGAGTTATGCGATGAAACCTGGAAAGAAGACAAAGTTAAATTTGCCGGACTCTCTGTTCTTAAATAGGGTTCTAAATACTATGCCTTCAGAATACCATGAGTTTATAAATGCTTGGGAATCCGTCCCCAGGGAGCAGAGGAACTTAGATCTACTGAGAGAAAGGCTCTGTGTTGTGGAAATGAGAATGAATGAGAGGTCGGAAGGTGCTAGTGGTTCGTCAGCTGTCTTTTATGTGAAGCATAGTAATGCGGGTAATTCCTCTTTTCACAATTATAAAAGTCAATATTATAATAAAGACAAAATTCCACCTAAGGACAGTAATGTAACACTGAAATGCTATCGTTGTCACCAGCAAGGTCATTTTAAAAAGGATTGCCCAAAGAAACATTCATTTCATAAAAATGGTGGGTACATTCGGTACCTGCAAAGGGTAAAGGTACGAGTGGTGATGCTTTTGTCTGTAGTATAGCTGAGGGTGACTTGAACGCTGCATGGATCACTGATTCCGGTGCTACTCACCATATGACCATGAGGAAGTATCGGTTTGCTACTTTCGAATCCTTTCCAGCGGAGAAATATGTCCAAGTCGGTAACGGACAGACCATGAAGGCTTATGGACGAGGTAACATTAATGTTGAAATGTTTATTGATGTTAAATGGATTGGTGGTTATTTGCAGGATATATGGTACGTGCCAGATGCCGATAAAAATTTGTTTTCCCTTACATCAGCTCTCGATAAAGGATATGTAACAACATTTAGTAATAATAAATGTTCATTGTTTAAGAATGGTCGACTGGCAGCACAATCAACCAGGACCGGTGGTTTATTTACCATGAACATGAGGGTCATCCCAGTCTACTCGGCAGAGGCTCAACTTGCGGTTGAAGATACATTACAGACCTGGCACGAACGCATGGGCCACCAGAATAAGAGGTATGTCGCAGAATTTTTAAAGCATAGTGGTGTAAAATTTGGCGGCCAAGCAGACTTTTGTGATGCATGCATAATTGGAAAGATGCATAGGTTAAGCTTTGGCAAGAGAAAGGAACAAGTCTCCAGTCCGGGGGATAGAATAAATGCTGACGTCCGTGGACCTATGCCCACTCTGTCAGCCGGTGGAAGTAGGTACTTTTTAGTCTTAAAGGATGAATTTTCTAAGTATCGGACGGTCTATTTTCTAAAAGAGAAATCTGAGGTAAAGAATAAATTACAGCAATTCTTGACGGAGGTGAAAACTATTGGACATACTGTCAAGGAATTATTAACCGATAATGGAAAAGAATTCATAAATAGGGATGTACAAATAATAACTAGGGACCATGGCATGTACCATCGCACCTCTATGCCCCATACACCCGAGCAAAATGGTTCGGCAGAGAGGGAAAACCGAACCCTTGTGGAGTCAGCAAGAACTATGCTGCATGCATCGGGCCTCCCAGAAAAACTGTGGGCGGAGGCAGTTATGACTGCTGCTTATGCCATAAATAGGACAGGTCCATCCTCCTCTAGTGGTGTTTCACCTTATGAAGTTTGGTGCGGTAAGAAAGCCTCAATAAAGCATCTTAAAATATTTGGCACTGAGTGCTTTGTGCATATTCCTAAGGAAAAAAGGAGAAAATTTGACAAGAGGGCAAGGAAAGGTTTCCTTGTTGGGTACTGCGGTGATCAAGATGGTTATCGAGTATGGATTCATGAAGATTCCGAAGTTGTGCTGTCTAGGGATGTTGTCTTCAAGGAAGAAAAAACATCAACTGCCGTCTTTGAGTACTTAGCGCCTATTTCAGGTGAGGAAGAAGGTATTTCAAAGGAAGTTGGGAAACAAGCAAACTCGAAAGAAGTCCAAGATCACATGGAAAAACAGTATGATGGAAATAAAAATTCTAAGAAGGTTCAGGATAAAATTGACAGCACCCCTACTAATAAAGATGATTATAATCTACGGAATAGGGGTGAGTTAAGGGCACCAACAAGATTAGCAGTGGACTATGCTATGTTAGCATTTTGCAATGAACCTAGGTCTTACAACGAAGCCACCTATTCTATTCAAGCTGAAGACTGGCACAAGGCTATGAGAGAAGAGATGAATGCTCTAAAGGAAAATGATACTTGGACACTGGTGGATAGGCCTGAGGGGAAGAAGATAATAGATTGTCGTTGGGTCTACAAGGTAAAATATGATCCTGATGATATTGTAGAGCGTTACAAGGCTCGATTAGTCACGAAAGGTTTTTCTAAACAACCAGGAGTTGATTTCTCTGAAACCTTTAGTCCAACCATTAGATGGGATACTATCAGTGCTGTGCTTAGTGCCAGTGCACAGGATGGACTTCACTTGCAGCAGAAGTATCAAGAGTGCCTTTCTGTATGGATAACTGAACGAAAAAATGTATATGAAACAACCCGAAGGGTTTGATGATGGCTCGGATAGGGTGTCTCCTACGCAAAAGTCTATTCGGTCCACGTCAGGCATCCCGTTGTTGGAACAAGAAATTCACAAATTTTCTCGAGTTATGTGATCTCAAGCAAAGTGAGAATGATCCCTGCCTTTTTTTAAGTACCAATAAATCACTTATTATAACAATTCATGTGGATGATGGCTTGGTAGCATCGAGAAGTATTTCACAGTTGGAGAAATTTTTAAATACTTTGCGTAAAACTTTTAAAGTAAATATCACTGAAGCCAAACATTATCTTGGAATCGAGATCAAACATTTCAAGGATGGAACCATTTTTATAAACCAAGAGGCTTACACTCGTAAAATTTTAAGCAGATTTCGGATGGAAAATTCGCACCCGGTTTCAACACCAATTAAAAAGGGTGAATTTATTAGTTCTAGCAAGAAATTAGAGGAAAATGTGCCATACCGTGAAGCTATTGGTTCTTTGCTTTATCTCTCGATTGGAACTAGACCGGACATCTCCTTTTCTGTCATCAGTCTCTCTCAAAGGGTGGAGTCTCCAACGGTGGAAGATTGGGAGATGGTGAAGAGAGTGTTCGGGTATTTGAAAGGGACACAAAATTATGGAATATACTATGGCAAAAGAGAGGCCTGCCTTGAAGGATTTTCTGATTCGGATTACGCTGGTGATGTGGTTACGAGAAGATCAACCTCTGGTGTTCTCTTTGAATATTCCGGAGGACCTGTTTCTTGGATGAGTAGGAAACAAAGGAGTGTCGCCAAGTCTACGACGGAGGCAGAATTTGTTGCAGCGAGTTTGGCTGTGGGGGAAGCTGTTTGGCTAGTACGAATCTACAGTGAGATTGGATTGCTGAAGAAACCACCTGTACTTCGAGTGGACAACCATGGTGCTATTCAACTTCTTAAAAACCCTTTATTCCACAGTCGGACAAAGCACATCGATATCCAAATGAAGTTTGTCAGGGAAAAGGTGGAGTCAGGACTGATCTCAGTTGAAGCTATTTCATCATCGGAGCAGATGGCGGACATCTTGACGAAGCCTTTGCCTCGGCCACAATTTGAAGCTCTTCGTAGTCTTCTTGGAGTGTGTGCTATGCAGTGCGGGAGTGATTAGTTGTGTATGATCGTTTGTTGTGTATATTGGTGTAGAGTCAGTGAGTATGTTGGCATTATATATTTTTGGGGGAAGTGTTAATGATAAAAATATGCCATGCCAACACTGTCGATTATGCTTGTCTTTGGTGGCAACACTGTCTGTAACCTCATCTTGTTGTTGTTATCTACTTTCAATACGACCACATGTATTTTGTACAGTTTATTATTAAAATATGAGTTTATATTCAAGCTGTGATTATATTGAGTATTCCTAAGGCCACCTTTTCTGATTCTTTATCAACCTCCATAGTCTATTCTTCGATTTCAAGCAGGCATATATTGTGGTGCCCCAGGATATAAATCCATCGTGCCTGGCCAGATTCGAACTGGTCTCACAGCAGAATTGAGCTTGCTAAGTTGGTGTCCAAACACTATTAGCTACCACTACTTCAACACATCGTGTAGGTGAATAATGTAATTAGTTTAAAAGACAGTATGTTTATGGTTTGAACAAGTTCTGGTTTCTGAAGTATATAATGAAAGGAAACAAAAGTATTGACCTTAAACGACAGGTTTTCGACAGATGTATTATGCCAGCGGTGACCTATGGCTCCCATGCATGGTCTTTGGCAAAAGCCCAAGAGAAGAAGATCAAGGTGTGGCAGAATAGCATCGAAAGAAGAATAATGAACGTGAAGAAAAGGGACAAAATCAGAGGCAAAAATTTAAAAAAAGAAACAGGTCTCAAAGACAACACACTCTTGTAAATAATAAAAAGCAAATGGAAATGGGCTGGACATCTCCTGCGGTGCAATGACAACACATGGTCAAAAATACTCACGGAATGGACACCATATGACCGAAAAAGGAAGAGAGGCAGACAATTGAAGAGATGGAGAGATCCATTTAGGCTTTTGGCCGGACCTCTCTGGTAGAGAGCTACTAAGGATAGAGATGTGTGGAAGAAAAAATGTTTGGCCCTTACAAATCCCGCATCCCAGTAGGGCTATTCATCCAGGGAAGTGTTAAAGAATATTACTCCTAAAGGAAGGCCTATGCAAGAAAAAAAAATGTGTATATAAATATTTATATATAATGTAAAGAATTTTTTTTTTATGTTGTTAGTAAATTTAAGTTTTATATTAATTGTATAATTTACACATAAATAAAGGCTATTTTCATTTCATTTCATACTTGTCCAAGCAGGTGAAAACAATCTCCAAATGAGGCTTGTGTTCTTCTTCAGTTGACGATGCAATTAGGCCATCATCTAAAAAAATAAATACAAAATCGAGACCAGTAAAAACTTGATACGCGATAATAACGTTGGAAGCTGCTGGGTGCGTTTCGTAACCCTGGAGCCATGACGTTAAATTTGAAGAGCCCAAATGGAGTGATAATGGTGGTTTTTGATTTATGCTCCTCAGCTATGGCAATTTGCTACAGCTATAGCAATAGGCCTTAAAAAGATCAATTTTAGAAAAAAATAATGTACCATGTAACATACTCTGGAAACCACCTATCCGAGGAATTGGATAGCGATCAGGAACTGTAAGGTTATTAAGCCTTCAAAAATCACCACCGGGGCGTAACGAACCATCCTTCTTTGTAACTAGATGTAGAGGAGAAGCCCATTCGGATTTTGATGATCGAATTATTCGATGATTTAACATGAATTGGAACTCTTCCTTCGCTAACTGTAACTTCCTAGAGTCGCGTCTTCTAGCTTTTGAATAAATAGACTTCCCGGTAGTATGAATGTTGTGTTTTACGCTGTGCTTGCATTCACTAGGTATTAAATTGGGTTTGGTTGGATTAGCAAATCTTTGAGAATTTGACACAGTGCTAATGATGTCACCATTTGAAATAGTGGAAATCTCACTACGGATCTGTGCACCTGTGACATTATCGACAAGCTTCTTATTTTTTAAATCTATAAAAAGATTAAAATGAGCCAAAAAATCTGCACCAATATTCCTCTGTTAACTTTAGCCACAATAAAGGGCCACTGAAACTGACGAACAAAACAAAATCAATATTTAAAGTTTTTACACCGTACGTTATTATGGATCCATTGGCTGCAAACAAAACAAAATCTTTCCTAGGGGAGTCACAATTTGATCTTAACAGAATTATGGACACATCTGCCCCACTGTAGACAAGAAACTTTAGTATGGTTTTTAAATCCTGGACAAATAAACGAAAAGTGTAACCGCCTGAATTGTTACCAACAGCCGAGGCCACATCTACTATTGCTTATGGGAGTTTTCCTACCGCTGTAGCAAACCACAAGATTGTTTACACTTCTCTGGTCTCCATTTTTTTCCAAATCTATAAACATATATATATATATATATATATATATATATATATATATATAAAACATAAAAGGGTTCGGAATCGCCGATTTTGGATGCACCCATTGAGAAAACATTCGATACAATGAATAATTTTGGTGTGCAAAACCATTTTTTTTTTCTTGTTGAAAACCAACTAAAATTCAGGTCAATATCAACTAATGAGAACTCTAGAGGGGGGGGGGCATGGCTCCCTCAAATCCGCCAATGCCTTAGCTAGAGCATATTTATTAGTCTCAGTACCTTTAATAATGTCCCATATATTTTCCATGTAATTAACTTCTAGCTGAGAAACGAGATAGTTGAACTTCGTATCTTCTTTGATAATACCCATAAGATTAAATTGGGCTATATTTAATAAAACCATAATTCAGATTATCGGCCCAGAAGGGAAGTATTTTAATTGAATCTTTAGTTACCTCGGGTTGGTCCTCAAGTTTATCTTCAAATTTCTGATACCAGCGGCTCCCTGCTGGGAATCACTTGAAGACATTAGTTCGTAAACGTCAGGTCACCAATTGTAGGTAATTAATAAAATAAGACACTTATTAGGAACAATGCGGTCTGACAACATGGCTTGCTTTTCTCGACTGGTTTTTCGAGGTTACCACTTACAAAGAGATTTTCTAACAATAATTGAAGACATTAGTTCGTAAACGTCAGGTCACCAATCGTAGGTAACTAATAAAATAAGACACTTATTAGGAACAATGCGGTCTGATAACATGGCTTGTTTTTCTCGACTGGTTTTTCGAGAAAGAGGAGTCTTACAAAGAGATTTTTTAACAATAATTGGTACTTCAAGTCCCTACAAAACTATCATCCTCCCTACTCTTCTTTACGAATGTAAAACGTGGCAGTTAACTTTAAAGCATGAACGTCTTACGGTATTCGAAAATAAGGGGTTACATAGAATATTCGGACAAAAAAAAACATGATACCACCAGAGAATTTAGGATATTACACAACGTGAAATTTCAGAATAAGTACCTGGTTAATATTATTAAAGTAATAGCGTTGCGAAGATTTAGATGATCTTTAATTGTGTAGGGCTCCATAATGAACAAATTCCTAAAAAATTAATAAGCGTTCCACCGACTGGTAAACAATTGGGAGGTACCCCATGGCATAGGTGGGAGGAATGCATTAAGAGTGATCTGGTCTATTTGGGTTTGGTTGGTGGACAGAGGTTAGTACTGATATAAACCATACAATATGCTGAGATTGTAAACCACAAAGATTGGTGGTATCAGCATGGAGTCTCTGGGTTCTCTAAGCCTTATATATATATATATATATATATATATATATATATATATATATATATATATATATATATATATATATATATATAATTTTACTATTTCCTAGGATTTCATTAATAAAGAAACAAAATTTATTTTATATTTATTTATTTAATATTAGAACAATTTTAATCACAGCTCTTGATAAATCACTTAACAAATATACCTAAAAAGTGCATTATAACATAATACCTTCATTAATTAGGAATATCATAACATTACACAACAAATTGTATAAAAGTGATGGATATTTAAATATAGTACAATATTCATTATAAGTTAATCAATTATCTGTCCACTTGGAACTGACTTAATTGTAAAGAATCATCTTAATTTTTTATAATTATTTCAATGAGGAAAACCGCTAACTATTTTTCAGATAGTGCCGTTAGCTATATATGGTATTTTGTTTTTTGATAATGTGATGAGATAGTTAAATTATTTGTTTACTACCAGTTAGTTATTACCTATTTTCTAACTTGTTTTACTGAATTCACTTCAAGTGATATGCTGAGTCACCAGTTAATGCTTCTCAATTTCAAATAATTCATCGGACTCTTCTTCAAGTTTTAAGTGTTTAAAAAATTTCAAATTAAGACAAGACTAGGCAAATAAAGATATATTGAGACCATTAACTAATGAATGATTTATTTACGAACTAGGTATATTATTATTTTATATTATCACCCATAAAATATAAGATGTTCCAAAACCTTTTAACACAAAAATAAACAAAAGAAATGCATTTTAAGCTGGGAGGAACAAGAATTTGTTACTTATCCATAAATTTATATATATATATATATATATATATATATATATATATATATATATATATATTTATATAAGTTAAGAGAAGATAGATAATAATATACCTAATAATCCCAAACAGGGACTGTAAACATTGTAAAGAGTATAAATAGAGGATTTGTATCTCAATAAACCAGTGTTTAAACAGCCTTCATTATTGTCGTTCTTTACCCATATTATTCTTTTTTTTTACTGTGCCGAAGCTCTTAAGTGGTGCCAAAACCCGGGACTTGTAAGCAGTACAGTAAGAATACATTTTTTTTCTTTTCTCTCTTTTTTCATTTTTTTACGAAGAGAGTTCGAATTTTTTTTAGTTAGTTAATTTTTCAAAATACGGAACAGGTGCTAGCATGAATGAGCAAGGCCAAAGTATCCTCAGGCCAGCAACATTAACATTGGAGCCAACACAACTAGAACAGGTGAATGCTGAGTTCCCACCATATCCAGCGACCACGCTAGCAATGGCCGCACAAGAGGCGAACAGGATAGCTCAAGAAACAAATGAGCTAGAAAGAATGAAGTTGAAGAAGACCAATGCGCAGGACATCAAAAGAAAAATCTCCGACCTGGATAAATTTAACAGCGACGTAGGTAAGCTCAATCACTTCATTAAAGGTGAGGACGGGATCATGAGCAGTATCCAAGACAGTGATTCATGGCCAGTGATCAAGGAATGATTAAAAAAGGCCTATGGAGGAGGGCGATGGGCCCCTGAAGAGGACATGCTCCAAATGTTTTGCGAGGTGAAGAGGACGAACCAAACGAATGGCTAGTACGTGGCAGGACTTCTCGCGAAACTAAACAAAATCAACGAGAAACTGCGGGAAGTTATGCGGGGGAGAACCGATGGAAGTCAACGTGCAGTGAATATGGAGGAGTAGAATGCCATCCGGTTCATCTAGATCTTCTGAGGCTTCAGGATCCAAGACGGAGGGCAGCGAATCTGGTAGCAGAGGGACCCCCCGGAGGAAAAAGCAAACAGCAGAGTGCAGGGAGGAGAACCGAGGAGGTAAGTAGAGAATGAGGATGGTGTAAACGGAGGAAAACCTTTTGTGTGTAAATGCGATTGGGAAAAAGTTTGAGCGGTTGCCTATAATAGAATTTTGTAAGGGGTGGAGATGCCTAGTGGACACAGGGAGTTCATGTAGCTTAGTGAGTAAGGATAGTTCAAGGACAATATTTAAAGGGAAGTGTACACCAGAGTTTAGGAAGTATGTAAATTAGTCACTTTGAGTGGTCCCTGTACGGTAGAGGGTGAAATAGAATTAACATTAGATCAATGGGGACAGAAAGGGGAAGTAACGATATTACACGTAGTAGAGGCCATGCTAAGGGAGTACGGGGGGGGGGGGATTTTGGGGTGTGATTTACTCCGAAAACTAGGTGCGAAACTGCGGAATTCAGGGGGCACATGGGTAGTTAAAATCAGGAAAAAGGGGTATAAAACGATGGAGGAAGCGAATAGGGACATGGGGCGTGTGGGAGTGATTACCCAGGACCGGGAATGGCGGACAAGAGTAATAAAGGAATTTGCGAATATTTTTTTTCACGAAGGGGAGCCTTTAAGTGTGACAGGAGAGACTCTTCATGAAATTAACCTGAAATCTGAGAAGGTTACATATGTGAAGGAAAGAAGATACCCGCAGGTTTTGAGAAAACATATCCGGGAGGAACTAGAGGAGCTGAAGCGTCAGGGTATAATTGTAGATAGTAAATCACCATTTAATAGTCCTTTATAGGCAATGAAGAAAAAGGCCATTGAGGGCGAGACCAAGAACGGAGAAAATAGGCATCGACAGGGCATTCATTAGATGTCGCCTTATGGCGGAAACAATAAGTGATGCCAAGGGGATTACGAACAGAGACGACTACCCCCACAGCACCGGTAATGGACACCTTCACGTGGAGAGGTTTCAAATTGTTGACGATAGAGGACACCTACAGTAAAATAGCATTGGCCCACCTGGTGAAGGAGAAGTCAGCAGCGGCAGTCAGTGATGCCCTTCGATTTTGGTTCCAATTCTACGGGGTACCGGATAGAATTTCCTCGGATGGGGGCAGAGAGTTTGATAATGCCCAATTGCGGAAGGAGATACAGGAACTCGCGGTCGAATGGTACTGGAACACCCCTGGTCATCCAAAGAGTAGGGGGAGGGGATCGAACAATTACATAGTACCCTGGGAGAACATCTGAGGGTATTCCATGCGGAAAAGGGCCTGGAGGCAGATCAGGCAATGCCCCGCGCCATAGTGGCGTACAATCATGCGATCCACATGGCCACTGGGTTTCCCCTTTTGAGGATCTTTTCAGTTTTCGGGCACGACGGAGAGATGGGAGGGGTGCGGTAGTAGACGAAGACATGGCGGATCGACTAGTAGCCAATAGAGTCGGACTCGAGAGAACGTGGGGGAAAGCACATGGGCGAATGGTGGCAGAAAAGACTAAGAGAGTATCGAGAGATAACAGGGGCGTGAATGTTAAGAATCGGTACTATCGTCTACAGACGAATTACTTCGAATCGCGCAAAGGAGGTCTCGAGGTACGCGGGGCCATTCAAAGTGATTGCCATTCGGGAGCACAATCTGGTTACCATCCAACAGGACCGAGACCAGAAAACGTATAACGGTCCATATAGAACAGCTCAAAGTGCCAGCTGGGGTAGCCAGCCCAGAATAAGAACCCATAAGAATGAATTTTTTTTTTTTTTTTCTTGTCTGTAGTTTATTTTTATTTTTTTGGTGAAACAGTGTAATTTTATTTTTGGTTTTTGTTCCATGGTGTAATGTATAGTTTTGTAAAGTACCAGGGTTTTGAGTTTGTATCTAAGTATGCTGATGTGTAAAACATAGATACAATTTTTGTTAGTTGCTTTGTTTTGTCGTCAGCATTTGTATTCTTATTTTATTTTCTTGTATTTATTTTTTCTTTAAGTTTACGAGGATGTTCATAAACTGCCAGGAGGGAGTTAAGAGAAGATAGATAATAATATGCCTAATAATCCCAAACAGGGACTGTAAACATTGTAAAGAGTATAAATAGAGGATTTGTATCTCAATAAACCAGTGTTTAATCAGCCTTCATGAGTATCGTTCTTTACCCATGTTATTCTTCTTTTTTACTTTTTGAGTACCGAAGCTCTTAAGTTATATATATATATATATATATATATATATATATATATATATATATATATATATATATATTCATATAGGCTAACTTAAACTGAAAATGTTTATAAAATATGAATTCTATTACTAAATATGAGTATTAGGATGAAGAGCAATTGTTCAAAAATATTTTGAATGCAATCATACTGCAATGAATTAAATTAAAATCACTAAAAATAAATATTTAATTAAAATCATTAAAAAAAAATAAAAATAGGAAGACAAGGTTCTACACTCTTACTTGCTATTGCTTCATCACATTTATGATCTAAAACATGGAACAAGGTCACGGATTTGTCTGTTATAAATTTTTTTGTAATATAATTTCTTTAGAACAAAATAGACAATCAAATTAATCTTTAAAACAATATACCAAAAATAGGTAATATATAGCCTATTTTTAGGTGATATGATGGAAAAGAAATAATTTTGTCTGAATACAAACTAATTTGTTAAAGAGAAAACTGTTAAATGTAGGTCAAAGCAAGAAATAGGGTGAAAAATATAGCTTACATAAATTCTGTAATAACCTATCGAACCAATCTTATTATGAAAACCAAATCGGCAAAACTGATAATGAATCGACTATTCGACTATATTTGAGGAAATCAACAATTTCTACAATTGTAGAGCGATTATTAATTGAACAGTAAAACAAGGAGTACCACGACTTTCTTTGTCATAGAATCATCATTAATACTTCAGCATCACAGAATTAATTTAGGTAATTTTGATTTATCTATCTAACTTAAGTATAAGTAAGAATATAAAAATTCAAGTTCCATAGACACATATATATATGTGTGAAAAGATAATACAACTTGCACTTAAAAAAAATAAGCACAGGTCTTTTTGTACAAACATGATTAATTGTTCTGTACACACACACCCCAACATATATATAATATATTATACATAATTTTTATAATTTTTTCAAACCACTCCTGACATCATATGAATTTAAAATATTCCATATTCTATTTTATAAACAACAACTAGGGAGTCCATTCATAACATCATTACTGGAAAACTAAATTTAGAAACTTCCTATAAATTTTATGGATCCATGTTATAACCTAGGTTAAATTAGATACCATAGCTCATAAACAAACACTTGCTGTTTGAAAAGGGTTAATTTAATTTGCACATTTGGGATGTGCTTCTTCTTTATGTTTCCTTCTTATTCAAGGAGCTACACTTATTCACCCTACACCTGTACATTAGATGTAAGTAAATATGTATTTTGTGTTGGTTTGTTTATCCATATTTATTTTTACAAAGTTTATCCATTTATTTTAAATAGAGAAGATATACCCCCGGCCGGGGCAAGATTTGTCCCTTGCTGGCATGCAACCCTGGAGCGCTGTCACGGAGAGACAGAGGTTCCGGGTTCGAATCTTGGCCGGGGGCATATCTTTTCTATTTAAAATAAAAATATTTAAAAATTAAAACAGCTGACCAATAATTACGAAAAATGTATCCATTTATGTGTTCTATTTTGTTATTTATATAAAGAGATCATGTATTCTATTTTCTTTTCGTTATGTAGGTAGTTTATGCATCCCATGTTCATTTTTTCTTTATATAAATTAGCATAGACTAATTTAGATGGGCAGTTTGTTCACGGCACACTGTGAAACGAATCATGAAGGCTGAGGACAGGAAATATCAAGTTAAAAACTGGCAACCCACCTGAAGACCTGATTTGTTTCTCTCAACATATGTTGTTAAAAAAATATGGTTGTTGGCTAGCCTTGAAATTGACAAAATGTGCAAATTATATAAATCAGTTTTGTTATCAATAAACATGAGTGAGTAACTTAAGCTGATCCAGACTGAAGAATGGGGAGCAAGAGATGGCCAGCTTAAGAAAACACTATGAACAATGCAGACCCCCACCTCAAAATATGTAATATAGTTCTATTTCTCATCTTATTAAATTGTAAATTAGATTAATAAAAATGTTATGGTTTATGTTCTATAAAATTCACATTTTTTTCATACAGTACACAAAATATTTCTTTAATACAGAACCAGCAATTAAAATTAATAGTAATATCCCCATCTCAAAGGGATTACCTTAATTTGAACATTTGGTTCTCCGGGCCGGATATTAACTAAATTGAACAACTTGCAGTAAAGTAAATTTGTAAAAAATTATTGAATACGAAAAATAAATCTTAAATTAACATTAATAAAAAATTTAATAAAACACATAATAAGAAAAATATATAATTATTTATTTGAGAACTAAATCTAGATTCAGTTCTTAACACTAATGAAAAAAATACATAAATATTAAAACAGTATATAAAATATGTAAAATTATTATGGCTCCACCAACAGTATAATTTTCTTTGCTAACCATGGGCTGCATTGTAGAAATCAAAACAATTCCAGATGAAGTTAATCCAGCAAGCAGCAAAACCCATTGCAAATAAGGAATATGGACAATCCAAAAAATAGACAAAGGTATGTACACAACCAGTGCATAACTGTAAGTGCAGATAAGTTCCAAAGCTGAAATATTCATCTGTAAAAACAAAAATAGGAATTTAAGTTTATAACACCACATATATATGAAATTCTCGTAATTAACGTTTAATTTATTTCAAGTTTTAACAGTTTAAGCATTTAATGTTGTCTGGAGAAAAAAACCCGGCCTCTATTTTTGCATGTTACTCTCTATAATAAACATTAAGGTATGCAGAAAATAGCAACCGAGGAGTGGGGAGAGAGAATCAGATGATGCTGTGTAGTCTTCGGACTTAAATGAAGGCTATCTGCCTATCAAGTACATCATTCCTTTAAGTTAGGAAGTTGATTGATAAGCCTACCCTAAGTCTACCCTCGAAAAAAAAAAAATCTAATCTAAATCTAATAGCCAAGGAATAGCCTTAGATTTAAAATTGGACAATAAAATGCCTTGATAAGAACGATTGAAGCTGTAATAGTAGTATGTTAGAACCATCGCAGCTCTAGTAAATCTTTTGACCCACATTAAAAAAATATCAAGATCGGTTCTAGGCATTTTTAATGTTTCCATGTTTTTAAATTTAAACGTGTCAATTGTACTCAATTTGTTAAACTGCATCTCACCATTAATCTTTCATAACTATCGAATTCCATGTGCACAATATTTCTCCTAATCCCATAAATTCATCCCTCCTCTCTAACCACTCAAAACCATAGAAAGCCTTGTTCAAAGCCACTTTCTAGATGAACATTCCCTTATTAACCCTCTCCAATCCGGCTTTCAACAAATTTCAATTCGACCGGTTACTCAATTCAATCTCAGACTCTCCTCAAAATAACCCATGATCTCCATGCAATGAACAACAAATCTGATCCTTCTAGATTTTTCAAAAGCCTTTGATGTAATAAACCATAATATCCTCCTCGCCAAGCAACCTAACGTACCTCTATCCATTCTTTGTTCTAAGAATCTTCCAACCTTCAAATTCCGTATATTCAATGACCAAAGATCCTTAGATATTTTCCCTTCTAATATTTATATGTTGTTCTGCTCATAAAAGTTGTATTTATGAGTAACTATCAATTGTTTATCTCTATATAATTATTGCTACCTTATTCCTATTTTTTTCTTTCTTTTGATCTGTTTTTTTAATATTGTTATTGGAGGTGATTTGCAATTGTTTTTCATTCATTTTTAAATTCTTTCTCAATTATTAATTGAATTGTAATAATTAATGAAATGTAATTATATTATACGTCAAGTCATAATAGCTTATATGCTTATTTTGTTTTTTGTATTGCTATTCTAAACGGACTTGTACCAGAATAAATACTTTATTATTATTAAATGAATGATCTACTTTCTCTAGTAATTTATTGTCCAATAGTCGTTTTTTACTTCTGTATGTATGCATTTCTTCCTTTCTGGATAGTCTAAACTCATCCACAGACCTAGGTGTATGCCTTCTTTGCGCCATAGTCCCACAAGTCTTAATTTTCTTCTTCTCCATTAATACTCGACATTCCTCATCAAACCATCCTTTCCTCTTATCAGCTTAGTTGATTCGCAAAATCTCTTTCACTGTTACAGACAGTGCTTTCTAGTCTACTTCCCACATATTAGCAATATTTTTGTTGGTATAAATATCTCTAAGCTTTACATCTACAGCACGAGCAAAATGTTTACTTACTTCAGGATCTATTAGTGTACTAATGTATTTTAAATTCTACTTATTTTACCAACAATTAGGGAGTGGACTGAATCCTAGATGTGCTTAAAAGGATCAATATCTAATGAGGAGGAAGGGTATTTTAATTTCTAGAAATAGTGTTCTGGCACCTTTTTTTTTTAAATTGTTTCTCAATTTTGTACAGTATATAAGTATATAATGTATTGTATGCAATATATGTATATGTGTGTCTATCTATCTATGGATAACACTCTACTACTGAGCCAATCCGCCCCCTTGTATAGTATTATATTAAATATAATGTATAATATATATATATATATATATATATATATATATATATATATATATATATATATATTGTGTATATACATTCATATGTGTATATCTACATATAATTCCAATGAATAATTTGTAGATTACCTACATATTTAAAATTTTGGCAATACTTGTGTCCTAACGCAGCCCTGGTTATTTTTGCCGACTTGTTCGCATGCGCGAGCAGTTACATTTTGTAACTGTTACATTTTTAACAGTTACCTTCTATTTATTGGGGTTAAAAAATCATCAACAATTAGAAATCAAATCACTATAATTAAAACAAACAAGTTATGAAAAATCACAATAGGTCATTGACAAAAAATTTGTTAATCGCATTTAGATGGAAAACGCGTCGAAATACACTTCAATATCAAGATTTAAATTGCATTTCCAAAAGAAACGTTCACCACAATACAATTTCATTTCATGGGAATTGCTACATTTTCTTTGTTTTGGTAAAATATTTCGCTCCTGCAAAAAAATAATAGCTTGTTCTTCTGTTGTCGGCAAATCTCAAATACGCATTTTACACTAATTAAGTAAATAACTAAAATAATAACAACAAAAAATCTATAACAGCCCAGCAAGCAAACAATAAACAACAAATAACGAACAGTAAATAACAAACAATAAGAAACAATAAATCAGCAATAATCAAAACTCAGTAAGAAAGAAGAAACATAGAACAAATCAGCTATTAGAAATATATCTGTTACAAAATGTAACTGCTCGCGCATGCGAAGAAGTAGGCAAAAATAACCAGGGCTGCGTTAAGACACTTTGCTTATTAATGATATTTAACTAAAACTAATTTTAAGGTAAGTAAAAACATAAAATACCTGTTTCTACAAATTAAGATATTAATTATATGATTAACTATAGGACTTAAGGAGTGTGCAGAAAGTTTTCATAATCAACTAAATTCCTAATATCAATATATTTCTGTTATTATTTTGCAAAATATTTTTAAGTTATTAGAAGTAAGAATTAAATATAATTATAATTATTATTAATAGATTAATACAATGTAAACAATACTTTCACCAGAAACCATAGTTTTAAAAATGAAATAAGATTATAAAAGAATTTTTTTATTTTAAAGAGAAAAGATAGGCCCTCGGCCGGGATTCGAACCCGGATCCTCTGTCTCTCCATGACAGAGGATCAAGGTTCGAATCCCGGCTGAGAGCCTATCTTTTCTCTTTAAAATGAAAATCAAAACAGTTGACCATTAATTATAAAAACAAGATTTGAAATGATCAGTTAGGTCTTTCAGCTGAATTTCAAAAAGTAAATTATGGTAGAAGTTAGGATAAAAAAACTTTTGTTTTTCTTACCTCAGTCGACAAATACCATTTTAATAAACTCCATAGCATTATAGGAAGTACCCAGCAATACAGAAATACTGCAAATAAAGCTTTAGTAATAACATGGAACCCATATTTCCAATGTTCTAGCTGGTGACTGGTAGTAGTAAAGTAATCAAAAAGATTAGAACCTATAGCTAAAGAAAAGGATAATGTGAGGCAAACCCAAACTGGACCATATAAATCTGGTCTTGCCTTTATTTGTGTTTCGTAATAATCAACTTTTAAACTAGGAACCATTGAATCCTTTATTCTCTTAAGAACATCTTCAGTATTTAAATTAAAAAATTTTTGGAAGTAAGTTAACGAAAATATGGTTGAATTTTGTGGTGCTGATCCATTATTTGGAGTATTTGAACTGTTCAGATTATCAACCCTTGCCGAACTTGACCCTTGCTCCGAAATTTGGAAAGGTTCCTGGAATTCTAATAATATTGCTTCTCTGTCTTTGTTACTAACAATAACATCATCATAAAATACTTCACCCATAGTTAATTAAATAAACTGATAACATTGATGTAGCCTATTGCAAATGGTTACTAGTTTGAAATACAATCGATTTCCAAAGAGCTGATAATAGTTTTAGTTTAATATAAAAACATGGATATATTCAACGTCAGATAACTTAATATAAGAAGGATAATTATCAGAGAATCGGGAGTGATCTGCTTAAGATTTAAGTTTTGATCACTTAATAAAAGAGAGGGCAAATAAACAGCTACGGCTGGGATGGCGAATTCGACTATAAATTGGAATGTTATCTTAATAAAATTTGAGATTTCCTTTTCTTTTTAATTTTGTCGCTTTCTTTGAAATTATTGACAGGTACCAGAAGATCCTAATTTTTATATTTTATCCTCAAAACTATGCTAGCATGCGTTTTCTAGTGTTTTCTAGAATTCCATTATTTCCCCTATATTTGATTATATTAAGTAGTGCAGTTCTCGATGCTTTGTCGTTATCTAATTCACATTTCATCTGCTCATATATCAGTTTTAAATTATTATTATTATATTGGTCAACAAATATTTCAATAACTAGGGCGTTATTTGCTTAATTTTTTTGTATCCTGCATGTAATTTCATTTCCAGCTAATAATAATCGGTTTAAATTATTGTTAAATTCAATTACGACACTGGCTGTAACTATCGCAAAGTTTATGTAAATGTTAAAAGTGTACTGTAAACAAGTCCGAGAAGAAGAAAAAAATATGGCTTATAGAGCTATGGTTCAAAAACGATATATGAGCGGGTCAACGGAAGTGTTACCTGCCGACTGCTCTTAGACCTTATTGACA
Organism: Arma custos; assembly: GCA_037127475.1. Classification (NCBI taxonomy): domain Eukaryota; kingdom Metazoa; phylum Arthropoda; class Insecta; order Hemiptera; family Pentatomidae; genus Arma; species Arma custos. The sequence goes on along the minus strand of CM073761.1, from coordinate 117,981,920 downwards.
CTTGAAAAAGGTCGGATAGAAAATATGGGGGAAAACAAACACTCTTAAAAAGGCTCGTTCGAGCTAACATAAGCATTTTTACTCCTGTGCCCAGGATTTACTGCCCCCTAGCGGATAGAGTTGGGTTATTTTTTTCTCTATCGTGGGAATAATTGAAAAATCCCTTACTAGTTTCCAGTGTCTAATAACAGAGCTGAGCACGGAAAATGATTTGTAAGCACGTCTTCACCAAATATGAGAGTCTTAACAATATAATTTATTAATCTAAATCACCATTTCATTTATCTTTCTTTTTAGATTATTACAGAGCAATACAGAAAGAAAAGGCGATAAAGATGAAAGACTGGACTGATGGGCTAGATATTTCAAGACTCTCCACAGCGAAGAACAACAAACCCCAACAGAAGAAAAATATATATCGAGGATGAAGTAAAGATGATGAAGATGTGAAGCCAACCTATTTCGAGGAATTTGTTCCATTATAATTCAGGAATTATATTCATGAAAACTGCCATGAATATAACCTACCGACACACTACCTTTTCGTCGATTTTAAATACGCTTATGAAAGTATTAATCGGCATCTGCCTTATTTATCTAATATATCTAGTCTATCTAATATGTCTAGACATTTGTATCTTTTTATTCTTAATGACGGACAGATTTCCTGAATAATTTGTGAATATTTTAAAATGATTCCTTCGAATTCGATACGAATAGTTTCTATATTAGATTCACAAAATAAACCCCAGGTCTTATTTGATTTTATAGTTTTAAATCAGTTGTATAACTCCAAGAGTAATCACTTTCAATATACTAATGTGAATGTCCTAATCTACTATCCAAATTTGCTGATTGGATGAATCCTGGAGGTGAACAGCGGCAAGATTGCTGGTTTTAATTCATTGTTGCTGTAGTTTTTATGAGAAGAAGGATGAATATTACCAATTGTATAAAATTAATTAATCTGAGGAGTCCTAGGGCATAGGTATATAATTGTTTCTTTCAAACTAAAGTTTAATTCTTCATAATCAATTTATTCTGACACTTAACTCGTTTTTCAATTGTTTTGTAATGCTGTTCTGTATCAGTGTATGTAGTAAAAGAGCGATAGGGTGGTCTCGCCTTTCGGAGATTTGGAAAAATACTTCATAAAATGATACTAAACTCGCGTCTATTTTCAAGAACAAACCCTCTTCTGGGTCCAGAAGTTCTAGATTATTATCCGTTTCCGCTTTATCGTGCCCATTACCTATTGATGATTCTTCGGGATCGGAGTAAAGCAGTTCACTGAAATAACTTCTCCATCTTTCATTTATTTCCTGTTGTCCGCACAGCAGTGAGCCATCCTTGTCTTTGCAGAAACTTACTGGGGACTGGAATCCTCTTCTTAAAGATTTAATTTTACTGTAGAAGCCTCTGGCATTTTTACCTTTGTAGTCTTCAACGTAGCTTTTATGTCTTCCTCTTTTTTTTGCCTCTTCTTCCAGCACAATTTCGTGGTCGCTTCCCTATTTTGCTTATAGTTCTCTATAGAGCTTTGATATTCTTCATCAAAGTAGTTCCTTTTTCTAATAATTCCTTCTTCTCCAATAGTTTCTTCTGTAGCCTTTATAAGAGCCGTCCTAATTCGAGCCCTTCTATTTTTACAGCTTCTTCATCTAATTGTCATTTTTTTTTTCAGATATTGCTCTACTTTCTTTTTATAGTTGTTTTGGATCTCGGAGGTGTTTATAGTGCGCTAGTATTATTTTTTGTATTGATCTTAGCATTTTCACCTTCGTTTGTGTAGCCAGTCTCTGCCTGTACTTCACCCTTACCAAGAAATGGTCACTGGACCCGTCCGCCTCTCTGTAGCTCCTATCATCTCACATGTCACTCTCGACTATAGATGTAATGGTTTCTAATCCTTTTGAAACTAAATAACGTAAAAATGGGAGTTCTATTTTTAGAAACATAACTCTGTTTTATCTAGCTGAATAGTTAATGGAAATCTGTTTCTAAATCTTATAACTTTTGATCAATAGTATTAAAGGAAATTATATCACACATAAATACCAGACAATTTTTGATGTATCTTAATATCACATTAATGGCTCTTTGAAAGGTCTGTAATGGTTAGGAATTACTGAAAGGGATATTCGGTTCACTTTCATAATGTCCAGATCCTATAAATAATGCACCTTTTTCATTTGAATCCTCAATCATTTTAATGTGGTTGAAACTGGATGCTAAATTGATATCAGAGAGAGCCTGGGTTTTTTTTTAATGATTAAGATCTTCAAAATATCGTGAAGGAACTTATCTGGGTATGTATCCTCTTCATTGAATTTCCGATAGTCAATTACCATTCCAAGTTATTTTAACCTTATGTCTTGTTTACACCACCCAGCTTGGAGATTTATATGATGAGTTTCGTTCTCTTCTAATGTTCCATTTTAAAACTTTTATTCATTCTGGAGAAATAATTGCATTGAATCGATTTGGATTTGCTATAAATCGGTTTATCTATTTTTAACTTTATGGTATTTTTTCAAAATTTTGTTGCTCCAAGTAGATCATTTTTGGGCTTTCATTTAATTATTATTGTCTATATGTTCATGTCTCATAAAGTGTTTGATTTCAACATTAATTCAATGCTATTATTATTGCAAGGACCACTTTGTGATATTAGGGTACAACAAAACAAGCGAACGAAACTTCATGAATAAACTTTTATTAATAAGCTCAATATAATTTCTCAAGGGGGTAATACCCTCTATAAAACGTCACACACTTGGTGTAACACATTTTAAAATAAGCCTTTATTTATTTTAAGTTTACCTCCAAGCTAGAAAATATATATTTTATTTTTACTATTTACATTACTTAATATATAATTATTTAATAGTTTCGTAATTTAGTACAATATCACATGTATATGTAGTGGGAAGACAGGGTGAAGGAGGCTTTTAGAAAAAGAAGAATCAATTGGAGTGGAAGAAATGAGCTGGTTCATGACAGATAAAACCAGGTCAAGCTCTACAAAGGGTCTCCTCACACTGCTTAGGCGGTAGGCGAGGATAAAAGATTATAATGATGATGAGAAGAGTGGAAAAGAGACTCAATTGTAAAAAGAAGAAGCAGCATAAGCGCACTGAATTGGCGGAAGGAGAGAAATCTAGGATAGAAAAAGATGCCCGAAAAGTTTAGCAGGTAGCCTAAAAAAGGCGGAAGCCTTTCAAGTAAACCCCTTCTATGTGTCAAAACAACAAGGAAGTCCTTCTGATAGGGTGCCGGAATGGAATGAGTATTGTAGCAACTTCAACTCATCGATCGAACAAAATCATCTATTAACTAAGTGTATCGATATAATATCAGCATCTCTACGCCAATCGCTACACCGGTATCGTTACAACTTCCGTCGATTGATTCACGATAATAACATGAACAAATGCTGTTAGTGCCGCGAGTTATTAGTGACTGTGTCTGTAACATTCTTTAACAGAGTGAGCACCTTCACGAATGAACATTTCACGGTGAGTCATATAAACTAAGACGGGCGTTAAACTAAACACTAACAACGGTACCCTCCAGGTCACTATTGCAAACCAGCTCCAAAGAGGTCATAGCTGCCGAGTTCAGTGAGACTACTGTTACTAACCACGAACCATATATTAAATAGTAACGTCACTGGATACCATACCCAAAAAATAAATATATATTTTTTTGTATTTTACTATGTTTTGTTAATTTCCATTAACTTTGTTAATTTCCATTGACTTTGTTAATTTCCATTGACTTTGTTAATTTCCATTGACTTTGTTAATTTCCATTGACTTTGTTTATTTTTTTTTAAATATATAGTTTTGTATTTCCAATGGACACGCAGTGCCAAGATCCTTTACATCCAATATAAAATCTTAACAGTACTTTCAATTGGTAATGGAGAGGGTGGAATACATAGAGAACACACCATTAGCATACCACCCGAAGGAGTCTCGTGACGATGAAGTCATCCGGGTGATAGATAGACGGGTATCGATGGCCTACCAGCCGAATGGATTCAAGCAATGTGCGACTGAACTGATCAAATCTCTTCACAATATCATAATTTTGTGTTGGTTGAAGAGAGCATGCCTGAGATGTGGAAGAACAATTTAATATGCCCTATACACAAGGAGAGAAATATGCTTAAGCGTGGCAATTATAGGGAAATATCCCTTCTCCCAAGAGTCTACACAGTATTATCAAATATACTCTTACATTCCATTTGCCGAGCGGGAAACTGGATGGTGGATGCGTCAAAAGTGAACGATTTACCAGATCTTCACTCTCAGCCAAATTTCGATAAAATGTAGGGAATATATGGAACTTAATGTGTCTCCTAAACCTGTTTGGATGAGCAAGACGAGCGTCGAATGTGTTCCAGTTCAAAGAAAGCGAACGGGGTTTCACAACAATAAGAGGAGTGAGGCCAGACAATGCTATCGATAGATAGACGGGTATCGATGGCCTACCAGCCGAATGGATTCAAGCAATGTGCGACTGAACTGATCAAATCTCTTCACAATATCATAATTTTGTGTTGGTTGAAGAGAGCATGCCTGAGATGTGGAAGAACAATTTAATATGCCCTATACACAAGGAGAGAAATATGCTTAAGCGTGGCAATTATAGGGAAATATCCCTTCTCCCAAGAGTCTACACAGTATTATCAAATATACTCTTACATTCCATTTGCCGAGCGGGAAACTGGATGGTGGATGCGTCAAAAGTGAACGATTTACCAGATCTTCACTCTCAGCCAAATTTCGATAAAATGTAGGGAATATATGGAACTTAATGTGTCTCCTAAACCTGTTTGGATGAGCAAGACGAGCGTCGAATGTGTTCCAGTTCAAAGAAAGCGAACGGGGTTTCACAACAATAAGAGGAGTGAGGCCAGACAATGCCTTGCTATACCTCATCTTAACCTCCACCTTGAAAAATCTATCAACGAATCAGTAATTCAGACAACAGGCATTGACTCAAAATAACAGTTCAGCCACTAGCCTATCTGACGATGTGGACATTATTGGCAGGTCATATCAGGTTGTATTACATGCATAGCTGTTGCTCGAGAATGCGACTAGACGTTTCGACATGAATGTTAACCAAGACAAAGTATATGGATCAGTTTGATCAGATGGTGTTTTTCAATGGCATATCATATTAAGCTCTTTATTTATTGTCACAGGAGTCAGGTCCAATAACCTTCTCTTGGCTTCAAGGCCAGTAGGAAGGGGGGATTGAATAATAACAATAAATCAAACCTTGAGACCATTTACAAAGCAACAGAAAGAATTTCTGACACACTGAGCAAAAGAAGGGTCAATTCCTATGGAAATATCCTGCGAATGAGTGTAAGTGGGTTAACGAAAAGAATGTTTAAATAACTCAGAAAAAAATAAACCGAACTGGTTTAAGGAATCAGAGAGAGACCTGAGATAATTTGGGGTTACGGAGGATATACTTAAGGGTGAAACTCTCTAGGGAATGACGCATGACAAGGGAGTGAGGGTTGATACAAGAAAGAAGCGAACGATCAAAATCTCTGATGAGAAAAGGATTAAGAAAACAGAGAGGATGAAGAGAGATACTGGGTGGTGAAAAAATCGCGACACCAACACTGATGATTGATCAGGAGACACGAAAGTTGGGTGAAACTAAAAAAAAAAAAAAAAAAACGAATGCAGAAACTTTTTTAATCTCTTTAGATTTGGGCAATATAATTATCCTGAGTTTCTACTCTCTGTATAGGCGCTCACTAGTGGTTAGAATCGAATATTGTATACTGTTCAAGAGAAACTAATATATTAACGTAAATAGCAAATTTCTAAAACATCTAAGAACAGGATTAAAATCATATATATAATTTTGTTTTCCTGAAAAGCTTTGGAGATTAATAATATGCTTTTTCATATTAATGCTTCAAATATGTTTTCGTAAACTATAAACTCGAACTTTCGAAACACTTCTAAAAAAAACTTTTTGGTACAAAAAATTACAAATGATTGTTACATAAGAGCTATTATGCTAATGACTCCTACCAACAGTATGGCTGCTTGTCCTTATTACGGAGGACTATATATATCCGTGTCTCCTTCCTACCGAAAATTGAAGCTTCCTAGCGAAATCCTGGTTGAGATTGAGCCCAAGAGTTGAAGGGCTGATGCGGTGGCTTCTCCTCCAGTTGCTTCTGGTCCGTCAATTATAAACAGATTTTTTTTTTAATTTGTGAATATTTGAGGTACATGTGATACAAAAATAAGTAAAATACGATGATTGAGGATATTAATTGCAACATTTCAGGAATATGGATATGATCGTTCCGTGACAGGCTTTCTAATTCTATAGTAGAGATTTTTTAGTGTTCTAAATCATGAAAAGAAATATTTGAATGACTAATAAACCTAAAAATTTCATATGAATAAGGCATAAGCAATATATTTATTTTTTGCTTTTACAACCTTTGGTCATATGCCGAAAGTCAATAAAATTTCCATTTGTTCCCAATTTTGTACATTATTGCTTCCACTTTAGCGATATCTCTTATGACAGAATTTTTCACTCACTCAATTCAGGAAATGCGCCATATTCTCCAAAAATCCATTTCTGCAGCTTGTAGCTCCTGTACATCTCTTGGTCCAACTATCCACATTTCCAAACCATAAAGGGCTACACCTTCAAAAAAGGAATGAAAAATCGTGTTTTTGTTTTCTAGAGAAACACGTGGGAGTTTACCATGGCGATAACCATCTTTCCTTTAGTAATCTTTTCCTTAATATCGGTCTCAAGAGTTCCCTTGCTATCTATCTACACTCCCAAATACTTAAAGAGAGCACTCCGATCTAGTGAAAACTCGACCATATAGCCTGCTCATACTGATTAAAACAGTGATTCCACGAAAAATCACTCTCATTCCCCTTTTTATGGATAGGCGTTATGTGACCGGTTAACTATTCCGAAGGGACTTTACGTTGAATAATACACCGTGTAATGAGGTAATATACTTTCCTTATTTCTAGTAATATTTACAAAAGAACCATTATATCCTAATTTTAATACACAACTTTCAGGTAGTAGTAGATAGGAATGGGTAAGGTAGTGTTAGGTTGTGGGTACAAATCATTCTGATTATACAATGTATAATATATAACATATTGATGCCTATATCTTCAATAAATATTAAAAAAGATTCTTGATTATTAATAGTAATTTTTTACTTTATTTATAACCCAGTTTATAAAAAAGGACATCAGCTTAACTGCGATAATTACCGAGGAATCTCTCTACTCAAATGCTCATACAAGGTCTTCCCCAACGTACTGTATGCCAGATTGATACCATATGCTGAGAAAGAAATAGGTGAATACCAGTGAGGGTTTAGAAAAAACAAATCTACTACAGATCAAATCTTCAAACTCACCATTTATTTGTTGACTTCAGGTCAGCATATGACAGTGTCCTTAGAGAAGAGTTGTAAAAAGCTTTATCTGAAATGAATATTCCGCATAAACTGGTAAGCATGATTAAATTGACTATGGAAGATGCACGGTGTAAAGTACGCGTGAAAAATAACCTCTCAGCTGAATTTGGTACCAATAAAGGTTTAAGACAAGGAGATGCCCTATCATGCCAATTCTGTAATCTGATTCTGGATTATGTGGTCCGCAATGCCGACATTCAACGAACCTGCACAATTTTCCACCAGTCGACCCAAATTTTGGCTAACACTGATTATGTCGGCATCAAAGGAAGGTCCTTTAATGAACTGGAAAAAGCATTCCTTAATCTGGTCAGAGCTGCTGTGGGCGTGGGATTAGAAATTAATCAGGCCAAAACTAATACATGCACGCAGGAGGGCCGCTGACTGGTTTTATTAAGATAGGAGGCCTTGAAATTGAAAGAGTAAACTTCTTTATCTACTTGGGAACGACCATAACGAGCGACAATAATGTCTCAATAGAGGTAAAAAAGAGAGTGGCTCAAGCAAACAAATGCTTCTTTGGAATTAATCGACATTTAAAAAGCAAGCTCTAGTACTGGAATACAAAGATAATTCTATAAAAAAACGCTCATTCGGCCTGTCCTTCTATATGGGTCAGAAGCCTGGGTCATAAAGAAATTAGATGAAGAATTGCGTCAGGCATTTGAAAGGAGGATTTTACGGCGAATTTATGGACCTATTAGAGAGGGGGAAGCATGGAGAAGAAGTACCACAGCGAAGCTGGCAAGACCCCGGACGTGATCAAAGTAATACGGCTTGGTAGCTCGCGCTGGGCTGGCCATGTGGCCAGAATGGCAAGTGTTGAAGTGCCCAGAAGAGTAATAGAAGAAAGAATTCAGAGCAGAAGAAGGGTAGGGCGACCCAAGCTGCGATGGCTGGATGGAGTCAGTGAGGGCTCCAGGAGGCTACTCAACATCCGGAACTAGAAGGCCGCTGCTCTGGACAGGGAGAACTGGTGGAAACGTATTGAGGAGGCCAAACCCATAGATTGGCTGTAGAGCCATGCAAGAAGAAGAAGACTACTTAAGAGATATATAAATAAATATCTTTTATGAATTAATCTATATAATTTAACATTTTAATAGATTATGGGATCGGGATGGCTTAGTGTGTACACTATAATGGTTCCGAGTTCAAGATTGGCAATGGCGTATAAATTATACATTCTGTTATTAGATGTTGATAAATCTACTGTAATCCAAATTTAACCCTTTGTAGGAAACCAATGACTCCCTGTCCTCCTGTATCCTTTAATAATATCCCACTGACTCCTGTAGAACAAATCCAATACTTAGGAATACATTTCGACAAACGTTTAACTTGGAATCCTCGTACTAGACTGAAAAAACAAGAAATTGCTCGCCGTTTCAGGCTACTGTAACATTTACTAGACAAACGCTCTAACCTCCCAATTAATTACAAAAGACTCATATAGATGACTATTATAAGACCTATTTGGACTTGAGGAGTAGAGCGTTGTGGCTCCACTAAGTCATCGAATCTCGCACCCAATCCTTACAATCCAAAACCCTTCATGCTCCTGACTTAGTTACGAATGAAGTCATCCATAATGACCTTAATGTCCCATTTGTTGCTGATTTGGGTCGAACCCGATATCAGTATTTTCATGAAAAACTTTTTGTATTATTATAATACAGTTGTAAATGTCAAGAATAAATTAATTATAAAAATTATTGTTCTACCTTTCTTGATTCCTTGAATTTTAGAGTCAAATAATCTAATAAAGATATTACTGTGTTAGTCAGTAGGCAATTCCGAGCAATTGTATACGTACACACATTGTTTAAAATTCGTTTTAAACCATTAACAAAAAATACTACATCCTAAGGGTTTCCGTCAAAGCTCGTGAGATGGCCATGATTTTCTTATATCATTTAATATTAAATCGCCTTTTTTTTTTTGTTAGAATTAGTATTTATATTTCTTATTTGTATCAATCTGTCAGTGGTATTTCCCATAAAATAAAAATGAATATAAAATATAACGTTGACAAAATGTGATTATACCTCAAATATTCTAAGTTGCTCCTGAAGTCCAGTTTCTGTGAGTTATAGACTCCGGTAAAAATCTAAGAGTACCTAGCTGAATCTCGTAAGAGGTGCCTTCAATCTTCAAAGAACCAGAGGTCTTCTAATCCTAGTAGTATTCTTCATAGTACTAGCGATGGAGCCTTCCTGTGGTCTCGAGACGGAATATGGCTAAGAATGGTTAGAATTCCTTCAAAACTAGTCTAACCTAGTCCCTGTTTGGGCGCCCATTATAAACTCGAACTTCCGAAACTTAAAAAAAAACTTTTATGGTATACAAAATTACATAAGAGCTACTATGCTAATGATTCCTGCACTATGGCCTTATTATGTGGGCCTATATAAACTGGTGGGGGGATCTGTATTAAGTAAAGAAAGAAAAAATCATTATTACTTCACAATGTGGGGTCTACCACTAAAAAGCACACAAAATTAAATACCATGCAAGCCATTGCACTCCAACCCTATGGGTTGGTATCAATACTGTCTAAGTCACTTCAAAATGAGTGATCTGTGGTTAAGTAAGCAGTAGGTAATAACAATTGCAATTTAAGTATCTCAGTATTTGACAATATGGTTCTTGATGAGAATATATATCTTATAGTAATAGTAATCTTATAATACTTGTAGAAATAGGTTATCTTTTATAAATATTGTGGCCATGGAACTATTAAGATACAATTTTTTTTCATTAGTTCCTGCAGTTTAACAATTTTTATTCAATCAAAAAGAGTTTCTTCATGCCTTCTCACTAATTCTAACAAGATCTTCATTTATTCATACACAACCATCCTTCATTAAGTATACATGCTGAATGGCTTTAGAGTAATACGAAACTTTTAGACATTTTTCAGTTATTCATGAACATGAATGCTAAGAATGGAAAAATATTTAGTCACTATAGATAGAGGTGATGAAAAGTTAACAAAATATAACCTTGAACAAACTTGGGCTTATTTTCAGTGGAATGACAATTACCAGTTATGAACTGATTTCTGTTACTCCTTCCTTATTAAAAGAATGTAAATTGAAATAGAAATAGAATAATTTGTAATTATGCAAATCCATCACAGGATTAGATTTTGCTATTCATTTTTATTGTAGTCTCTGTCCAATCTTTTAGGATCCAGAATTATAAACAGACACATAGGCCTCTTTAGATCCTTTACACCATTTTCAAGTTACGTGAGTCATCCCTGTGGTGAGTAGCATTGTGGTAGATATAAGTCATCAGACATTGTTTATGCAGTGATATCTAATAATTCTGATTTTTTTATTTATGAATTCATTTTATGTTGCCAACTACCGATTTCAAACTGTTTTATTCTTATATTACAGAACTTTTTAGTGTGACCACTTACCCATAATACATTGACTCGCATTAGCTTTTGAAACAGATATACCCTATAAATACATCATTAGAACAGAATTTGGTTGTGAGACACCCTTTGTTTTAAAGAAAATCAAAACTATTGTGTGAAACGCGGTTGAAAATCAGAAAAAATAAATAAAATAAATGATAAACTTAAAAACAAAACAAATTAAATTAAATTAAAAACAAAAATATTTAAACTGGAATACGACGCTACCCGGTAAGTCGTCCTTGGACAGTATGGCAATAAGGTAAGGAAATAATCAGGCAAGGAAATAAAAAACTGACTCACCGAATCTTGCCGGACACTCCTCTCCTTAATGACGTCTCGTAGGTTTGAGCTCACCGCGGTGGCGTACTTCCAATGCCGGTCCTCTCAATTCGGAGATAAAACATAGGAAGTGGCGGTGTAACATAGGAGGGATAATCAAAGGAGCGGTGTAGAATAAGCGGTGACCAATAGGTTTAGGAAGCGGTATAACAATAATAGATGTAGTAAAATGCGGGGGATAAATGCGGTTTTTCAAGCGGGGGGGCAACTCGTTTCAGTGGAGGTATACAATAGACTAGACTCCAGGTAGGGGGTTTTAATCCTATTAACTGTAAACACGCTCACCCGGAATTATACAGAAATTAGAACTCAAAGTAAATAAATACAGAACTAAACACTATTTTTCTTTAAAATAAAGAATTAAACACTATCACACACAAAAAAGACAGAATGAAGAAAGGAAGAGTCTTTTTATGAGTTATAAATTGATTTATTTTAGTTACAATATACTTTTAATAATGGTCCAAAATAATTCATATATATTTTAAAATAAAATTAATAATATATGTGTTTCATTTTAAACAGAAACATATAAAAATAAAACAAAAAACATATTAAACATACATGCACACTTCAACACATATGTACACATAGAGACATTTTTCAGTTTTAGATACGTATCTATGAATAGAATATTAACAATAAACCCATGCACACAAGAACGGATGCAGCCTTGAACACATATACATCATTTTCAAATTGAAATATCACAAATTATAACAACATTATTCCCGGAAAAACAAAAATAAAGAAAAAGATTTTAAAATTTCTTGATTGGGGTCAACAATATATAATGTACATCAAAAATTAATAATTTAATAAGTCATAGAATAGTACAAAAAATCTATATATTAGTGTGTAATAACATCAAACAATATTGTACAACTATTGGATTGAAGTAAAAATACATTTTGATAACTAAACATATTTTTAAAATACCAGAATTATAATTTTTACTATGGAACTAAATACTTATAAACCAATAAGTATAAAAAGTCTAGATAGATTTGAATTGTATATTAACAACAGAACTATAATGCTTCACTGGGCCATGATGGTAGGTTTCTTCTGAGTCATATTAATTTTATCTCCTAGGCTCAATGCCATACCCTGTGGGGAGAAAAATATAATCAAAGATATTTATTAGATAAAAATTACAGGGTGTGATAAAAGAGTCTACTATTATCGGTTCATTTAATACATAATTTTTCTTTAAGAAATATAATCATAATAACTTAAAATTAAAAAAAGAAAAAGAAAAAAACATTATAACCAATAGAACAGAAAATATATTTTATACTATAGCGGGACATAGACCTAGGTTTCAGAGTTGAACACTACAGCGGAAAATAACCCAATAAAAGCTTAAGCAGAAATGAATTATGAAGAAAAAAAACACTAACAAGGAGAGCTTAATTATTGTGTGCCGACACTTTGGCTCAAGTTTTTAGCTATCAAGGCTATGATTTTTTAAATATGATACTTTTTTTTTTAATAGTTATTTCTTTATATAATTATCTTATCTTATTGTTATTTGTTTTGCTCCTACTAATATCATTTTCACTAACTTTTTTTTCAGATCTGATGTTTAATATTAAGGCCAAAACATCAACACATAATAAATATGCTCCCCTTAATAATGTGTCTTATCGTTGATCACCCACTTCCCCATAAATCTTAAGATTGCTTCTATTGTCAATTTCACCCACATAAATCAGTAAAACTTATTTTAATTGTTTGCTTTAGTTATATGGTTGAAGCTCTTAAGTCTAGAGTGAAGATGAAGAAGTTTAAGGCAAATGTAAAAAAATTTATTGGAATGCCCTAATACAAAGTTATAAAAAACATAAGCTATTTTCATCCTTAAGAAATCTTCAGTAATGAAATAAACTACAATTAAAATTAGAAATAAAAAAATATAAATCTGACATCTAACTTATTACAAGCACTTTATAAGATGAATTATAGACACATTTATAAAAATAAATACTGGAAGAAAAATATTCTTTACATTAGGAATTTAAACAATATTTTGCAAGACAGAAAACAAACATAAAGATTCTGATTATATTTATAAAACTACAATTTTTAATCATAAAAAAAGAAAAATTAAGTAAGATTAAAATTCCATTATTTTTATCATTACAGTAAGTAAAAGAGTTAATGAGAACTTAATGACACTTTTTGCTTTAGTAATAATTAATTAATTTACAGTTTATAATATTTTATTCAAAATGAAAGTTGTCTTCCCTTTAGAAATATCTATTTATAACATGGCAAATGAAAATCTTGGTAAAAAAAGAAATATTTTCATCTCTAATAAAAACCATTACAGAAAAGTACATTAATAAGTAGTAATGATAAACGGGAATTTTAAATGTTTATAATGTTAATGTATTAAAACAATTTGTAAGTAATTAGAATCAAAATTGTATTTTCCAGGCTTAGTGGCCCATTACAGCAGTATACTTAGTATCAGGGGGGTGGGAGAAATAAATAACATGCTACTCTAGATATTGGTTTCTTAAATAGATGGATCCAAGTTACTTCATGGGTATTCCAATCATTGGTACGTACTTGAAACATCTATTTGCTGAAGAGCAGGTTATCATTGAACAAGAGGAAGATGACGCAATCAAACAGTTTTGAAAAGTGCCGATCCATTATCAACAATGAGGTTTAAGCACCAATTATAAAAAACAACATACATGTCCACAGCTCTGGAGCTGTATCTCAAACCTTGATTGAGTAGAACACTTATTATATCTGTGCTCAATATTTGAATGAAATGGGAATGGGAAAGGATGAGGTGAATAACAGAATCAGCATTGGTAGAAAAGTTATTGGCATTCAGAATTCTCATCTCTGTAAATGTGCTTGGCATGGTTAAGAAGCTAACATATAGTGCACCTGTTGAAAGCATACTACCACACAGTCTGAAACTTGGTCTCCCGACTGAACACAAAAAAAACAACTTATAACAGTGAAAATGGATCTCTGGAGAAAGATCCTGGATGGAATATTTAAATTAAAAAATAAAAACCTCTTAGAGGCGATTGAACAAAGAATATCAAGTTGGTATAACGATTCGGTTACATAAATTGGTAATGGACAGTGAAGAAGAATGTAAAAGAAGGAAAGGAAGACCTCAAATACAATTTAAAAATTAAATAGAGTAAAAAATAGCCAGATGTGGGTAGAAAAAAGAAGAGATAATTGCTAGGAAGAAATGGAGAGAAGAACTAAAGAAGGAATTAATTTGAGGAAAACTTCAGACATAAAACAATAAAATACAGAAACGGGGAGATGATTCTATCAATGCATTGTGATATTTTCCAAGTTAATGATTTTAAGTTAAGTGAAAAAGTATGTTTTGTGAATTTTCATGATAGAACAAATAATCAGGATGCAAACAGTGGAGTCAGTGCAACCAGACCATTTCATCCACCACCTCAGATTTTAATGAAACTTGGTATGGTTGTTCTATATGTAGAGGTAAGTAAAACCATCAAATTTGAATTTTTTATCATATTTAGATTTTGAGTTATGGCACTTCAAAGTTTTGACGTTTTTCAATTTCCGCGCTGTGGATAATGCCAAACAAAATGTGTCGTAAAAAAGAAAATAATTTCTCATTTATATATTTGACATCCAAGCTTGATCAAATATATAAATGAGAGGTTCTTATAACTACAAGGGATTTGAAAAAAAATATATCATTAACTTAAGTTAAACCTAAAGTATTTAAAAAAAAATATATATATATATATATATATATATATATATATATATATATATATATATATATAATATAATATTTAGATCTTGAGTTTCAGTCTTTTATTTCTTTATTAACTTCTTAGGCGACGTTTCGAGACTAGGTTAGTCTCATACTCATGCCCTGACAGTGAACAAATGAGCTTTTAGTAAAAACATCAAACAGCACACTAAAATAGATGTAAAATGACCTGTGTAAGTTGTAATAGATAGGGTGTACTTACAAGTTCCAAAGAATGAATCAGTTTTTCATAAATCAGTTGCCTCGTAAAACAGCATAAAATGTTTGTATTGCAATTGCTGTGATCAATGAATAAGTAATCCATTTTTTAGGAACAGCAGTTTATTTAATTGTTGAATCATATTAGATTATTGTTATTTTTATATATTATGAATTAATTAAATTTGCATAACACGAGCTAAGACCTTGAACATCCGATTTTTTGTTTACAGCGTGATTTTTATACTTCTCTATAGTTATCATTTCTTTTATATTCCGTTTGAAACTATTTTTCCCTTGGTGTATTATTTTAGGTTTATCAAATTTAAAGGTATGTTGTGTATTTCTAAAATGTGTAGTGAGAGCTGTTTGATCTGGTTTATTGGGGTTTTTTATTATTGAATCACAACTATATTTGTGTTGGTACACTCTACGTTTTAAGTATTGTTCCGATGTTCCGAAATAGGATTTACCGCATTTATCTTCACATTGTATTTCGTACACGACATTTGATTTTAGCTCTAATTTATCCGAATCTTTGGTTTTTGTAAATAGTCTTGACACAGTGGCTGTGTTTTTGAAAGTAATTGCAGAGTCTTTTTTACTTTTATTACCAGTGAGTGTTTTTGCTAGTCTTTCTGAAAGTATTGGTATATAAGGTAATGTATAGTATTTTTTAGGATTGGTTTAATTTGGGTTGTTTTGGTTAGAAAGTGCTTTTGTTGTTTTTAATAAATTGCGAAGGAGTCTGAGCGGATAACCATTCATTAATAAGAGGTCCACTACGTTGTTTTCGGCTGTTTTTTGGTGTATTGGGGATGATAATTTTCTCGCGCGATTTATTAGGTTTTTAGCCGTATTTATTTTATATCTTTTGGGGCATTGGCTTGTGTAGTGTAAGTATCAACCAGATTGAATAGGTTTTTGCCACCATTTAGTTTCTATTTCTCCGTTTGATTTTCTGATTAAAAGAACGTCTAAAACTTTTAAAAGAAAGGTACTACATTTTCATATTTAGGAAAACAATATATGTTTCTAATAAGAAGCTGGTCTAAAAACATAATAATTAATAATATTACACATAATTTAAAAGCAAGTCTTCAAACGCCTCTTTAAGATCAAATACTGACTGCAACTGTTTTTTTTCAATTTTGTGAATCCAGCATTTCAAAAATCAACTTCCACTTCATTTCAAAAGATTCAGTAAATGTGATTCGTTCCAAGCTTGAAAAAGCTTTGAAGATCTGAAAACCCTTCCAGGTACAAGAAGTTTTCACAACTACAGACCTTTGGACTGTTTTGGAACTTTAGAAGCAAGGTGAGTCAGTGGTGATAAAAAGGCAAGTCTAACATACAACATAAGAAGAGGGTTTATTTAAAATGTGAAAGAAGAAGATTTGTACCCCCCTTGCTACATTGCTTGTACATATGACTATCTCTGGTACTTTGGAATTATAACAGATGTTGCCAAAGAAGATGGAGATGTAACAGTTAAATTTCTTCATCCTGCAGGACCATCCCCTTCAGTTTACTGGCCAAAACGAAGTGACATATGTGATGTGCCGATTCCACACATCCTTGCAGTGGTTGAGCCTCCACTAACCTCGACGGGAAGAACATATCAACAGAGTGCACCAAATTGATTGAAAATCTGGTTTCAAAAATAATTTAGTTCATTAGCTTGCAAAGCCTCCAAATAGAGTGAACTGGGCCAATTGAGATATGTTTGGTGAGTGTAACTACATAACTGTTGAGTAGACTTACTTTGCGTAAATACCAGTAGGTTAAATACTTTAAAACTGAATCTAGAAATCATACCTAAACTTGTACATTTTTTATTACAATGCTGAAGCTTATTATTAATTTTTTTTCAAAATAAAAAAATTGTTTATGCCTTTTTTAAAGTCTCTAGCCATTTATTGGAATTGAGAGACCCGTATTGCTTGGAAATAATATTTAAACTTGCAAAGGATTCATTAAATAGAAGGAACAAAATACACAAACTTTTTATTTCACTAAATTAAAGCCCATTTCATGCAGATAATTTAGGGAAAAAAAAATTTGTGATTATCTCATACCCAGATTTGAAAAACGTAGTCACGTGATGAAAGGAATTCAGAAAATACATTTTATACAATTTTCCTCGCGAAAAGTTGTCCAAACTCCGAAAAAAGTGGTAGTCTGTAGGGGATAGGTCAGGGGAATATGGGGGGTGTGGTGAGACTTCATAGCCCAACTCCTTTAATTTATTCACTGTCTGTATTGAAACATTAGGTCAGGCATTACAATGAAGGAGAATAGGTCCTTTCCTGTTTACCAGTACCGACTGGCTGTTGCTTGATCAAATTTTGATGCAGTTGGTCAATTTCTTGGCAGTATGATATTGAATCAATTGTTTTCCCTTTGGTAGAAAAGAAAAATGAATGACCCCGGCCATAGACCACCATACAGTAACCATTAACTTTTTCGGATGGAGATTCTGTTTTGGCATGTGCCCACATTTTAAAATTTACAAAGATAATAGGACTAAAGAAAGTTCTCCTACCTGACTTTTAGCTCTGATTCTAATATGCCCTGTAACAGGTGCATTCGGCTTATTAAATGGTTTTTCAATGCTCAAGTTAGCAAGTGCATCTTCTCCAAAAATTGAACGGGCATACATATTAGCAGCCATAAATCCACATTGCCCACAGAGAGCTTTTTCTGGAGTTAAACATTTCATATTAGTGCTCTTCAATAAATGCCCAAGATATTCATGAAGATCGACCAAATATGTATTAACAGATACCTAAAATTATATAACATTATTATAATAATATTAGATGCAATATTTAGGTGAATATGCATTAAATTTCAAAATAAGTTTACTTCTAGAACATTTAAGTTTGTTCCAGTAGTAACAGAGGTTAAAAAGCATCAGACCAAGAAATTCAAATCAAGATAACAATTCTTAAAGAAATGAATTTAATAAAAATAAACAAAGTTTTTGAATGTATACTTACTTTATTTTCCCATTCAAATTCAGCCCACATTTGACGAAATTCTGTGTCTGAACATGTAGCAGGAACAATATAATCCATTATATCTATATGAATATCATTAAGAACAACAACATTTCTGTCGGAAGCAGCACCACTGATATCATAAACTACAATAAGAAAAAAAGGAATATAAAATATTTTATATTATTTTAGAATATCAAATTGAATGATATAGAGTATATAGAATAATTTAATTGTAAGTAATTATATCTATATGGTAATTGTACTTATTGCCCATCGGTTAAAAAGTATTTTTAAAGATCTTGTTCCAAAGCCACTTAACATGTGCTGATGAAGTTATAGGACCATACCAGAGTGCCTTCAGACATGGTAACTCCACTGCTAAACAATTTTTCAGCCTGAGGACTATCCTAGAGAGAGGGCATAAATGCAATATTAAGACACATCACCTCTTCCACAACTTCAAGTCAGTTTATGATAGTGTCAAGAGGGAAGAACTTTATTGAGCCATAGAAGAGATGCAGATTCCAGGGAAACTCATACTTATGATAAAGTGAACAATGAAAACAGTCATGTGCTTATTGCGAATTAGTGGATATATCTCGGAAGAGTTTAATGCCTCTAAAGGGTTAAGGCCAGGAGATGCTCTAGTATGGATCCTCATTTATATCTTAGTAATAATGAGGATGATGATATGATATTAGTCATATTAATATCATATTACTAATATCCTAGAAAAAGCAGTGAGGGACTCTGATATTCAGGTCAAAGACACTATATATAACCAACCAGTTCAACTCTTAGCCTACACTAATAACATTGACATCACTGGATGTTCCTTTCAGGCAGTTAAAGAAGGATTTTTAGCATTAGTGGGACAGGCCAGGAAACTTGGACTTGAAGTAAACTAGGAAAAAAAAAATATCTGGTGGAAGGGGAAGTGCCTGAACCAAATGAGAGTTTAGACATAAGAGAATACAGTTTTGAAATGGTCCAGTTTTTTGTGTACAGTCACAAAGTTTGTGTACTTGAGTTTCTTGATGACCCAAGATAATGACAGAAGAGCTGAAGTCAGAAGAAGAATCATCTATGCCAACCTTTGTAACTTTGGACACCAATTTCTTTCATTTCATTGATATTGTTATATATATGCATAAAAGTTACTAAGAATGTATTGTTATAATTTTTGTTTATTTTATTATTACTAATTTTTTTTCTCTTTTTTTTCCTTTCTGTTGGAAGTTTTTTATACATTTTTTCTTTCATTGTAAATTATGATTCTCCAGAGATATATTTAAATTTGTACAATTATTTTTATTTGAGACTGGTCTATTGGTACAGCATTTTTATATAGTGAAATGTAGCAAATTATACAAGAAATAAATAAATTAAAAAAAAACATTTGTTACTAATTTCATTATTATTTAATAGTCCATTTCCTAATATCACTAAATGGCAAACTCATTAGAAATCTCTTAACAGCTGGATCAT
This sequence comes from Arma custos, assembly GCA_037127475.1. Taxonomy (NCBI): domain Eukaryota; kingdom Metazoa; phylum Arthropoda; class Insecta; order Hemiptera; family Pentatomidae; genus Arma; species Arma custos. Next base: position 117,962,148 of record CM073761.1, on the reverse strand, counting down.
TGTATGTTCTGTTGTGTTTATGTTTTTTATTGCTATAGATTATTCTCTAGCTTATTAGATAATTTATAATCAATTTCTCAAAAAAATTAGCATGGATAAAAATTGTTTACTCATTCTATAAACAATAAACCTTGTTGAAGTACACAATCAGAGACAATATTTGTATTATATCCTCAATAGGCATTAAACATGAGGCAAACTGACATTGAAGCATTTAAGTGATTACACTGTCAATTATCTGGTTAATTTATAAACATATCTAATAAGTTATAAATAGTTTTCCATTAACAGCTAAGATTGGTCAGCATAATACCTTTTAAAAATATATTAGGGGCGTACTTAGTTAACCAATCCCCATTTTACAATGTATACAAATGGTATTTTAATTGTATTAGACATGCCTCAAATACTATAACTAAGATTAACATGTATTCTTAACATAACATAACGGGTATTCTAAAAACTCAAGTTATCTCAGCATTTTAATTTGTATTTTCAATTCCAATTTCTCAAAGAGAGAAATATTTGAGAGAAAATAATATGGCTTCTTAGATAGTTTAATTTACAAATTCTACTTCATTTAATAGTTCAATTTTATAAAAATATTGTTCAAAATACATGTTAAAAGCATTAAACATTATCTAGAGTCTATCAAAAGTTGATTATTTAACAGAAAAAATTAATTATTTAAGAAATGCATTATTATCTTATTTCTGATTTCATGATAAAAAAAGCTGTGATTTCTTTGCTAGTTAACTATAATAATTGAAACATAGTTTTAATTTCTATAATTATTACAGCCCCCCAAAAAACTTAACAAAATGAATATTTTTTTAATAATTATGAATATATTTTTTAATTTTTAGATGCTGTTGATATAACTTTAATTAAAACACAAGGTTTAGTTTATCAGAGTTAAAAGGAGGATGGCGAACTAAAAAGAAATTAATCAAAGAAAAAGTAAAGAGTAAACAAAAGACAAGGTTATCTTTTCATTTAGCTCATGTACAAATGGCCTAACTGTGTACAAAGTTTAGAATGACTCAGAAAAAAAAAAGTCTAAGTCACATGACCTGAAAAATTGTAGAATATATAATTGATCTATATTAACATTAACTAAACCAATTTAGAGCAATAAATCACAATTTTTTAAATTGTCTTTGTAAAGAAATTTCAAAGCTCAATGATTCAAATGTTTAATCAAATATTCATCATAATTTACCAATATTGCCAAATATTATTCCATTTTCAGTAGAAGCAACTTTCACATTTGCTTTAATGTTGCAGAAATCATAAGGTGCTAGAACACAAGGTTGAGGTTTTTCAACAAGTTTCAGGTCACCAAGTGTAGCCAATTCAAGTGTACAGTTTTGAAGAGTATCACCTAAAAAAATATACATACAAAAATCAATAAATAGAACATGCTTTTATCATTAAAATATAAATCAGGACTGGATGTTTAGAAGTTTTATTCCACCAGTTGATTCATAATTTTAATTTAATTGCTATACTAATGAGAGAAAAAAAAAACCTGTACCACTACTACCCAAGGAGAGTTTTGGGCTCAGTATGTGGTAAAGACTGTGCTGTTTCTTGGACAATGGGTGTCTAGAGAGGTGATTTGTCCTAGATCACGGTCAACCGCCAGATTTTCCTCCATATTTAGGGTACCCACTTTATGAAGGCAGGATGAGCCAGAGGGGTCCTAGATCCCTTAAGATCCACCTCTAACCACTAACAGATAATATAAAAGGCTGCCAGAGAGTGGGATTTGAACGCAGTACCTTTGGCGCAGCAGTTAAGTGCTCTACCACTGATCCACTCAGCTCCCAAAAATTAAATAAGAGTTGAAAGATTTGAATTTATATTCTAAAATATTTAATGTGAGCTGGAGTATTATTCAATGAAATGAATATCTTGATATTTAAACCTTTAATAAACATCAGAAACCAAACATTAACAACATACAAAGTTATATGTAGTTAATAAATATCAAACACATGTGATAACTATGATAAAACATGTGAAGTAAATAATTTACAAACATGATGTACATTAAATTCTATTTCAATAAATTGACTTATTGGAAACTATTTATTATAAACCAAGAAATGTTACTACTACTATTATTACAATTTGATCATTTATTTGGTCTCCACTTGGACCATTATCTCCTTCACATAATTTATATGGTCAAAAAATAGTTACCCAACATAGATTATTTTTATTTTGGCTTAACCCGTTGAATGGAACATCTCTGATTTGTAGTCCACAGGGAACATCCACACTATCAGTGTAAAATGTGAGAATGTTGGCATAACTTGAGTTTAACTTTCAAAATATTATTCAAATTTTATACAGTGTTTTAGTAAAAAACTGTATAATTTAAATAATATGTGTATGGACTTCACAATTTTCCCAACCACTCATTGCTACCTAAGATGTGAGTAGCCTTACAGTTATGAGTAAGGTTATTCGATTGATTGATTACTGTTGTTACATTGTTATTCTTTCATACGATAGGGGCTAAAAAAAAAAGTTAAAATTATAAATAGAACATTTATTTTTCATTTGACATCATTTATCAAATGATAAAATTAGTCTTTATATATTTTATTTTTTCAGTCTGTAGGATTTTTTCTGCAAAAACAAAGGGTGGCGAGGAGCACCCAGAGTGATGCGGTCATGTGCACCTGACTGAAGATGTCATAAAGACCCAGCCTTGTACTGAACCCGCTCACGCTTTCATCAGTAAAAGTGAGAAACAATGCAGTCATTATGACGTGTGTTCCGTTCAACGAGTTAAAATTTAATTTGTAAAATAAGATTTTTTCAAAAAATTATATTTTTGATTAAATAATGACAGTAATAAAAAATTAAATAAATTTTAATTACCTGTTTGATTAACAATCAAAACATCAAGTACAATATCATACTGGTTGACATGAACATAAGCTTCAGCATAAACTGGATCTGAAAATCCAGTAAGCTGAGTTACTTTATTTAATTTACTAGCTGAAAATGGAAGTTCGGCTGTATTTGCAGCTGTATTTGGTCCCCCAACAGCTTGATTGAGACTGAGCTCAAAAACATTTTCTGAACCAAAATCAGAAGATCGCATCGTTGATAATTGTAAAAATGATACAGGATCATCAACTTGGATGGTATGGACGGACTTTTCTTTGGCCTAGAAAATAAAAGGAATCTTAGAAAATAGCTACAAATTAAACAAAACTTGGGATAATTATTAATTAAATTTTGTTATTTGATTGGGAATATAAAAATTAAAAATGTGTGACATTTATAGTTAATTAGTTTTTACTCTTGAGAATAAAAGAAATAGTTATCCATGTAAAAATGCCGCACAAAGGATACAATATCAATTTTTAGAAAATAATATTTTCAATCTGAAATAATTCATGAACATACCTTTATAAGTGAATACTCCTCATTCTGTTGAGCAACTAACATGTTAGCGAGAGCACTGCGACAATCAGTGTTAAAAATTTTTACAATTGGTGCACTATTTTCAGAAAGAACCTTTAGACAAAGTAACATTCGTTCATAATCATCATAGCTCAGCTGTTTTGAAGGATAGCCTGAAAACAATTACAACGTTATGAATAAATATGACAGATACACATTACTAAATCTTGATAATTTCAATTTAAAAAAAATTTTAATGTTCAAAAAATCTAATCTTTTATCAGTAGAAAATTGGCTCTTCTTAATGGTAAACATAACAACACTTTGAAGTCTTGAAAAAACAAATTATAGTACAAGAAGTGCAAAGAAAATTGTCACAACCAATAGACCACAGGTCACCCCATACCTTTAATTAAATTTAATAAAAAAAGAAGGGATAGAGATATGACTAAAAAGTTAAGTTAATCCTCTTGATAGAGAGCTGTCCTTAAGCTCTCTATATGTATAAAAAGTAATATTTCTAAAAAATATTTATTGGAAATTTATCCTTCTATAGATTAATTGTTATATTTGTTTTGAATAATCTACCAAATTTTCAGGAAAATTAGTTATAACATAACTAATTTGAAGCAACTGCTTGTATCTTTTTGTAAAAAGAAAGTGGATAATTTCAGAAAGGTTTTCATCAGAATGATAGATTTGTATTTTTTTTAAATATTGGTATTTCTATTCAACAGATCCATAAAACTATTTTAATTATTTATTTATTAATTGATAAATTAAGGTATAAGTATGTTGGCAATTTTAAGTTTTATTCAGTTTTAATCAAGTTATTTATTTTTGACAGAACTGATTAAATCCATTTTATTAAATTGTTTATTTAAGAATAGCTTGGTCATCAAAATTATTTGTTATTAAGGATCTAAATCAGAGGATCCCAACCTAGGGCAGATGGTGTGACGACAAGTCGTAGTGGGGAGAGAGGTGTGAGACCACTTGAAAATAAAAGTTTTATTGTGCATATGTTCTTCTTCTGGGATGGACCGTGTAGTGTTGGTGTTGGTTGCCAAGCTTTTGCTCATCCTGCTGTGAGCTTCTTCAGGGCTAGTCAATAAATGAAGAGCAGATGGTGGAGTCGGGATATATATACCTTTAGGTACGTAGCTCGGTCGAAGTCTGCCTTCTCATTGGCTCACTTGTAACGAGGCCGTAGGTCATGTTGTTTTCGAGTGGGTTTGTGAGTGTTTGGTATTGTTGTATGTGTGTGGGTGGTAGGATGATGTGTGAGTCTTTTGTTTTATGGCAGGATACCAGTTTTTAATGAGTTTGTAACCATCTTCCTTATTGAAATTATTAATTTCTTTGATGATTTCAATGGTCTCTCTTATGGTGCGGAGGTGATAATCAGTTTTTTAACCAGTATAGCTGTGTTTTCGAAAGGTATGTGATGGTTAGTGTTGTGGAAGTGTTCTGCTACAGCCAAAACTGGTATCCTGCCATAAAACAAAAGACACACATCACCCTACCATCCACACACATACGACAATACCGAACACACACGAACCCACCCAAACACAACACAACCTATGGACTCAGTAAAAGCGAGCCAATGGGAAGGCAGACTTCGACCGAGACCATGCCCCTAAAGGTATATATACCCTGACTCCACCATCCGCTCTTCATTTACTGACTAGTCCTGAAGAAGCTCACAGCACGATGAGCAAAAGCTTGGCAACCAACACCAACACTACACGGTCCATCCCGGAAGAACATATGCACAATATCAAAGACCGTGGAAGCCTAAGTGAACACATAAAAGTTTTAGTTATTTTTATCTTACCAGTATATCTTGAACTCATAATGTTGTATCCTATGACAGTAAAAATAAGTGTGTTTTTTTTTCCAATGTAATATTTGTTCATTTTCTTATGCCCATACAATAAATTGTGTAAGGGAGGAGTGGGAGGCATTCATTTCAACAGGAGGCTGGTGTGGTGCAAAAAAGTTTGGGAACTCCTGATCTAAACCCTTATAAATTAAGCTATGGAACAAATCATTTAAAAGCCACTGTACAGGGCCACCTAAACATGTGGCTATACTGACACATCTGAGCCAAAGAAGTTGAAAGAGTCAAAATAATCAATAGGTTGTAATTGATATCTTTATAACTCATTAATTATAGTAATGAGTTCAAATGAAAGTGAAGTTTTATTAATTCTTTAAAATATTGAAAAAAAAGGAACATGGGTTATTGATTTTAGTGAAGTATTAATAAACATAAAAACACAAATAAAACTTAATAACAAAAACACTTATTATAAATAACAAAACATAAACATTAATTTATTTGTAAAAAAAAAATTATTTTGTACCACGTAAAAGAAATAGGAAAAAGAAACAGGTGAATTGATTTAAATATGTGGAGTTTTCAAAACCTTATCAAACTTAAATCTAAAGATTCCAAATTTACACTAATCTATTTTTTACAATGTGAAAAGAAAATCCTTGGTATTGTAAAAAACTGAGTAACACAGACTATTTTCAAATTCTGGTTTAGTTAGGTGACTTAAGGGCTTTTTGTTGGAATTTTTCCACTGATGATTGTTAAAGGCTCTCGTCTATGTTCGAGAAGCGCTGAATAAACAAATCATAGGTCCAATTCGGGAATTAAGGTTGGATATGACTCAGGGCTTTTCACTTCTATTCCAACGTTAATTGAATATTTAATAAAATTAAATTTTAATTCAAGAATGTCTTGCTAATTTTGTCCACCAGTAGCAGCACCTCCCAGATCCAGGGGTAAAAATGTTTATGCTAGCTCGAATGAGCCGTTAAATACCTGATCGTTTCCCCTCATAAGTCAGAGTTGAAGACTGGTACTAGTGAGAAGGATCGAGACCTGATCAAGAAGCCAGATGGATGCGGAAGTTATGAATTTTCCTTTACACTTTAGTCAGACTAGATTCTGGGTGAAGCCAGATGATAATTCAGTAGTTGATAGAGCCACTCAATTCTGACAATTAAATATTTTATTTTTCATGATTCGTTCGCTGTGTTTCGACCACAGAGGGATGGGAGATCTTTTATTTAAATTTTAATTATTATTAGTGCATATAGAATTATGGTTAGAGAGGATGGAACTTGTTTTAAATGGTAATTATTATTGGGGTCTATATGATTATTGTTATGGATTATGGATCATGTTTTAAATTAAAATTATTATTTCATTAGTGGTTTTGGGGATTATGATTATTGATGGAGAATCGTGTTCACGCCATTTGGCATTCTTTTTGTAAATAAATTAATGCCATACAAGATAAATAGGTAAAATCTTAAAATAGCACATTACACCTGATCTAGCAGTTGCTTGATTCAACAAAACCTGCACTTCCTTTTAAGAAATTTATAACCGAACTTACGAGCTTGTCTCAACATTTTGGTCCTACCGTGCCGGATAAATTTCTTAAAACTTGTTCAAGCGTTTATTTCGTTTCCTATTTTCCTAAGTAATCGTAAATTATTGGCCTTACAAACCGAAATTTACTATTTCTTAACCTTGAAAAAGTGGTCGCAATATAGAGAGATTGAATATCATTCTTTTTTGCAAGTGAAACCCATATATTTACCTTCTAACAGAAATTTTTTTAATTTTGAAGTTAAAATTTCCAAAAGTTTTGAAGGTTTTCCAGCCTTTTTGTCGAGTTTTTCATTCCCAATAATTTACGTATTAACAACCCACACTAAAGGCAGCCATTTGTTAACCTGTTTGAATACATTTGTTGTTGCTAGGCACACGGCACAAAGTATTACTAATAGCCTTAATCCTAAATTCTTTCGTACTCTTATCTCTGCTTTATTTACTGCTTATTTAAAATTTACTATTTCATTCATAAATCATACGTTCTATTTCAAATAGGTTTTCAATTAGTTTCACTTTTATTTCTGTTCAACATTTATTTGCTTCACCGTATTTCTCACTATTTAATTAAACATTTTTCATCATGCCTGCGTACGATAAATATCTGGTAATTCAAGCTCAGCAGCTGTCAATAAGGGAAAATTTATATGAAAATATTACATCTCGTTGGGATCAGATAAAAAATTCCGATGTTTCGGATATTTCAACTGTACAGGCACATTGTGAGGACATAACCCCCCTTCAAGCCGAATTTGAAGCGGCAAATGACAAAATTGACGATCTTAACGCACTCATACCTAAACAAAATTTCGTCAATACTATGGACCCTGTAATTGCCTTTAATTACATTTTTTTCAAAATTAAGGCAAAATACATACAGTTGAGGAGGGAACAACCCATTTCAACCTCTATGCCGGTTATTAATCCTACTCAGACTTCTCATGATAATTTTTCGTTACCTCCTCCTAATACTCACATTGGGAATTTTAAAGACAATTCTCTCATTGCCAATAGTAGTCCTGTTTCTTTAGAAAATTCAAATAAAACTCCTGCTGTACAGGCAAATCCTTCTAATTTCAGATGCATATTTTGTGCAAAGATACACTCTCTGTCTTCCTGTTCTGCGTTTTTTCCTCTCAGTCGAGATAAAAAAATCGATCTTCTCAAGAAACACAACTGTTGTTTCAATTGTTTAGGCCCTCACTTGAGAATCAATTGTAATTCCAGATTCACATGTCGTAAGTGTAATTCTCGCGATCACCACACGCTTTTACATCCCTCTGAAGTTGTACATTCAAATTCACCTTTGAACTCCACGTCTAATCGCGCGTCAGATTATGGCAATTATACATCCAGTGAAAATTCAACCTCTTCCCCTGATTAATCACAAGTTGATCCCTCGATCTCTTTCAGCTGGGTTACTTCCGGTAACCCCGTAATTTCACTCTTAGGCACTTTCCGTGCACGTATTTTTGATTCAGAACTAGGTTTCATCCCAGTCCAAGGAGTTATCGACCCTGGATCACAAATTTCGTTTATCTCAAAACGCCTTTTTGACCAGTTGAGTCAAAAAATGCATGATCAACCCATTACTGTTTCAGGTTTCGGTGGACGTCTTTCGATCTCTCCTGGCACTGTTTTATGTGACATTTTCTCTAGGCTGTCTCAGAGACACATTCTCGTCAACCCATCCATGGTTCCTCACATAACAAATCAGTTGCCTCCTAAAGGTCTTACAGTAGATGTACGCGCATTCGAGCATTTGCCCCTGGCCGATCCTGAATTTCATCAATCAGACAACATTGACCTCCTGTTAGGTGCCGATATATACCCGCAATTACTATTGCCTCAACCCTTTATTCCAAGTTCTGTAGGTCCAATAGCTATTAATACCATCTTCGGTTGGACAATCATAGGTCCTATCCAGGCCTTATCTTCCAATCAGCCAACCACTTCATTAATTTCCTCTTGTCAAATTTCCCAGAATCTCCATAAGTTTTGGGAAATTCAAAATATTGTTACTCCCACTTCTCAAGACCCTCTTGACATTATTACCGAGCAACATTTCACCGCCACTCACAAGGGAAATGATGATGGCCGATACTCTGTTGCTCTTCCTGTTAAGCCAGATGCGACTCCTTCTAGCTCAACAATGCCTTGCCCTGCTGAAGATGCATTTAAGCCACCTAGCCTCAGCATACAGCCTATCAAGGCTACCACACCACCTAAGAATCCAGGTCAAGAACTAAGTTTACAGCATAAAATAAGTGGTGCTAAGAAAACCATTTTGAATCCTGAAAAACGGATTTAACAAATTTTTTCAACCCAAAAAATTACCGGAACTACCGTTCCCTTTAAATAGCGAACTTACAGTTCGACAAAAAAGTCACAAACCTAGATCTACATTTATTTCTAGGCCAGCACCAGCTGTTCCTCGCAAAGATGATGTAAATTCCACTGATAACTTTCCTACACCTGAAGTAGAACCAACAAAAAGTGTTATCCCGCCACATATACAAGGTGACAAACTCAAGCCACTACCTGAGCTTAAGGCACAACCAGATCGAACCTTTGATCATTTTTCTTCTCCTTTTTCATCCCTCAATAGACTTCAACGAATTGTAACTTGGATGCTCCGCTTCCCATCGAAGTGTCGATCGCGTAAACTGTCCGAACCACCTTCAATCGGCCATTTAGTCGTGTCAGAAGTACAAGACGCCTTGCTCACTAATAGTTTACTCACTCAAGCGGAACACTTTTCTCAATTACTGCCCAAAATCCGAGCTGATCTACCGTTCAAGCCACTTTGCACCCTTATAACCTTCGTCGATACTCTAGGAGTTCTCAGGGTGGGCGGCAGACTTTAAGACCCCGACCAGTAGAGTCGTGGGCTTCCTCTTTGTCCAAGACTGTTGCCTTGCTCTTTGTTCAAGGCTGTTGCCTTCCCAATTGTTCAAGACTGTTGCCTTCCTAATTGTTCAAGGCTGCTGCCTTCCTATTGTTCAAGGCTGTTGCCTTCCTATTTGTTCAAGGCTGTTGCCTTCCCAATTGTTCAAGGCTGTTGCCTTCCTCTTTGTTCAAGGCTGTTGCCTTCCTAATTGTTCAAGGCTGCTGCCTTACTATTGTTCAAGGCTGTTGCCTTCCTATTTGTTCAAGGCTGTTGCCTTCCTCTTTGTCCAAGGCTGTTGCCTTCCCAATTTTTCAAGGCTGTTGCCTTCCTCTTTGTTCAAGGCTGTTGCCTTCCCAATTGCTCAAGGCTGTTGCCTTCCTATTTGTTTAAGGCTGTTGCCTTCCTCTTTGTTCAAGGCTGTTGCCTTCCCAATTGTTCAAGGCGGTTGCCTTCCTATTTGTTCAAGGCTGTTGCCTTCCTCTTTGTTCAAGGCCCTTGCCTTCCCTAGTAGCACAAGGCTACTGCCTTCCTTTTATTTTATATGGTTTTTATTCTAGTTCAAGGCTGTTGCCTTCTTTTCCTTTTTTATTCATTTATGGTTTTTTCATCTCTAACAAGGCCAGTAAGCAAGCTCATTCCTATTGCGAAATGATTTTCTGTAGTGTATAATTGTACGCCCAGTTGGGTTCTTATATTTTACTTTGTTTCATTTTCTTTCCTTTTTACTTTCTTGATTTCCTGTATATTGTTTTCCTGTTTTACCACCCAACATTTGCCATTTATTAATTTTTTTTCTTTAGTTCTAAAATTGGATTGTCATCCCAATTTTGGTGGGCGGTATGTTCACGCCATTTGGCGTTCTTTTTGTAAATAAATTAATGCCGTACAAGATAAATAGGTAAAACTTTAAAATAGCACATTACACCTGTTCTAGCAGTTGCTTGGGGCAACTAACGTTTCACTATTTCACATGTGGCACTGTTTTTAATCTAGTCTTGAGCGAGCAGTCACACAAATCAGTCACATGTTCTTTTGTTTACCCCCCGCTATCCAGCTCAATTTTAGCGAATCTAGTTCTTGACCAGTTCTCTACTTTCCGTGATTCCGTTCTATTCATGTATTTATAAGTTATGCCCGTTTCACCTGAAAATAAGTGTGAATTCCCCTGGAGGATTTCTAAATCATAGGAATCCACCTGGAAGGACGTTACCAGCTTCTTTTGGTCTTTGAGCGCGCTCAAGGAGCCAAGGTTTTATCGACGAAGATGCCCGGCCTGCGTCTTGGGTAAGTAACTTTTATTTCTATGTTTTGGATTTCTTCATATTATTTCTCTATTGTTACGAACGCTTTTTAAATTACAACATACAGTCCACACCCAGAGCGAGATTTGATTCAACAAAACCTGCACTTCCTTTTAAGAAATTTATAACCGAACTTACGAGCTTGTCTCAACAATTGGGTTTATGATTTTAGTTCATATGGTAGCAGTCAGAGTTATTATTGATGGTGAATCTTACTATAATTTTTGTTAAGGTGTCTATTATATCTTTCATTATATTAATTTATTAGTCAATAGTAGTATTGGTAGTAGAGTAGTTGGGTGTAAATATTTCAATATAGTGATTGATTTGAAGATGTTTCTTGCGTTTTTCTATCTCTTTTTTTTTGGCTTTCCCCCTAGGTACCCTTGACAGTCCCACCTTTTCGACCTGACCTTTTTCAGGTGTCCATAGGGTCCAAGAGAAGAGCTGCAGGTAACAGTATCTTTTATATTATGAACATTTTAGGATTTATCTTCCTAATACCTGTGAATTTCGGCCAAACATATATGCACACATTTGAACTGACAAGACACAGCTTTAAGGCCAGTGTGTGCCAAAGATCAATCAATTAACAGTTCATTAGTTCCTTCAGTCTCACTAGTATAAAGATTCTGAATAATTATAGGTTGACTTTATAAATTATATGCAGGAAAAAATGGTCCAGGGGACGGTCAACATAAATTCTCAATTAATAAGAAAAAATTTGAAACCAACCTTTCCTCCTACTCAACAGGTCTTTAACAGGCTTAGAAGTTGCCAGTGGGGGGTGGAGAGACTAAAATTCATAATTTATGTATTTAGATTATTATAAAGTATTAAATTTAAAAAACAATGAAGCTATAAGTCTATTAAATATTATATAAAAAGTAATTATTAAAAAAATTCTTACCAGATTTACCCAGACGTACTATAGATGAAATGATAAGCATACATTCAGAAAAAAATTTATGGTACATATTTTCCTGCTGAACTAGATCTTTATAGCGTAAAGCTAATTTCACAAGTGTTGAAGCCACAGATACACCAATAAAAAAGTCCCCATCAATCAAATACTGTCTAAGAGGAGGTCGATCCTCTTTTTTAATTGCCCTGCAGTATAAGCATACCATAAAATTATTATAACTAGACAAATTATCACTGAAATTTTACAAATAAAAGATTAAACACTTAAAATATTGTAATAATAGTTACCAACACTAGCATTTGAATATTAAAAAAAAAATAATACTTAATATGCTAAGATAAATTTATTTTAAAAATATTTAATATAATATAAGGCTTAGCAAACCCTTAGGTTCGACACCAAAACGACTAATCGCTGTTTACAAACATCCTTACACAGATTACTACCAAAACCCAAATTCGTAAGTTTATTTTTAAAGTAATCCCCCTTCTCAATTAACTCCTCAGATGTTTAGCAGCGGACTCAGTGCTTATTAACTTTTAGGAATTTGTTCATTACTCTCAAAAAAAGTTAAGCTCAAACAATTTTCAAGCACATTTCAATCTTACCAATGCTATTAACTCAAATATATTAATCGGATGCATATCTTTATTAATAAAATCAGCACCATCTCTGCTACTGACTATATACTTTATATAATCCAAATTTATTTTAAGCCTTATTTACTGATATTCATCAAACTTATTGTATTTCATCATACAATTTCCATCGTTTCGAACCTCGAACTTTTCCAAAAAATAATTACCGATTCTAAGTTTATTAAATGTTTCTGTTATACACATCCTTACTAGTGTGGTTATACTAATCCTTGCTTAGTGGTTGATTGAATCACATGCTTTTTTAAAACCGATATATAGCAGATAAATTACATCGTATGTAAAGGAGATGGTTGGGGGGTGCAGTCAATAAGAACACCGAATAAGTGAAGTACTTATATTATGTGCCGACGTTTCGACCTACAGTGTAGGTCATCTTCAGGGCGAATGATGGGAAGCGTGGCCGTTACAGATCGCGGCTAGAGTGTACTGGGCTATTAAGCCGTACTAGCCGCGATCTGTAACGGCCACGCTTCCCATCATTCGCCCTGAAGATGACCTACACTGTAGGTCGAAACGTCGGCACATAATATAAGTACTTCACTTATTCGGTGTTCTTATTGACTGCACCCCCCCAACCATCTCCTTTACATAAGATCATCCAGTCAACCATTTTCATCTCATAGATAAATTACATCATTATACTCTATTTTTCTCTTTTTTATTAGGCTTCAGTAAAGTATTTCATTGATAGTTAAACGGTTTTGTCTAAAACCATATTGATAATCTCTGATGATTTCTTCAGAGTATTCCGTAACTCTACTAGTTAGGACAACATACTCTAGTTTCAAAATAAATATTACATGTGAAAGTGAACCTAAAACTGAAAAATAATTACCAATTCTGACTTTATCAAGTATTTTGGTCATGCAAATCCCTACTAGATTTATTAATTTCTTACCCTGCTCAATCAATATACAGCATCTGGTGGTTGATAGCCATAAGCTTTATTGAAATTGATATAAGCTGATGAACAACTCGTTGAATTCTAATTTTTTCATAAGGAAAAGGTTGAATGCTTTTGTCTAAAACCACACTAGTAATTTCCAATTATTTCTAATAATTTTAACTAGTTAGGATTAGCAATAAACTTTCATAGCATGCTAATGTAAGTGAGATTACGCAATAGATATTACAACTGTCCTCAGCCCTTATCTTGAATCGCAGTAAGTATTGATTCTTTCTTTTCTTCAGGCAGTTTTGAAATTTTTCCAGATTGTTTCATTCAATATAAAAACTTCTGCTTCCCCACACTGCTTCACAAGTGTCCCCACCTTAAAACTTGAACCAGGGACTAGTTTACTACTGGATAATGAGTGTTTTACCTCTGAGAGATCCGTGAATATTTGTGAGATTTTTTAACTAATGTGAGTATGGATTTCGAACGTATGTCACACACTCCTGCAGCCCTGTGTTGCAGAGCTTTCACTGTTGGTCAGCGAGTCTATTAGACTTCCAAGAAATTTCCACTGACCATTCCCACATCTTTGATAAATGATGTGGTAACGACATCCGTATGAGATAAAACAACTTTGAATTTAATAATAACTATAAAATAAATTAAATTATACAACAGAGAACTGTAGACAATGAATAAAAGACCTTGAATTTCTTTAAATTCACTATCATGTTGAAACAGACCATGTTTTAGAACAAAAATCAAATATTGTAAAAATTTATTAACACTAAATATGCAACCACTTGTAAATAATTTTTAGTGCTCAAGTAAAGTAAAACAATTAATATTTAATAACAATATTAAAGCAATGCAACCAGTCACCAAATTAAATCTATTAAAAATTAAGTCAGCATGCAGAATAAAGAAAGTAGGAAAAATAAAAACCACATACCTCCGTTTTCTGGTTTTATATACAAAGGTTTTCTTCTGAGTGGTAACAGGTTTCTTTATATTAAGTTTAACTCTAGAGAAAAAATAAAAACAGAAGAAACATAACTTCTATCTCAAATGATAAAAATGCTGTTTTTGATAGAATGGACTAAAGAAATAAGAAAATATACATACCTATATTGACCAATTTGCCTAATCTAATAAAAAGTGATTACAGATATTAAAAAAAAGAGTTCCAAATATAACTAATTTATTAAAACTAATGTTTTTTTCTTGTTTAATAAAACATTTAGTTCTTATAAAACAGTTTTACATGATGTCCACGAAGATGACTTTTTATTCAACATCATACATAATTTCTCAATCATATTATTACCATTATCTATTTTATTTATCACATTACTTTTTGAACAAATAATTCATTCATTCTTTTTGAACAAAAAAATCCTAAAACAATACATTTTTTTATATTTTATTTTTTTTATATATATTTTTTGTACTGTTTGTTTCTCTCTCATAGCCCTGAAGATGACCTACACTGTAGGTCGAAACGTCGGCACTTACAAAATATAAGTCTAGTACTTATTTAGTGTTTTTTTTTACTGCACCCCCAAACTATCTCCGTTCTCCAATACATTTTTTTCTTCTCATTTTTTTTAAACTGATATATTTCAGCTATATGCAGGCCACTTTTAATTATTAAAACTAAAAGGTTGCTAATGCCATCATTTTCATAAGAAAATTAATATATTTAGCACCACATTCTAATTTTATTAATAATGAGGTTAAAAAGAAAAGAAAAAACAAAACCACCGACAATTTTTACTTAGTTGAAAATTAAATTGAAAAAAGTTAAAGGTTACAACTTTACTAGGGTAAACTATCTTAAAGTTTTATTTAATTGCTGCAAATCAAACTCTAATAAAATTAGGTTATGCTTCTGTCTTCATTACTTCATATTAGGGTTATCAATTCTAAAACTTTCTTTTCCTAATTTTTTAACAACCTTAGCCCAATAGGCTTGAATTGCGATTATTTCATGTTTCGGTCTTAGAAGGTTGATAAGCCACTACAGCCTTTTCTTCCCTTCTATCATGCCATTGGCTGGTTTGACCTAACAGTGATGTTACACATTCATTCTATTCTAGTCTTTCAACAGTAATAAAAAAACGTATGACAAAATGAGACAATTTACTAAGCAACAGAAAGAATCCCCAACAGAATGAGGAAAAGGAGGATTAATATCTATGAACATATTCACCGAATGAATGCAAGTATGTTATTGAAATGAATATTTGTACTCTTGAAAAAAATCAACTAAACCAATGTGGTATGAGGAGGCAGAAGGAACATTCTCTTAAGTCACAGAGGATATCTTCAAGGATGGAACTGCTAAGACCATAACCCCCCAAAAAAGGAAGAGGCTCGAGGATCAGACCAGGTGAGCTTTGAAGCTATCAACTCTGATGAGAAAAGGAGGAGATCGAATGGAATAAGCTATACTTTGTAAAGAGAAAGGCACTAGTCATGGATTGATGATTGATCCTAAGCATCCCTGAGTTGGGTGAAACTAATAAAAAAAAGGTATAAGGTCATTATTAATTGTATTGCTATTTCTAACTTAATATTCCATATGTTAAGTATTTTAATTTATTATTCTCAATTTATTTCTAGTGAATCTTTTTTTATAATAAATGTTAATATGTACTTTAGTAAACTATTATTAATTCGTTCAACATTAATTTTTTAATGCTGTTTATATTTATTTTTTGTGTTTAAACAATTTAATTAATGTTTATCCTAGCTCCTAATATACACTTTTTTATTAAGAGTAAAATTTTAATAGATTAATAATTTTATATTTGTGATAAGCTATTTATAAATATTCAATTGTTCTTTATAAAGTTATTACAAACTAAGACATGTTAATTTATAATACCTTATCTTTCAATTGAATATAAAAACCCCAAGTAGAGATTGGAGATATCATTTTGGTAGGTAAAAAAAGCAAGATGTTTAATTTACATGTATATTTGTACAGACCATTTAATGTTCTTTATTTGGAAAAAGTGTAATATAAGTGTTCACTATAATTATATTCAGATTTATTATATTTTTTTTATAACAAATTGTGAAAATCGATCACCATTTCACCAGCTTTATTAAAGAAAAGTTCCTATGACGGTTATTATTAAATTATATGCAACATATTTTTTTTACAAAAGAATTTGTTAATTTCTTCTGGTTTAGACCGTGTACAAAAATTGTTTGCCGACGTTTCGCCAACCATGCTGCTGACTTCCTCAGGGCTGAGATGAGAATGAGGATGATCCGTGCGCTCTCGGCCTTATATACCCACTCGGGTCCGTTCGGGTCCATTCGTCAATTGTCGGATCCCGTCGTTAGTCGATTGGGTCCCTTCGTGTTCTGGGACGGAGTCTACTTTTCCATAAACACGACTGGCTGGATTCTGATTGTTCGGGCTTAGGTTGATTGGCTTTTGATTTGTTTAGCTCTTCTTGGTTAATCTGTTTTTTATTCCTATTCTCTGTTATATTCGGGAGCCAGAGCTTACTCAATTTGTAACCGTCCTCCCTGTTGAAGTTATCCGGTTGTTTAACTATTTCAATGGCTTCCATAATTTTTTTTTCCGTGGCTTTGTTACATTTCTTAACCACTCTGACCTTGTCGAATTCTATAGCATGATTTGTGGTAACGAAATGTTCAGCCAAGGCTGACGTCTTACCGTCCATCTTCTTTACACTTTTTATGTGTTCGGTGAGTCTAGTGGAGATAAGCCTACCGGTTTGTCCAATATATTCCTTTCCACAGGAGCACGGAATGCTATAAATCCCTGGTGTCCTGAGTCCCAAGTCGTCCTTCGCGTTCGGCAGAACTTGACATAACTTCCTGTCCGTGGTGTATATGGTTTTAATTTTGAACTTCTTTATTGTTTTGGCTATTTTCTCTGTGGTGCCATTAACATATGGGATCAGCGCTGTCTTCATGTCTTCTCTACTTTTTTCTGTATTATGTGGGCTAGACTTCTGAGCTTTTTTAAATTCCTTTCTTACTACTTCCTCTTGATAGCCATTCTTCATGAGGGCTTTCTTTAGATGTCTTTCTTCTTTCTTGACGTAAACCGGTTCTGAGATCCTAAGGGCTCTCGTCATCAATGTTCTAATTACACCATGTTTTTGTGCCGGATGATGGTGTGATCGTGTGTTCAAATACCGGTCGGTGTGGGTCGGTTTTCTATATACCGAGTGTCCCAACCGATTTTCTTCCTTTACCACCCTCAGATCTAGGAACGGGATACTTTCTTCATTTTCAACTTCCATAGTGAATTGAATACTACTGTGTATCCCGTTTAAGTGCTTTAGGAAGTCATTTAACTTTTCCATCCCATGTGGCCAAATGACAAAGGTGTCATCCACGTATCTGAACCAGAGGAACGGTTTTAATTTTAAAAGTTTAAATATTTTTTTTATTTAAATTTGTCGTAGGAACAAATAAAGTTTCTTCTTTAATTTCTTTAATAAAGTTGGTGATGATTTGTAAAAAAGAATAAAATTCTTGGCACTTTTTTTGTTTATATTGACCTCAGATGTAGTTTGCTCAGAGTTTCAGGTAACAGGATATGTTCAGAATGGTGGACTGATGAAACTAAGTGCTTCATTGAACAAAAAAACAAAGCTTGAAAAACTTACTTGCAAGATAACCTATTTGGTGTTCTAGAGGCTGACCCACACTACTAGACCGTTGCAGAACAGTGGTCACAGGGACCTAGTCTAAGCTTGTATAGCTAGGCGGTTGTGGAGCCAAAAATCGCTTGTCTAAGGTATCCCAATCAGAATGGGAGGCCGTGCAACGGGAGACGAGACACGGCCCATTCTGTGCAGTTTTCAACATTTTTAATGTCATTATAAATTGTCAATTTCCATTTTGATCACAATTATTGTATTTATAGATCATAATCATTGGGTATATAATTATAATGATTATAATCATTTTTATTATATAGAATAATTAGCCATATAGAATAAGGTGTGAGACAGGGAGAGAGTCTAAGCCCCCTACTATTCATTGTTTTTATGGACAAGATCCATAAAATATGCAAACTGCAAACTGCATAAACCACCATCGAGAAATGAAACTTGTGAATCAAGCCAAGCCTTTTGTGTGCTGATGGCATTGTCCTAATACTTAAGAAAAGATGCAGGAAGTCCTTATCAAATGGCAAGAAGAGCTATTTCGTAAAGGGGTGGTCATTAACACCTTTAAGAGCAAGGTCCTATTTATATACCTAAGAAGAAGTATCCTGAAAACATTTATCTTATCTTCAAAGGGGAGGAATTGGAAG
Organism: Arma custos; assembly: GCA_037127475.1. Lineage (NCBI taxonomy): Eukaryota > Metazoa > Arthropoda > Insecta > Hemiptera > Pentatomidae > Arma > Arma custos. Next base: position 117,943,320 of record CM073761.1, on the reverse strand, counting down.
TTGTATCGAACTTTACCTACTTAGGGGCCGTAGTAAGTTCCTTTGGTTAGATTGACCTAGAGATATCTCACAGAAGTTCTTAAGTCAATCAAGTTTATTACCGGATTTGCAATAGTATAATCGGTCACCAAGTAGGTATGGAGACTATAAGATACATATATAAATCTGTTTATCTTTTGACCCTTACATATAGAAGCGAAGCTGGGTAAGGCATGATAAGCAAACCAACTGCATTCCTGCAAGTTTCTGAGGAGAGCGGTTGGGAAGACGTTATGAGACCGGGTCAGAAATAAATTAAAAGAGAACTGTTTGAGGTGCTACAACTAAAGACCACACTGGAATCCCGACAACTTAAGTGCTTTGGCGACGTGTGCCACATGGAGTATGAAAGAGAACCAAAAAAAGTTCTAGAAGTAGACGTCAACTTTTCAGGTCTTCATCAGGGCTCCATAGTCAGAAGTATGGGAGTGTCTGTACAAAAGAAGCCTGTTATTAAATTGAAAAGACTACCAAAACTGCGGGCATAGAGCGATGTGTGATTGAATTTCAATGTGATTGAAATAATAATATCAAAATAGTTTAAAAGAGCATATTAGTAGATGCACTTGGTAATAAAGAATACATATTAAGATAATCAGTGTAAAACAGACATGAAAATAACCGAGTTTCTGTTATTTTTTATTGATATTTACAACTGTATTACAATAATACAAGTAAATAGGCGATACATAATGACATGAGATAATGACAAGTAGAGAAACTACTCACTGGTAGTACCCAAATCACAAGTTCAACTAAGAAGGTCACATGGCCATCTTCTTTTCAGACGCCTCGGGGGATTATCGGGAATTGAAGAGGAAGCTAGGTTTGAAACTAGAGGGTTCGGGTGGGAATGAAGTTTGTTTGAAAGGATAGATTGGTTCAGGCCATATCAGCAACAAATGGGACATGAAGGTCATTATGGATTCTTAACAAAATAAGGAGCATTGAGGAATTTATGAAGGATTTTGGATTCTAGGGATTGGTTACGAGAGGAATTCGATGGTTTAGTGGAGCCCCAAAGCTCTACTCCGCAAGTCCAAATAGGTCGTATGAAGGTCATGTAGATGAGTCTTTAGTAATTAATCGGTAGCTTAGAGAGTTTGTCTAGTAAGTGTTGAAGTAGCCTGAAACGTCGAGCGGGTTTCTTGTCTTTTCAGTCTTGTATGAGGATTCCAGGTTAATCGTTTGTCGAGATGCAACCCTAAGTATCGGATCTGTTCTACAGGCACCAATGGGATATTATTAAAGGATACTGAAGGGCAGGAAGTCGTTGATTTACGACCTAAGGTAAAAGTAATTTGATGCGATTTTTGAGAATTCATTTTAATCCTCCAGTTTTGACACCATTGATTATTTAATAAGTTATATAACGCGAGTTATTGTTAAAGGTTGCTGATTTTGGTTTTCATAGGGAAGAAGAAGGTTAATGGTAACATATCACTCCCATACTTGTGAATATTAAGCCCTGCAATGTCATCAAAAACCTGCAATGTAGGCCTGAAACCTTGGTAGTTTCTAGCAAATAGTTGCTAATATTTCAGAGTTTATTTTTTAACTATACTCTGACCCTTTTTTCCTGTATGATATTTATACAGTCAACTAATAATTATTCAATTTAACTATTTTTATCTTTAAAATGTTTTCTACCGCTGTCACCACCTTTTTTTTCATTATTTGGTTCAGTACCGTTTAATAGGGAAAAAAATTATCTTAATGAATTAATTTAATCAATCACAATCTAAGGTTTTTTATTCTTTAGTACACAAACCATGTTAAAAAAAATAAATAGACCTAACAGTTGTGGATTACTCAGATTCTACTATGTAATTTAAAATTTATATCACTTTAACTGACATAATTATAGTTTAATACTTACGGAAATAAAGAAATTGTAATAGGTCATTCTTGTGAATAGATCATCTTTCTACTATATTTACATACTTTTTCTTTAAGCAAGCCACACCAAAAACCACTCAAAGAACTTTAAAAGAATTTATTAGTAAAATATATACTTTTATAAATCATGCTTCTCAATTATATATTAAGCAAATTAAACAGTGCATTAAAAAGTAAATAATACAAAGTCCAAAAGCAATCATTCCCAAATAGTAAGTAAAATAGCCAAACCAGTGTTAGAAAATGTAAGAAAAAATTGCTTTACATAAATTATTTTTTTAAATATTAAACAAAAAATGTTGTGCCAATTTGATTAAGCTGAAAACATTTACGTTTCATTTAACTAGCATTGTGTACACGTATAAGGGTGTGGGTGAGGGGGGCGTGCAAGCAAAAACTCAACCTCACCACAATAAAAATATGTCAAATGTTATTTTCATTTAGTAAATTTAGACAACAACATTGCCCTTTTTGAGGAAAGGTTGGTGTTTAAATTTAACTTTTTTTTTTAAAATTGGATTCTATAACTCACAGAATGGTGTTAAATATCGATTGTGTAGCATAAGTTCCATCAGATGTAACAAGCTTAACTTGATCACGATGGTCAACTTCCTCAACTTTCTCTCCAGAAGCTCTTTTTATTTCATCATCAACAAGTGGGATCTGCCAAATAGTTTTGATAATATAAATTCTGAACTTGTTTAATTATTACTAATAATTAACATTAACTAACCTCTCCAAGGGCACTTTTTATTTGTTTCATGACTTCTTTAATATCTGTAACTGAAGTAGTATATTCACCCAATATCCAAAGAGCAGCCCGATGAACTTTCATAGATTTTATCGTTGGAAATGCTTCTAATAATTTCTGAAAACATAAGCAACATTTACATTGAATCAGATGAAATTAATTTACATTCATTTATTGAATAGCACAATAATAGGAGGTATTAGCAGTAGGAGGTAAAATTCCAATTATAAACCTTGGTTTTGGAGACAAAGACTGGGATAACAACAATTTAATTTCAATTTTTAGGCATACTTAATTCCATTGCTTAGTTTTTTGTCATACTCTATTTATTTTTTCATTTCAGGGAGAACAACTAATTCATAGAACAAGATATAATGAAAATGTATGAAAAATTGTTTTTAGAAAATAACACATTCACACAACAGTGAATGAATAAAAACTAATTTTATTCTAAAACATTAGTCCTCTATGAATAAAAAAATAAAAACAATTACAGTTATAATTTTTTATAATTATTGGTTATTTTTTTTTAGTTTTAAATATTTTTATTTTTAAAGAGAAAAGATAGGCCCTCGGCCGGGATTTGAACCTGGAACCTTTGTCTCACCGTGACATCGCTCTACCATTTGAGCTACCAAGGCCGCCTGCTGGCAGAGGACAAATCTTTTCTCTCATCCGATCCCATGTCCTCGTGCTCTCGCAATTTTTGTGATGAATGCACTAGAACGAAGTTCTTTGAACATTAATTTAATTTTAGGATCTTATTGACTTACGTCATATTACTATTTATAATTTTTTATAATTATTGGTCAATTTTTTTGAGTTTTAAATATTTTTATTTTTAAAGAGATAGGCCCTCGGCCGGGATTTGAACCTGGAACCTTTGTCTCACCGTGACATAGCTCTACAATTTGAGCTACCAAGACCGCCTAGAGAAAAGATTTGTCCTCTGCCAGCAGGCGGCCTTGATAGCTCAAATGGTAGAGCTATGTCACGGTGAGACAAAGGTTCCAGGTTCAAATCCTGGCCGAGGGCCTATCTTTTCTCTTTAAAAATAAAAACAAGTACAGTTATATTTGCCTGAATTCTTATATAATAATTTTTTTTAAACAAACAGAAGAATCTAACCTATAATAATTACATTATAGATATTTATACATACACAAAGTTTTCCATATTTGATAAAAACTATTAAGATCAGCAATTTTACTTTCATTTATTCAATAAATGTGTCATTGGCTTCCAGACTACAACAAAGTGTCAGTTCACTTTGTAGTAGTCTGGGAGCCAATTTCAGTATATGTAATTTTTTTTTGTGTGTGTTGTATGTTTACTTTTCCTTAAAATATAGATTATTTCCATCTGCCGTATACTACTAAAAGTATATACTATTTTAATTTTTTAAAGAGAAAAGATAGGCCCTCGACCGGGATTTGAACCCGGAACCTTTGTCTCATCAAAATATACTATTTTATTTTACATGGGAAAATGAATTAAATATTGTGATCAATATGAGAAATAAAATAATTTTAATTTCTAGCTAAATAATTATTATTAATCATTATCTTCACAGTTTAAATCTAAGGTCACAATCAAAACACAACTTCTTCAATATGTTTCTATAGAGGTTTTGTAACAAAATATCTGTTCTCCTCTTTATCATCTAAATCCAAATTATTTATCAAAAACAGTCTCACAATTCTTTAATACTTTCCACCATTCTGAAAAAACTATGAACTGTTAACCATTCATTTACCAGGTCTCATTAGTATTTAACATTAATTTACAAGTCCAATAAAACTGGATTATAAGAAATAAATATGAGAAATTGATTCAATTGTAGGTAATTTTATAAACTAACTAATACAACATACCATAAACATTTTAAAGAATAATGTATTGTACACATAAATAAAATATCACAAGCCATTGTTTTGGATAAATTGGTATCTTTCTATTTAGATGCCGAAGAGGAGGGCCAAAAATATTTTCTTCTCATAAGAGAGGAAGAAAAATATAAGGTTAAAAGAAATTGAGAAAGTCTTGAATTTGAGAATGGTGAAGAAAGCATTATGAATTAATAATTTTGAAGACCTTTTACTATTCTATACTAATTATTTATTATTTTTCTAACCTCTATTATCAAAGCCCTTAAAGAATCAAACTTATGAATTGCTTCACGGACAAATATAAGGACATCATATGAAGCTAGTTCACTTGTATCTGAGAGAAATTCCATTAACACAGGTATAACTGAAGCAGCAACATCTGGAAACTACAAAAATAATAATAAAGATATCATAGGTAAAATATTTTATTATATAAAAGGGAATAAAAAATTAAACAAAATAACTTTATACTATGTTTTTTATAATTTTTATAACTGCCACCCTAACCATCCAGAATAATAGGAAAATAAGACAATGCACACTATTAGATCCACAATATGTAATTCATTAAAAACAATTAATTATTCATAAATATACATGGACATGAGTATAAAAATTGCAATTATAAACAAAAACTAAATTATAATAAGTGGAATTTTATATATTGTAATTACAATCTTAATATAAAATATAAAAAAATAGTACATAACACTAAACAATAAACGTTGTGCATATCGGAAAAAGTAAATTTCTCCATAAAATAAAACAATTTGAAAACAGCCAATTAATAAGTTTTAGTGAAATGGTTTCAGGATGGTTATATAAAAATTGTCAGAAACTGTTGCCAGTATTTAGTAAATCAAAAGGGCACCTTAAGAATAAGTAACAAAAATTACTTTAGATCCAGTAAATATTGCAAATGAACCAGTTAATAAAAATAAAATAGAGTAATAAAATGTAAAATCTCACATTATTAAACAACAAATCTTTAATACAACTTTAAATTACAAATAAAAGAGTAACAACATTATATAATAGAATGTAATAGAATAGAATAGAAAATAACTTTATTCTGGGACCAGGTCCCTTCAGAATAACAGAAAAGAAAAAAATTTAATAAATAAAGGAATACATTAAAAGAATAATACAATATTAAAATAATAACATGAAAATAAATATAAACTAAAAAGTATGTTCTGGCAGAGAATAAAAAAAATAAAAAAATAGCATACAAATTTACAATAAAAAGAAATAAGCTGACAGAAAAAAAAAATAAATAAAAGCACCTAACAATATAAAAAAATAATACCGTTATAAGTGAAGAATATTTACAGTAATTCATCTACCACTTCTGATGGATACGAGCTATTAATTCTCACAGATTAGAGAGCATCCGTTTGGGAATTCAGGAGATGCAAGAAAAGCTTGGATATGAATGTGGATTAGGAAGAAGCATGACAAATATCAAGTGGGAGAGAGTTCCAAAGTGTGGTGGAACAAGCGATAAAGGAACGCTCATATGCTTTGTTTCTGTGTGGACTAGTATAAAGGTCAGAAAGGCGAGATCTTGTGCCCTGGAATTGGATAGAGGATTTGAATTGTAGCAGACAATAGATGTAAGAGGGATGTGAGTTAATGGTTTGATATAAGAAAGAACCTAGGAAATAAAGTCTACAGATGAAGGGTGTTGGGTATTCAAAATTATGTAACTAGATGTGTATACTTGTTATTTTATAGAATAAGAGATGAAGCAATCCCACGTGTCTGTTTTTCTGATTGTATTGACTTAGCTAGAGAGAGAGAGAAGGATAAGGAAGTAGGCGAGGGAGAGAGAGAGAGGGAGTATTATTGTTGTTATTAGTGCGTATTAGTGAACCTTGCAAAGTATTAGCGAACCTGAGTCAGTCTTGCTGTATTAAGCACTGGAAGAGGATGCCTCAACGGCCTTTTCAGAACTAGAAAACTGCCGATTTGCCTTTGTCACGAAGAGAAGGACATTGCCGTGGAAGACACCAGCGCCATATGTTAAAGACTTGTGTGAGATCAAAGTATCGTATAAGGTCAGGCCTTTTTCATTCTCTCTCTCTCTCTCTCTCTCTAGTACAGTTTTCTTTTTCCTTTTTCATAAGGAGGTTTTTGTATCTTACTTTAAATGTATCTTCCTTAATTTAATTTTAAATGTAATTTATTTATATAGACTTCCTCGGGGCATCGAAGACAAACCGTAGTGAGCAGTACATGATTCGTCTCAATCTATCTCAAGCTTGTTTTAGAGGCCCTCATATGCCACACAGCCATAAGTGTGGAAAGAAGAAAGAATTAATGAGGAGCTTACAGATAGGTAGTGTTAGAAGATGCCGGGAAAGATGGAATAGCTTTAGGGACCTTATAGATCGACGGGAAATTTGGGTGATAAGGGGTTTCCAGGAAAGGTACGGGTCAAAAATGATACCGAGGTTTTTAACAGAGGAACTGAAAATAATGGGGTTATTGATGAGATTAGAAGATTAATAGGGGGAAGGATTTAAGAAGGGTTTTGGAACCGATTAGAATGCCTTGAGTTTTCGCAGCATTTAACTTCAGTTTATTCACGTTAGCCCAGGCACTAATAATACCTAGGTCATCCTGAATATAGGCAAATGCCACTAATATTTTAGAGGGAGGATAGGACAAATAGATTTGGGAATCATCGGTATATAGATAGTGGGAACAGTGGATTGATTTAGGAAAATCATTAATGTAACAGTTGAAAAGGAGTGGGGAAATACTAGGATCTTGTGCTACTCCTATGTTAAGAGGATAGGGAATGATTTGGGATGGAAACAGCTTGAGTCCTATCCGAGAGGAAAGATTGAACCCAGAGTATGGAACTGTCGGAAAAGGATAGAGATTTTAACTTAGAGAACAGGATGGAATGGTTCAGTGAATCGAAAGCTTTAGAAAAGTCGAGAAGTATTAGTACTGTTAGTTTTTTTCGTTCATGGCAGTATGCATGTCAGTTGTAATTTTAACAAGGGCAGATTGTGTGGAAAAACCAGGAGGGAATCCGGATAGGAGTGGATCGAGGAGTTTGGACTGTTCAAGAAACTTTGGGATTGAACTATTTTTTGGAGAGGTTTGAAAAGGTTAGAGAGATAGGGCCGGTAATCTTTTGGGCTTTAAGGATTGGAGGTTTTATTTATGGGATGGACTATTACTTTTTTCCAGATGGAAGAGAAAACTGTAGTAGGGAAAAATTGTATATGAAGAGAAGAACAGGTAGATTTTCGTGAAGCTTATTTTTAACAGTTTGACGGGAATCCCGTCCTCCTTCTAGTATAGGGTGATTATGGATTCAGTTTTTTTAATAGCCTATACAAATGTCCGCTTGGAGAAATTCTATTCTATTCTCCTTCTTTCCCTTTCTCCATATACCTTTCAGTGTGGAGGGTGTGTGTTATATTTAGGAGTAATTCAAAAACATGTTTTAAAAAAAATAATATATCTAATTTATTAAAATAATTTAATCTGAGGTTGCTACTTCGAATTTATTATATATTGGAGAAATATTTCAACATATAGAACAATATATTAATGAAAAAATAAATTATCTTTAATTTTGTTAAGCAACGCACTGAATAGTAGATCAATGAGCATTAATAAAATAGTCGTTTATTCATATATATATTTCAGAGACTATACCTTCATACAACAGGAATGAAGGGTTCTAACAAGAAGTTGACGATATTTTCCAGCATCTTCATGTTCTGTCAAGTTATGTGTTTTAGCAACTTCTTTTTTTAACATTAAAACCATTTCTTCAACACACCGTGAAGTAGTGAGATCCAGAGCTAAAAATTAAACTTTCATGTTTCATTTTAATTCAGAACAATTTTACAAGTCATTATGAGCAAGCAATAAAAATCACTATATTTAGCAAGATTCAAGTAATTGCTGTATATTGAAAAATTGATTTACCTAAGAAGCATCAGACCAGATGTAATAAATAATACGAAACTTATACGCTGAGATAAATTGACACATAAGAATCACTTCTAAAAGCTTTAGATTAATGAAGTATATAGCAATGACTAAACAACTTAAGGATATTGTGCTAAAATCAAAGTAATAACTAATGATGATCTTATAACCTCTTCTGTTGCGTGTAAGACTGAAGCAATAAAGTAAAAAATAAAAGGTAAAAAAGAACCAACTGTTTTTATCAAACCCAAACTTTTTTAAGAACCCTTCATTTATGTAACACCTTTGCTCTGGAATGATCAATAAACATTAATATTAAATTTTTCACAAAATAATTTAGTTGTTTGAAAATTATATATAACAATCATATATATATATAAATTGAAAATTGATGAAAATGAAAATTAAGAGAATAAGGAATGATTAAAGGTAAAACTTTGCTTTTCTTTAAATCAGTTATAAATGGGATATTGGTTTCCATTTTAATATCAAATAACTTAATACATGATAAGTGAACAATTCAGACAAAAAATAATTAAAGTTGGCATGAGTTAAAATGAATAAATGTTTCACTTCCTTTTTTTAAAACACAATATAAAATGTAAATGGTGTGAGAATGAAAAATTTAATTTCAGTGTGTAATTTAAACCAATGCAATTTGAACTTTAATGCACTTTATGCATGGTTATTTGCAAAAAATCTAATGTACCTAGGCTTAAAGTTTTTTTCTTTACTTCCATGTCAGGACTGGCTAGGACACGTAATATATCCATAACTAAATCTTGAAGAACCCGCTCATGTGTAGGAATCTCTTTTAAAGATATTAGACGGTCCAGTACAATTAATTTAACATTATTGTCACTTTCCTTTATTATCAGGTCAATATAACAAGAAGCAGCAGCCTAAACAATAAAACAAAACAACAATTACAGTTTTCTTCATTAAATTTATTATAAAAGTTGTATTGGATTATTAACTATAATTGATAATTAAATATAAAGTAAAATTAAAAAGAATTTCATCTCAGATCGTGTGGATCAAACTAATAAAGATTTTGATTCGCCTATATAGCATCTTAAAAAAGAGGAATCAATATGCAGAGGTAAACTATTAAACCTGAGATACTGCACTTTAGGCATGTAATAAATAGTAAAATAAGTGAATATTTTTTTTTTTACTATTTATGCATTACAGAAGAATAATTATTATGAATTAGTAAAGTTTTATGAAACATGACACATTTCTGACCTATTGTTGAGAACAAGCAGAATGTAAAATAAATCATATATTTAATAATAAAAACATTGTTCTATATACAAAAAGCAAAGCTATCAAAATATCACAGCATTAAATCAAAATAAACATTCAACAAATTTAAAATAAATCCTTGGTATTCAAAGGTGAAAACAGCAATACAGTCACTATAAGTGGTTATTTTATAATAGTGTTGGGCAAAATGCAATTTCATTTATAATAGCAATTACTAGCCATTTCTGTAATTTTTCAGAATGGATAGTAATAGCAGTACTGCAAAGACTAATCATAATATTGATATACTACCCAATCTTCAACATTACTGTAGTTAGAAAGTAACTCCAATAGCATTATATTTTGCCCAGCCCTGTTTTATAATAAATAATATTTATCTATGTTATAATCTATGTAATATTTAAAATTATAATAATAAATTAATTTGAAAAATTACTTTTATTGCAGTAGGAGCATTTGACAGGGTAATTAATGTTCCAGCAGCTTCGTAACGAACAGCAGGACTATTAGAATTGAGTAAATTGTAAATACAACGTATAAATCGAGAACGCTCAGAAGGGTTGGCATGGCAAACCTGAAAATGTAAACATTGAAGTTATTTACAGATATCTAATTAAGATTCTAGGGAGGGGTGGGGAGGAGGGATGTGTGTGTGAGAAAGAAAGAGAGATGACGAAAGTGTTCTAGACCACAATTTTAGAAAATATTTTTCTAAATATAATTTTGAATATCAATATAATTTGATAAATTAAAGTTAACTTGTGATAACAAAAGAAAATTTAAAAAATATGTCATACAAATTCATAAATAACCAAGTAAAAAGCATGCACATTTAAATTGTTAAATACAATAAAATAATGTTGCATTACCTTATATATTAATTCAACAATAACTAATTGAAGTATATCACCAAATGAAGTCACTTGATCAAGACATGAAGCCAAGTAGGATAAGGCACGTTCTTGATCTGCATGTAGAAGCATCAAGAAAGCATTTCTTTTACATGACATATCTTGCTCACCATCTAGGAAATTAGCAATTAGTTCCGGAGCATCAGGTGCTAAGAATTCAAAATTCCTATAAACAAAAAAAAATTAGTAATCACTCAAAGTCAAGCTGCACTGTGAGCAAAGAACAGCCACCATACCAAATAAATAAAGAAATAAATTTTAACTAATTAATAACTTATGAACTTTTTTGATAAAGTATATTGTCAAGTTATTGGAATAAAATAATGACATTTTATAATAATTATAGAAATTAATAAGTATTTTATTGACTATTTATTAATGCAAAGTAAAACATGATATTTTAGCAATATTTTTTTAGAACGATATATCATAAATTTTAAACAATTAACTTATCCAACAGCTTATTCATAAGGCACCCAGGTGTTACCTACCAATTATTGTCCTAGTGTAATGTATGATTTGCAAGGTATAACATATACTTTCACTGATGGTCTCTCCATAATAAACTATTGGTTTGGTTTTTTATATTAGCAAAGTACTGTGAGACTGGGTGAGAAAAAATGCATTAATAGAACAATATACTTTATATTACAGCTGGAAATGCCAGCTGGTTTGCAGATGAACAAACATGATCTCCTAATTTTTCATAGTATTATTTATTTTTTACAGTAAAATGATTTTTTTAAATAATAAAATCATAACATTTAAATCAGAATTTGAAATTTACTTTTCCTCACAAGATCGATGTATTAAGCTCTGCCTCAGGCTTAAAATAAAATTCATATTTCTAAGCATGGGATTTAGTAAAGCAGTTTACTATTTCATGCAATAATACAATTTTAAAGATAATTGACATAATAATGTTTTTATCAAGTAATACCTCAGATACAATAGATATGGTACGGTTTTCATTTTTATATTTTTACTTATCACATTTTTTGGGAAAAAAATTGCTTAATCTTTTGTCAGAACCAGGTTGCTACAGCAGGATACAATTTTAAAAAATAATTAGGATAAGAAATATCTTACCTATAAATGGTAAATATTGCAAGTACTGCATTTCTTCGAACATAAGAAACCCGATGCTCCAAACAAGCTCTTATAGCAGGCATTAAAGGTTCAAGTAATTCAGGTTCTTTAAGTTTACATAGAAAACGTAGTGTGGATCCCCTGACAAATTCATTAGGATGTTGTAAATCCTAAAATATTTGAATAAGGAAAAAAGTATTACAATCTTTAGTTACAAAATATATATTCTCAAAGTTCTTTATATAAATAAATATATATATATATATATATATATATATATATATATATATATATATATTTATATATATAGGGTACTGCTTATTTGGGCCAATTTTTTTTTTTTTAATTTGTTGCAAGTCACACTTTTTTACATTTTTCAAGTAATATTTAAGGGTAAATTTTGCAGCATCGCAAAATCTTAGTGTTAAGATTAGAGAAGAAACACCTGCATAGGAGAAAAAAGAGGGAGCATTCTACAAGACAATTAATGCCCAGAAAAAAGGATTCAAATCAAGAACCAATACTTATAGAGGTAAGGATGGTAAATTGATCACTGATAAAGAAAGGATCCTAGAAAGGAGGTCTGAACACTTCGAAAGTTTGCTGGGAAATGTTCAAAACCCTTCCCTGGAAGATGACTCGAATTCAGATTCAAAGACTTGTTTTAAAGAGTGTGAGCTTCTTGAACCACCAGATGATGAGGAAGTCGAGGATGCGATTCGGAAGCTTAGGAACAATCAAGCGTCAGGATCGTGGCATAACACTCCTTAGCTTTGCTTACAAAGTCCTCTCCAATGTGGCATAACAAAGACTACTCCCACATGCCCAAAGAGAGATAGGAATGACCAACGCGGCTTTATGAATGGTAGATCTTGTATAGGTCAAATATTTGGCCACATGTCTATTATGTTTGTTTTTCTGTTCATTTTTTTTATTCAAATCTAATCTATCATATAATGTCATTATTGAAAAATAAAAGCAGCACAAACCCTGCAACGGTATTAAATGTTAAGTGTAGCCAGCTACTGATGCTGGTGCAATGTTCTGGAGAAAAGACAATGGATGACACTTTGATCTCCCTAAACAATTTAATCTTCAGAATTTCAATCTCAGGTAATGGCAAAAAGTCACTGCGCTAGGACACTGCTTGAGGAGGTGCTGGAAGGCAGAAGAATTACATTCTTCACTCAAAGTCAAGCAGCACTATGAGCAAAGAACAGCCACCATACCAAATCCCGTTGTGTTTGGGACTGCAATGCAGTCCTCAACAAACTAGCAGAGTCTATTTTAATTCAGATATACCTGGCAAAGAAGAAGCTGACAAAATAGCCAGAGCAGGCTCAGGTAGCAACTCATTTATCCCAAAACCTGTCAGTGGCATCAGCTTTAGCTATTCCATGCGCAGCATTGGAGCAATGTATAAAAATAAGGCCAACCTATACTGGTATAGACAAAAAAAAAAACTCTTACACTCCAGGCAGTTTCTCATTGGCCTTAGTGTAAGAAGGAGTAAAATTTTAGTTAACTTGGACAGAGACTCACTCAGAGCAACCACAGCAGCTTATACCAGTCACTGCAGACTCAATAGCCACATGTTTAAACTTGGGCTGGTAAGTGATCCGCTGTGTCAATTCTGTCATATTGAGGACTAAACAATCTACCTGTACAATAGGTTTTCCAGCATCAGGTTTTCGACCTAGATTGCGTCACTGACTTGTTTTTTAGGTGAGTGAATGCGTCGACACAGTTATTTTTCAAAAGTTAAAAAATAAGAAGCACAGTAAAATATATATGAATATGAATATACATATACATATATATTTTTTTTTTCTTTTGTTTATGATTTCCACAAAAAGTTACTAACTTCACATGAAACTTTTATCATTTCTTCAATATCTTTCTGCAGGGTAATCTTAGAAAAAATAGAGAGAAAAAAAAGCAAACTCACACCAATTAAAAAGTGAATAAATATTTTTTAAGTAAACTTAATAAAAACTAACCTTTCTATAAGCATCACAAACTAAAATCATTTCCTGGAGAAGCTTGCCATCTGGAGTAGTTTTAGGAACGATTTCCCAAAATATAAGAAGTAATTTTTTAATTGTGTGGTCTTGTGATGGCAATACAAAGCGTATGATATGCATAAGTAAACCAGGTAGACGCTCTCCATTTGCAATTAAATGAATGATATTTTTCAAAGCTTCAATTTTAGCTTTGGTGTCTCCATTTTCTGAAATCAAAATTAGATTCACATAAGTAATATGATGAAAATTGGAGCAACATTCATATTCATATAAGATTTCTCAGGAAGAGGGAAAAACAAAAAGAGGCCGAGTCCGGAACACCACTATAAGGTCGAACCTGAATGTTAAACCAGCCAACGAGCTAATAGAGGAAAACAGACTGAGATGGCTTGGACACCTTCTGCGGATGGATCCAAGCAGAATTGCTAGCGAATCCTACCGAGCCAAAGTGGAGAGAAAACGAGGAAGAGGATGACCTAGGAGGAGGTGGGAAGAAGAGGTGAGGAAGGACTTTGAGAAGAGAGGACTCCATTGGAGCAGAAGAGCACACAGTTAGTGGAAGACCAACAGAGCTGGAGAAGGCTTTGCAGATTTCCTCCTCACACTGCTTAGGCGGTAAAGAGATTATGATTATGATGATGATCCAGTGTTGTAGTATTTTTTTCCTGTTGAAATGATATCTGCATTGTGGGCAGTGGATAACATCCAAAACTCTTGTCAATCTTTCACTTCAGAGCTAACGTGTCTTTGACCCGAATTCGATGTTTTCTTTTTTTTAGGCACTCCTCCATTGTCTTTTCTTGTTCTTCTTACCGTTCCACATGCATTGGTTGCCATATCATGTAACCAACAAAATAGTGCTGGGCTGGAATACCAGTTGTCAACATACATAGTATACCCATTTTTCAAATATGGCTCCAGGAGTGTCAACACAATGTCGCCTGACTCGCCAATATTTTCAATATTATGCGCAATGATATCCGATTTCGCTACGGTGTCCACAATGAAATCAATCACATATCCTGTCTCACAGTCACACAAATAGTAAGTTTTAATTCCGAATCTTGTCCTTTTAGAAGGAATAAATTGTTTAAAAAATAAATTTCCATTGAACAATAAGAGGCTTTCATCGTTGCACACATTTTTGAAAGGAGAAAGTGAATCTTTAAAGGCTTTTCTAATCATATCAACGAATGGCCTTATTTTGAACAACCTATCTCCTTTCCTGGTTTGATTGCTATTGTAGTCTGAAAAACGCAGCATTCGTAATATCATAAAATATCTGTCTCTAGAAATTATTTGTCCAAAAATTGGGGGATGTAATAACGGATCTTTGGACCAATAATTGCAGTATGATTTCTTCATGTTGTGTGGCATCAATAGAGTAACAGCCAAAAAAACATAATTTCACCCTCATCAACGTCTTTCCTATTTCTGTAATTGGGAATGAGTTGAAAATTCTTGTTTTGATTTTACAAACATAAAAACAGTTATTTGTCTCTTCAACGATATAGTTTATAGCTTCTAGAGAAAAAAATATTTCGAAAAATTCCTAGTCGTATATTGAGGAAAATTTCTTTGGCAACCGGCTTTATCTTGGCCAATAAATGGATAAATTTTTGGTTCTAAATCCTTATCTATCCTAATCTAAATCCTTAAATAAAGCTCTGTTTTACTAGGAAACCAGTAGAATGAAGCTAGTAATATACTCGGCTTTAACAAACAGATAGAAAAGCAGTGCGACGGCATATATCGTCTTTAGCACTGAGGGCGCGTTATACAGAATGGCATATATCGTCTTTAGCAGTTAAAGGCTTAATAGTAAATATACAATTTGAAACAAAAAATTGTTGAATAGTTGAATTTAAGAGATTATGACACCCACAAAATGAGGAGGACCCTAAAATCAGTATTTTAAATGAATAAAATAAATTAGAGATTGGAGATAGTTGGGGGGAGGAGTATATATATATCGTCTTTAGCACTGAGGGCGCGTTATACAGAATGGCATATATCGTCTTTAGCAGTTAAAGGTTTAATAGTAAATATACAATTTGAAACAAAAAATTGTTGAATAGTTGAATTTAAGAGATTATGACACCCACAAAATGAGGAGGACCCTAAAATCAGTATTTTAAATGAATAAAATAAATTAGAGATTGGAGATAGTTGGGGGGAGGGGTGCAGTCAAAAAAACACCTAATAAGTCAAGACTTATTTTTATTTGTGCCGACATTTCAACCTACTTCGTAGGTCATTTTCATGGCTAATGGGAGAGACAGCTGGATGAACTGTATAACTCTCCCAGTTATATTAAAATTTCAGTGTTAAAAAGTTTATATATTTTTTATTTGTCATTTTTGATTTATACTTTATTGATTTGTCGTATGTAATACATACATATCGAAACCTGCGAGCAGCACTCGGGTTGGTGCATTAGAGTATGCCAACTGCACGCGAGCGCTGCTAGTTTAAAATCATTAACCGGTTAAATAATTGCTTTTTTTAATGCAAAGTGCACATTACTGGTACACCTGATAAAACTAAACTAAAACCTAAAAAAATAGAGAAAGACAAAAAGTTCATGTAGAAAATGGTTTGGGCTATACAGCAAAAAAAATAATGAAAAAATTAAGGCCTTTATTCCTCAATAATAATAACAATTATATTGATAACCTAATTTTTAAAAAAGAATGTAAGGTGGAGCAGAGTGTGGTAAATCATTTCCTATTCTTTAATAGTTAATCTGGCAATAAATTTAGAAGAAGACAATTAAATTCTTGTGTGAAAATTAGATAGAAGGAAATCGGTGGAAGATTTGGAATGGGAATGGAGTTTCCATTTTATAGGTTCCATCTAAATAGAATTCTTTGAACAAGGCAATATTATAAGATGTCTCGAGATGTACTGGAATTTTAACATTAATAGTTCATAAATTTGTGAAGGGGAGAGCATCCTGAATAAAAGAGGCTTACATGAATGTTTTTCCACTAAGGGATATAGCACTGAAACTATTTCAAATTTGATTTATATAAATGTGGATGAAGTGGTTAAAGTACAACAAGAATAAGAGGAAAAAAATGGTCCTGGTGGAGGTAAAAAAAATGGTCTTAAGTATGGAGAACTGTTTATTGGAGAGCCAATGTTTTGACCCACACTGCAGGTTTCTTCAGGGCTGGGATGGATTAAAAAATTAAGATCAACTAAAATAATAGGTACTTATATTTGTTGATATGTAAATAAGTTTTTAATTATAAAATAACATACCACTTATTAACAAATAGTATCTCCTAAGTGAATAACAGGAAAAACCCTGGAGACAAAAATATTGTCGCTGTCAAAAGAATACCGCTTATCTACAACTTTTTATGAAAATGAGTTAGTAATGGTAACCCATTCTACAGGTTGAATTACACACTAAGGAAAGCAGGTATTAAGGTCAGCAACATGGCAGAGTATGATTTCTTGATATTTCTCTTCAATAGTTCTGAAATAATTGCCAAGTCTACAATCAGAGCATTTTTTTTTCTCTCCGATATTATATCTATCTAATATATAAAATTGTTGTGTCACAGTGTTTGTAACAGAACTCCTCCGAAACGACTTGACCGATTCTCATGAAATTTTGTGTCTACATTCAGTAGGTCTGAGAATCGGATGTAAACTATTTTTCATACCCCTACGTTATAGGTGTCGGCCATTATTATCGATTAAGCGTCGATCGTAGCAGTGACACTTGATGATGCTGCATTTTTGATATGTTGTAAGGGCACGTCTGAATAGTGTATATCCAAGTTTGCAACCGGAAAAACGAACGGGAATACTTTTGGTGGCCGGAAAACTTCGAAATTTTCGGATTTTTTTTTCAGTTTTTGGCCTTTATCTGCTAATGGGTGCGTTTTAGGGAAAAAGCACAAAAAAACATTTTTAAAGAAGATTAAATTTGCTACAATTGGAGTCTAAACACAGCTCGGTAGGTTTAACAGATCGTGAGTAAACTTGCAATCACATAATAATTCACCGGAATCTTAGCCCTATCTAATATATAAAATTGTCGTGTCACAGTGTTTGTAACAGAACTCCTTCGAAACAACTTGCTCGATTCTCATGAAATTTCGTGTCTAGGTGCGTTTTAGGGAAAAAACCCGAATAACCATATTTATATGTCCATTTGCGGTTTGGACCTAGAACATCTATGTTTCTTCCATGGACAATTATATGTTGCATGCTCACGTGTTAGTAAACCATCTAATCTATTCGTAATAGCAAAGGGCAGATTAAAAAAAATATAATGTGCATCGAATAAAAAATATTAAAAAAAAATATTATTAGCCATAATTAAGAATCAACCATGATATACCTCATTCATTAATCTAATGTTTATATTTTATCAGTTAAGAATTTTGTATGTTATTTATTTATTACTTACTGTACTTAGATATAAGATGTATATAATGTATAAGCTATAAGATATAAGATATATATATATATACATATATATATATATATATATATATATATATATATATATATATATATATATATATATATATATATATATATATATATATATATGTATATGTATATGTATATATATATATATATCATTTCAATCATAAGCTCTGCAACCCATGGAGTCTTGGCCCGTGTCAATATAATACATGTATAATAAAAATATGAAAATATCAAGACATGTCAAATCTTTTAAAATACAAAACCTCAATATGTAACATCAAATAATATAACTCACTAATATATATTACTAAGCAATGCAATATCAATTTCATGCACAACTCATACAAACCTAAATCTGATTTCAGATGCATTTCATTGGGTGGCTCTAAATCAGATGGAAAATTGATCAGAGTATAACAAGGTTGTTCCACCACAGCCATGTTTCAGTAGTGAATTATATTCTAATATTTTATTCTTCAATCATTCAATGATTCCTTAGGAGATAAAAAGGCAAAGTTTAAGTAAACTAAAACACATAACATGACAATAACTGATAGATCATTGAAATTAGAAATAATAAAATTAAAATAATTCAACAAAAAGGAGAAGTGAGAATCATACCGTCTGGTATTTAGTGTCAACACTAAAAATAACAAAATGCAATTCTCTCTTAGTGTTTTAACACTGACAGACAAGACGTGTAAAACAGCATTACGTTACAAAACATAACGTTCAAAAGAACAACCGGTACAACCAAGGAGATTATAATTGTACGAAAGGAGTAACTCCAACTTGGGACAAAAGCATTACATGAGGTATATAGTTGTTTTGGTAGTCCAGGGATCGGCAACCTATGATCCATGATGTGATGTTAAAAAGAAAGAATGTTTTACCCTTAGAAAGGTTTTTATTAGCTTAAAACAACAACTGAACTAGCAGGGTGAGTTTACTGAACATAACAATGGTTATCTGTCAGGTAATAACAGTAGTAAAGACAACAGTAGGAAAATATCCCTCACAGGAGTGGGGATTAAATCACCACACATGGATCACCGAATTACTTATTTGATGATTTCAAGAGACCCACTTTAATTCCAAAAATAAAATATGATATTAAAATCAATTATAAAACAACTAACATTGTGAAATTCTTGCCGATTATTTTGAGAGGTTTCTAATCTGTGAAAAACCACAGGAGAAACTGGAAATCAAACAGAATGCAGACCGAAATCCAAATTCCTATCCACCTGATGAAACAGAAATTTGGTTAGCAATTGACTCACTAAAGAACAACAAAGCACCCAAAGAGGATGGGGTAGTTGCAGAACTATGGAAGACAGCAAAAGATAATTTCATTACCGATGCAACAAAATTGTCCCAAAAGTCTGGGAAGAAGAGAAGATACCAGAAGATTGGCTAGTGGCATTGGTACACCCATTACACAAAAAGAGGTTGAAATGGGCGTGGACAATTACCGTACGTCCTACGTAGGCGATTCAAAGTAAACGTGAAGCGGTGGATGCGCGAATTCAACGCGATGCTGTCGATATGAGATAACATATCATATGTTAATAGTATAGAGTTCATTATTATTTAGCCTCATATTTTTCATCCACTGTATTTCTTTACCTATTTCCTACATGTTTATGTTATATTCACATCTTATTTTGCATTAATGCCACTTCTTTCTACTGTATACAGTTACATATTAACTTCCCTTACTTATATTTTCTTTTTCTTTTCATTCTTCATAGTTCATAGTTATAAATACCACTATTTTCAATGTTTAATTTTTGAAATTTATCAAGCTTTTATTCCTTTATATGCTTATATTATTACACTTTACCTATGTAACCCCTCATGTCTGGTATCTTATCTATATCTGTCACCATTAGAATTTCTTTTCATCATCTACAATTTTATTTTTATCTATCAATTTTTTAAGTTTATTATATTCTGTAACCAGTCTTATATTCTTTCTTATTTATCATATATATATTCACTATTTCATCATATCTAGTCACTTTTTTTATCTATTCACTATTTTATCTATTCACTATTTCATCATATCTAGTCACTATTTTTATTTTCACTCCTGTACCACTTTATATATTCTTGTTACTGCTACGTTTTTATATATTTTTGTTTGTTTCTCTCTCTTAGCCCTGAAGATGGCCTACATTGTAGGCCGAAACGTCGGCACATAATAAATAAGTTATGCTTATTTTGGTGTTTTCATTGACTGCACCCCCAACTATTTCTTCCTTAAATTAGAAGATACAGTCGACCAATTCTTCTCTAACATGTATCATTTATTTTTTTAAAGAGAAAAGATAGACCCTCGGCCGGGATTTGAACCCGGAACCTTTGTCTCGGCCGGCAGGCGGCCTTGGGTAGCTCAACTGGTAGAGCGATGTCACGGTGAGACAAGGTTCCGGGTTCAAATCCCGGCCGAGGGCCTATCTTTTCTCTTTAAAAAATAAAAATATTTAAAACTAAAAAAAATGACCAATAATTATAAAAAAATATGAATAGTAATATGACGTAAGTCAATAAGATCCTAAAATTAAATTAATGTTCAAAGAACTTCGTTCTAGTGTATTCATCGCAAAAAATGGCGAGAGCACTGGGACATGGGATCTATGAGAGAAAAGACTTGTCCTCGGCCGGCAGGCGGCCTTGGGTAGCTCAACTGGTAGGGCGATGTCACGGTGAGACAAAGGTTCCTGGTTCAAATCCCGGCCGAGGGCCTATCTTTTCTCTTTAAAAAATAAAAATATTTAAGACTAAAAAAAATGACCAATAATTATAAAAAAATGTGTATCATTTATCCTTCGAAATGTTTGCTGAAACGCTAATTTCTTGATGAAATGATTACCGAAATATACTCATTTCCATACTAAAACTCACGATTATTTTTATTTTCTATAAAATACAAAAGGAAACGAATGAAAAGTTAAAACTTGTAGTGACACAACTCGAAGCGACAACCTGCGGAATTTATTCCTTTATTTTCAATCATCATTCGTTTATTTATGTCGGAAGTGTTAGTTTTTAGTTTCTTTAAACATAACAGTGAACTTACAATTCTGTACTTTTTTAATATATTTTTCTTACTATCGTTCACTAAATTGATGACCCAGAAAAAGGACATTACCGAAATTGATGAAGTAACGACAGAAGTGTTGGATAATCGATCTGTGTATCCATGGCCAACAGCTGTTCAAGCCGTATGATATATTGTATGAAACCTTGTATGCCATGCTATACTTACTCATTCTCATAGATATTGTTAAACACAGTTTAGTTTCATAAAGCCATAATGCGTCTTGTCTCTGGTCCCAATACATCAAAACTTAGATTAACAGGTAATGGCCCAGTCCAGAAGTTGTAAATTAGTGATTTTTGTTTTTGTTAGTGAAAAATCAGTTACTTGAAAATCAGGGTTTTCGTTTCGCGTATCCGTCATGTCTCAGTACCAGTTGCCGGTCGAACGTCTAAAGGACGTGAAAATTTCAACACGTGGAAATTCGCAGTGCAGACCTATCTGGAAGATTTGGAGCCGTGGGAATGTATAACTGAAACTGATCCCGACTAGAAAAAAGACACGAAATGCCGATCCAAGATCATTTTATTACTTGAACCGGTGAATTATGTTCACATGTAACACACGACCACCGCCAAAGAAGCATGGGAAAACCTAACCAAAGCATTTCAGGACGACCGATTCATGGGACGAGTTAGTCTTCTCCGCATTCTTGTAACTACGAAGATAGAAGACTGTATTTGGGTAGAAGAATACGTGAACCGGATTATTACATCAGCACATAAATTAACGTCAATTGGTCTTACTGTGAGTGATGAATGGATGGGAAGAATTCTTCTTGCTGGATTACTAAGGCGTTCGAACCCATGATTATGGGTATTGAGAGTAAGGGTCTGAGAGTTATCGCCAATTTAGTTAAAACTAAGCTATTGCAAGACCTTTCCATCAAAAAATCGAGCTCAGAAACTTATTATGACAGTTGAAATTCCGCTTTGTACGGTCACAGTTCTAAAGGAGGTTCTGTTCAGTGGCAGGGAATTCAGAAATACAGGAACTATGAAGAGGGTAAATCTGATAAAAAGCCCACCAGGGGCCCTCGGTGTTTTCATTGTAACAGTTACGGGCACATCGACAAGAACTTCACCTCCAATTGGTAAGAGGAGCGCAAAACAATCCATGTGCAGGTACGTCGCTGTTTGCATCATTTTCCACTCGATCATCTGATAACTCCGATTTTTTTCTGGACGGCGGTGCGTCCTGTCACCTCTGTAAGAGCTTAGGTGTCAAGTAGTCGGTTTTCAAGGGATTCGTAAAGTTTGTTCAGAAGGCTCTTAACTACGTCTATTACCTCCTTTAGTATTTCAAACTCCAGACAAGGTATTATTATTATTATTATTATTATATTGGCGCTACAACCCGCAAGCGAGTCCTGGCCTCCTCTAAAACCTATCGCCATACTTACTTGGCGTACTTTGCATCTTAATAAAAACTTAAGATAAAAAAATACAATTTTTCGAAATAAAAATTACTCCACCGAATCTTTGGTCGCGTTAATATTAGTGGGGAATGGCGACGGAGATCAAACGAAGAAATTTATGACCTCATCAACGATATCAGATATAGATATCACTCACTACAGTGATAAAATTAAATAGTCTTTGGTGGGCGGGTCATATCGCCAGGCTGCAAATAAGTGCCACTCTAAGACCATAGCGATAGGTATTAGAGGAGGCCAGGACTTGCGGGTTTTAGCGCCAATATAATAATAATACCTTATCTGGAGTTTGAAAGACTAAAAGAGGTAATAGATGTAGTTAAGAGCATCGCGACCAAACTTTACGAAGCCCTTGAAAACCGACTATTTGACACCTACGCAGAATCTGGAAATCTACGAATTAGGCGACTCATAGAATAGAAGCCTACTTATTAGGGAGAGCAGCCTTCTCAACTTCTTAACGAGTTATAACTATATTATAACAGCATCTCTGTACCTACAATCCTGTAGCGTAATAAGTGACTTTGAGCGCTCCCTAATTGAATGCAGGCCATGTTAGCTGTTACCGACCAAACCTCTGTGGATAAACGGGCAGGATCGCTGAATCGTACGAGCGTCAATGAAGTTCGCACACAGATCACCTGCCGCAGGTATCCTTGAGGATACGGTCCAGAAAATAAGTCTGGAAATCAGAGAGCTAAAAAATCAAATGACGCGACAAGAACACTCACCACAACGGCAACGAAGCCGGTAGTATAAACGAGAATTAGTGATATTTTTAGCTGACCTTCCAAGAGAAAGCCGGGAAATGTCTACAGCCCTGTGTCAGGAAATCGCGTCAATCGTCGTTTAATGGTTTTGTTTCATCTTGCATTTCTTTAACTATTTGGAAAATTGTTTAGCTCTTCACTTAATTTATCTGCTAAAATTAATTGTTCATAGCATATTCTCCTCTAATAC